>CM037152.1:13890638-14267915 GCA_020921065.1 Vaccinium darrowii
TGAGTCGTGCTTTTATACGTAAACATGCCTACTTCTTCTATAGAATGAGTCGTGCTTTTATTTTATACGTAAACATGCCTACATATACAAAATTACAAAAAAAATATTAAAATGTAAATTTATCGTACTTTTAAAGATTTTAACCTGTGCAAATTATAGAACTTTCATAATGTACATGTAAAAGTTTGTACATATTTTTATATGGGAAATTTTATAAGATATATGCATATAAAACGGGTTCGCGAGCCTAACTGAGCCGAATATTGTCATGTTCAGATTCGGCTCGTTTATGGAACGAGCCTAAAATTGAGTTCAGGTTTGGCTCATTTAATAGATGAGTTCGTGAACTGGCCGGTTCATTTGCAGCCCTACTCATGAGTCTTTTGTTATTCTACTGTATTTTTTTTATAACCAGATGTCCTGGCCAACTTGCGCACACCTCGATTAATTTTGGGGCTCAAAAGGTAATGGCCACAAGGTTTGGAATGGTTGGCCTCCATGAGATTCGAATATGCAACCTCATGGTCAAGCACACTTATTAATTTCTCCTGCCCACTTTGCCAACCCTAAGGGTGAATTCAGGGAGCCGCTATGCGACAGGTGTTGTGCGGCAAAACTACATCGCTTTACTCATTTTTTTGATACACCTCTAAAGCTTCCAAGGGCCCTGGTTGGAGAGTTAATTTTGGGATTCAATTTTAAGGGATTTAGGCACTTTGGAGTAGGGTATAGTTGGTTAGACACTTCGGGTTTAAGGACTTTGTAGTGGTTTTTTCTTCCTCCAAACAAGGCCCTTGAAGTTTTGGAGGTGTGCCCAAAAATCAAGCAAAACGACGTATTGTCACGCAACACAGCCACCAACACCTACCACACAACACCCTCCTCGGATCCCCCAAGATTGTTATTTGGCGCAATAGTTTGTATTTGTTAAATTTCATGAATAGTTTTGTATTTAGAGAAAATTTTAAAGTTGGCTAGCCTTGTAGTGGTGTTTTCTAAGCTAGATATTTCGAAAACACCCCTCTGATATCTAATTGAGTTAATTCTTTACATGGACATTCAAAATATAAAATAAACATTCCAAATTGGTTGCAAGAGTGCAGTAGTAAGCAACCACATAAAGAAACTGGATTTTACGAAATTTCCATCTCCGACGCCTTACATCAGTTTAAAGAATACGGGGTTTGCCTTGAAGTTGCGCTTTCGTTTACCGGAATACGGAGAGTGGGCGGGGCACATGACGATAATAGACAATCAATGTTTATTGATGGTTATAATATATTGAACCCTATGAACCACAATAAAGAAGTCCGTGAAGCCCTAGAACACAATGTCGCTGTCATAGGAGCATTACGAGTCGCCAGCGCAGCTTTAAATCAAGTTAAAGATATGGGAATCTATGATGAAAAGCTGAAACATCGTCGGGGCATCGGAGGACACGCTATCATATTCCAAGGGAAAGAATATTCCAAGATACAGAATTCTTGGCGAGATGATTGGGGTGTTCAAGGGATTGGAAATATAAGTCAGGATCTGTTCGAAATGTGGGCGGTGCCAGGAATTCCTTTCTTGAGCACGCGAAGGGGCCGTGACCCTAATTGTATAAAAGCAAGAGATTATGTTAGTGGTTTGTTTTCTATTTTTTTTTTGAGACAAATTTTGCATAACCTAATCGGATCTTTCTCTGTGTTTTTTATTGAAAGGCCCCGAAAAAAGGATACAAAATTTGGCAATCTGGTGTTCCTACCATCTTTCAGCAACCAGGGGTTCATTCCCCCCCCCCCCCCCCAAGAAGGACGGAACTCTAGAAAAAGGTATTTTGCGTAAACAAATCCAATACTGAAAGACGGTAGGAACACCAGATTGCCAAATTTTAGAGGCCGGCACGCGAGTGCCGTTGATCTCTAACGACACGCCGATCTAGTGGTGGAGGTGATGGAGTATTAGGTGGTCTAGGACGGTGTCGACGGTGGCGCAAGGGGCGATCTGAACGTAGGACAATCGAATCTTGAACCAGCCCGACGGTTGAAGCAAGTTATTATGCCTGTTAACAAGTCGGTATATTTTGAGATTCAGCTTCTTGTTGTACATCGTCATCGATGAATCATCGGTTTGATTGTGATTATCCATCGATACAAAAATAAATTCCTGATTGAGAATCAAAGCCTGGGGAATTCGGAAAATTGGAAATTTGGATGGAATTAGGCGAAGGCGTCATGGGATTATTGGACGATCACAGAGATAGAATTCGAGGTGAATTGGAATCTGAATTTGGCAGAAGTTTAGGGTTTTGAGGGAGAAAGTTAGGGTTTTGTTGGGAGAATGGGAAGTGGTGAACGAGAGAATGTGGGGTGGACGACGGAGTCAAATTAGAGAAGGAAGGCGACAAGTATGGGATGCAGTAGAGGAAAGATTATTCAGTGCATCTGTAGCATCATAACTCTTCTCTGCCACCCAATTAGAGAAGAGTTCCTTCTCTAATTTGACTCCATCGTCCACCCCACATTCTCTCGTTCACCACTTCCCATTCTCCCAACAAAACCCTTGCTTTCTCCCTCAAAACCCTAAACTTCTGGCGAATTCAGATTCCAATTCACCTCGAATTCTCTCTCTATGATCGTCCAATAATCCCATGACGCCTTCGCCTAATTCCCATCCAAATTTCCAATTTTTCGAATTCCCCTGGTTTTGATTCCCAATCCTGAATTCATTTTTGTATCGATGGATAATCACAACCAAACCGATGATTCATTGATGACGGTGTACAACAAGAAGCCGAATCTCAAAATATACCGACTCGTTAACAGGCATAATAACCCGCTTCAACCGTCGGGCTGGTTCAAGATCCGATTGTTCTACGTTCGGATCGCACCTTGCTCAGCCGTCGACACAGTCCCAGACCACCTAATACTCCGTCACCTCTGCCGCGAGATCGGCGTGTCGTTAGAGATCAACGACACTCGCTTGCCGGCCTCAGAAATTTGGCAATCTTGTGTTCCTACCGTCTTTCAGCATTGGATTTGTTTACGCAAAATACCTTTTTCCAGAGTTCCGTCCTTCTTTGGGGGGGGGGGGGGGGGGGGGGAGGAATGAACCCCTTGTTGCTAAAAGATGGTAGGAACACCAGATTGCCAAATTTTGTATCCTTTTTTCAGGGCCTTTCAATAAAAAACACAGAGAAAGATCCGATTATGTTATGCAAAATTTGTCTCGAAAAAAAATAGAAAACAAACCACTAACATAATCTCTTGCTTTTATACAATTAGCGTCACGGTCCCTTCGAGTGCTCAAGAAAGGAATTCCTGGCACCGCCCACATTTCGAACAGATCCTAACTTACATTTCCGATCCCTTGAACACCCCAATCATCTCGCCAAGAATTCGATATCTTGGAATATTCTTTCCCTTGGAATATGATAGCGTGTCCTCCGATGGCCCGACAATGTTTTGGCTTTTCATCATAGATTCGCATATCTTTAACTTGATTTAAAGCTGCGCTGGCGACTCGTAATGCTCCTATGACAGGGACATTGTGTTCTAGGGCTTCGCGGACTTCGTTATTGTGGTTCATATGGTTCAATATATTATAACCATCAATAAACATTCATTGTCCATTATCGTCTTGTGCTCTGCCCACTCCGCGTATTCTGGTAAACGGAAGTGCAACTTCACGGCAAACCCCGTATTTTTTAAACTGATGTAAGGCGTCGGAGATGGAAATTTCGTAAAATCTAGTTTCTTTATGTGGTTGCTTACTGCTGAACTCTAGCGACCAATTCGGAATGAGGTTCATCGGTTCTTGGACCGATAGCGCTACATACTGTCCTGTTAACTCCTTATTCCTTGCTTCGACGGCCCCAACCGTGGAGTAAACTACACAACAAGCTAGAAATTGAACAGTGGTTACTAATTCCGCCATTGAAACACGAAAAAAGAAAACAGAAATCAAAGAACAATTGTCTTATGTGCTCCCTGTTGACCTCTAACAGGGGGGAGCAATTCCATTGAAATCGAGATTTGATAATCCTCCATGACGGAAGCCTGAAAGATTGTGTGGAGAGTATTCTGTGTGATTCAAAGACTTGGGGAGCGGGTTTAAAAATTTGGGGAGAAAACTCGTTGATCTGTAGTAGAATATGAAGAGGGCGGTCTCAGAATTACCTTCGTCATGTAGCTGTCTGATTAGTAAGAATATGGCAGATGAGTAAATCCAACAGTACCGATGGACTTTTTTTTTTTGGATCTGGATGGCTATGATCGGCCGGGTATGGATGATGTCCAATTCGGACCTAGATCCTATTGCCACCTTTTTTTTGGGTAAAAAGCACATACACCCCCTACCTATCACTCTTTTCCAGAGAGACTCCATCATATTTAAAAGTGAACAAGGAGATCCCTCATCTATCTAAACTTATCACTAAACCCCTTTCCCTCCAGTTCCGTCCAATTTTTGAACGGAAAATGGTCACATGACCCACATGTGATTAGAACCATGGTAAAACAGAACAAACATACCCTCACTCTGTATATAACCCAGGCCAAACCCCTCCCCTTTGAACAAAAAAAAAACAAAACAAAATGCTTTCCCCTTTCTGCTTTCTCTCTCTTGCCCTTTCCCAGATGAACTCTCCCATGGTTTCCATGGATTCTACTGGTTCATTAAGCAGCAAAGTACACTTTCTCTAATAAAATCTTCCATTGTTATTAACCTCGACGAGACCTTGGTCCATGCCGAACCCGAACCAAGACTATTTTACTGGGCTATTTTTGTGGCCAAAATGGAGCTATTTTGGGACAAGAATGGAGCTGATTTTGCAGGCTGGAAGGAGCTGGTTTTCGGTGGTTGGAGCAGTGGAAGAAGATGAGATATGGTTGTGGAGCTGAGATTACACTGGACTCTTTCTCTCTCTCTCGGTCTCTCTCTCTCTCTCTCAGTTGAAACTTCTCTCCCTCTTCTCGGTCTGGCCGAAAGACAATGGAAAAAATTAAAACCAAGAGGAGAAAGGATTGTCTTTCCTTAAAGGAGAAAGGGTTGGCAGGTTGATTTGGGTTTGGAGCCTCCACATAGCAGGGAACAAAATGCTAGGAGGAGAGGGTTTTGGGGAGGTAGGATAGGCTAAGTAGTTTTAGGACAGTATAATGTTGTCTGTTTAGGCTTTGAGTATACTAGATATTAGGAGGAAAGAAAAACATATATCAGTAAACCATTTTGCTGGAAGAGGAGGGGCTTCTAGTATCAATTTGGACAAGTTTGGGAAGAAGGAAAAACAATTGAGACAAGAGTGGGGGAGGAAACTTGTATTACACTTGGACTCACACTTTTTGGCTTGGTACAAAATGATTAGAACCCGTCCATATTTATACTACTCGTGAAAGGTTCTAGATTTCTTTATAAGATAATATCTAGGTAGGTTCTAGATTTTTCACATGTGATAAATACATATAACAAATATCTAAGATATTTCTTAAGGCTTTTCTAGACATCTTCTAGAATCTAGGTATTCTAGAACTCTTCTAGAAACTGCATACATCTCCTTCTAAAATATCTTCTATTTTGGGCTTCTTGACTTAGGTTTTATTTTTCTTGCACCAAAATATTAAATCTCCACTCTTGTATTCACACACTAGTACATGTACGAACAAATTATTAATGGTGGTTATGGTTGTGGGGTGTGAAAATTGGGTATTAGCTAAAAGAGAACTTATTAAAAATCATGCTAAGGGAGGAGTAATTTTGGGAACCCCAAGTGAACTAAATATAGGGTAAGAGGATTTGCTAAATTGTGGACAAGGGGTACTTGACCAAAAACTCTCAATAGGCGTAATTAACAGCTCCTTTGGATTGTAAGATTTGGAGAGAAAAGAAAAGAGAAGAAAGGAAAACCCTTTCTCTCCCTTGTTGGGTGGGAGAGGAGGAGAAATGGTGAGAAACCGGACGCCGGCGGCGAATGCGGGCCACCCCGTCGTCGGATCATCGTCAAACTTCCACCGTTGTCTTCGTCTCGTCGAGGAGGAGCCAGATTTGTGCTTAAAATTCCGTTTCGAGGTCGCCGAAAAGTTGTCGGAGATGAGGAAGATGACCGGAATGGGAGGGAGAGAAACCCGTTTCTCACGCTTGTTTGGTTAACACAAGGGAAACTCTTCCCCTCTCTTTTCTTTTCTCTTCTCGTCATTAAAAGAAACTACACCACTTTCATTTCTTTTCTCATCCCTCCAGCCAAAGGGGCTGTAAGGATGGGTAACTGCATACCGACATGAATTTGCCGTAAATATCTTTCTTCCCCAAAAATGACGAACGCAGGAATAGGGGGGGGGGGGAGAGAGAGAGAGAGAGAGAGAGAGAAAGAGGAGTGCAGACTTCTCTATGTATTTCTAGTTTTGGTAGAATCTAACGTTGAGTTTGTAAAACCTAATTCGGATTTTGATTTATACTCTTTTCATCAAACAGTATTCAAAATGAGGGGTTCAAATACATACCTTAGACGAGTGGTGCATCCAACGAAGTCATCAGAGTTGCCGAGTTCTGCAATTTCATGGTGGTGATGGCAATTTATGTGGTGACAATTGCAGGGACGATGAACAACGACGATGGGGAGAGAGAGAGACGAAGAGACGAAGAGGAAGAGGAGAGGAAGAACATGAAGGGAAGGAGACGATTTCGTTGTGGATTTCGTGGTGGTGTGGCTAGGGGGGGCTCAGAGCTGTCGATTTCACAGTGGTGATGGTGATGGCAGGAGACGATGGGGAGAGAGACAGACGATGGGGAGAGAGAGATGTGTTTTGAGGGTTCTGATTTTTTTTATTTTTAGGGTTTAGATTAATAGGAAGGGTAATTTGGATAGTAATTAAATGTCAGGAAGGAGAGGGGTAGAGGGGTAGATTGGAAAAGTTTTGGAATTTTTTTGTTTGTATTTAGTAAAAAATGGATTAAAATTATAACTTTGCGTTTTGAATTTTTAGTGGGCTGAATTTAGCTGTAACTCGGTTCTTAATAGAATCACCCCTTTTTTTTTAATAAATTTTTGGAGAGGTACCGCCCCTCTCTAGATTCTCTCTCTGGCATCTGGTATCCATCCATTATCCAAGATTAAAAACAGGTCTTGTAACAGAATCCTACAAACCGGCCAACAGTTCTTTAATTTACTCTCTCTTGAATTTCGTTGATTTTCAAGAAATTCCGGCAACAAATGCCGTGTGTTCCAATTCCAAGGCTACTGTTGCGTTTTAGATCATGGGTTAGTTGTAAATTGGAGATGCTATTCGATGCTACGTCACATAATTTTTCGAAACCCCTCCCCATACTCCCGCTCTCGATCCATACAAATACCCCTGCCCTTGATCCTTACGGCTTGTGCACACAAAAATTTCAGTACGAGATGTTTAAAAAAAGCACTTTCAATTTCTCGCAACCTCATTATTTTTACTTAGATTAAATGCGTTTTAACCCTCTATTGCACGAGTGAGCATATGGCTGCTATGTATGCATTGGTTGAGCACACCACGTGGCCATTTGCCAGATCTCGGATGGCCAACAGATTACTTCAGAAAACTAGGGAAGAGCAAAAAATGTATCAACAGGAGCTATTAAATGTTGCATAGACCCCGCTCTTCAACGAGTAAACATTTCACTCCTCTATAGAGGTTGAGGTCCTGAGGACACCACAGGCCCATAGTGCCGCAACGGGACATGGATTGGAGAAAGGTAGAGCCTGGGCCTTCAACGGCGGAATTTCATGGAATCTAACCAAAAAAATATCCCACGATCATAACCTAATACATAATAGAGGATCCCTCCAACATCGTCACATAACAGAAACAAAACAACAGAGAACGCGATCTAGGACATACCACCCTCAACTCTCAAGTTTCATATTATAGTCCGTATTAGTTAATATACATGCGCTAATTAAACTCCTATGAAGAGAAGCTTGAAGATTGCGAATCCCAGTTGATTCATAAGGAACCTGCAATCAGACAAGGCTAATGAGATTCCTCTCTTTCCAAGGATCAGTCAATGATGTGAACGTACCAATCCACATTATCCTACTGGTTTGAGGAAAACAAAGGGCAAAAATAGTCAGAGAAAACCTTGCCCCTACCATAATAGATGGAGTATTTGAAACTTATTTCCTTACATGGGAAAACAGATTGTTATATACAGTTTTAAGGTAATGAAAACAACATAATGAAGAGCAATCTTGAGGACACATACGGCCCGTTTGGATGGCGTATTGGTTTTTGAGGGATTAAATAGTAAAGGGATTAAATAAAAAGGGTGGACCCATATTGATGTGATAGTTAAGAATGGAGGATTAAATAGTTCATGGTTTGGATGAGGGATAAAAAGAGAGATAAGGAGGGTAGATGATGTAAAATCATGTCAAAAGACTTTATTGCCCTTGGTAATGAATATATTAGATTATGTATTAATATAATTGTATAAATATCAAAATTAATTGTTTTGTTATAAATTATATTAAATAATTAATTTCAATATTCTTTTATAGTATAAATTAAGAATGTTAAATATTAAAATTAACTCAACAAGTCAACAAGCGAACAATGTAAAATCCTAAAGTATAAAATCTTTTGAATTTTTTTTTTATCGAATTAAAGATCTCTATTAGTAGTTTAATTTGGTGCAAACAAAAATAAAAAATTATATGCAGAAGTATTTTATTTTTTGATCTGAAGGATATTGCAAAGCAACCCAACAAGACAACAATGTAAAATTCTAAAGTATAAAAAATTTCAATTTTTTGTAGTTTAATTTGGTGCAAACAAAAAATTAGAAATTGTGCGAAGCACTTTATTTTTTTATCCAAAGGAATTGCATAGGGAGTAGGGAGGTAAAATGGGGTAGGATATCCCCCCGACTAAATATAAGCAGCCCCTCCCCCTGCTTTTATTTAGTGCAGCTTCTCCCTGACTATTTAGCCCGCAGCTATTTAGTGCGGGTGTATTTTTTGTTACCAAACCATGGGCTGAACATCACATCATCCCTTTATCACTCCTGATTGCCACATCCCTCTTCTTAAACCTTCATCCAAACGAGCCCATAGCGAGACTCGCTAATCAGTGACCTAGAAGAGCATTCGTTTGTGTTGCGGATGCGACTGACCCAGGAGCATTTGCTTTTGTTGGGGATTCTTGAATCAAGTCTAGCTTCTTTGTCACTCCCTGCAATTAGAATCAGATGGCATTACATTGAATGGGGTTTCACAATTGTTCTATCTAAAGGCTAACAATCCTCTTGAAACAAATCCAGTAGGGGAAATCTTGCCAAAGACAGTCATATGCTACAATGGAAAACTGCTAGACTCTACAATGTTTGTCCCTCTATGCATACAACCAAGAGTTAGTGGCACACGCATTCTTACCGCTCGAAAAATCAAGTAGACTGCATGCGGTTTTCAATTTCAGAAATCGATTTTGGGGGGCCAAAGAAAATAAAAAGAGGCTAAACTTCACAAAAGTCTGATCGGTTCAGTTTGTGTTTCATAAAACACAACAGTTTTGGGGGCCAAAGTTCTCAAAAACCCAAAATAGACAATCCCCCTTTGCAAACGAAACAAAGAATAATAAAAAGACTGACTAAAATTGTAGCATACCCATATTTCAATTGAATGCAGTTCAACATCTCTACTTTTCGTTCTTTGTTTGTAGTTCTTCAAGTCATAACCATGTGTGACCAATGCAGGCCAATACTAGGCTGTACCAGGATATTTGGTTGCGACCTTGGATTGTATCATAAAAGGTGTCGCCCCAAGCGTAGGGCTAGGTATCGCATAGCATAATAACCGGTAAGACCGGGTCGAATCCACAGGGACCAAATGCACCTTGCGTGATGGTTGACTTGTGAGTGAGGTTTTTAGCCTTAAAGCGGCAAACTGATTTTGTGATTTGATTGGTGGAATTCTCTCTACCTCTAATGTGATTGAAAATGAAGATATAAACTATAAATTAAAGGCGGCAAGGTCTAAAGGTTCATACCACCCATGACTAAGGATATTCAATGGCTCTCAACTATAACTCAAGTGAGAGACAAAGTCACTTGCTCTCACTTGGAAGATTTAACAATGAAAATCATTTTGACTCTAGAAAATGGGTTTAACAATGGGATAAGTTCTTTGAGGCATTTTTACAAACACTTGGAGTGACATAGCTTTAAGCATCATGTGTGGCAAGTAGTCAAACCCTTGCCTACACAAGATCAAAAAGGTTAACAACTCCTAGTTTTGGTACATAAAATTGAACTTACCCAATGAAAACCAATCTTTACCACAAGAATGAGGTTTGTAAATGGAAAGAAACTCTCTTAGACATTTTGTCGAACATCTAAAGTGACATAGCTCAAAGCATTGTGTGTGCCAAGTGATTTGTCAATACCCAATCAAAGAGGTTAACAACTCTAAGTTTAGACCGAAAATAAGAGTGATTTATCCATTCACAAACCTACAATAAGCACAAAAACGTGAGAAACCATTGAAACACCGAAGTCATGAAGTGATATTCACCCCATGACCAAGCCTAAACTACTACTCAAACATGATTAAGCTAAACATTAAAGGCAATATGAAGGAAATATGAAACATGAAGAAAACGTAAATAAACAGTAGATTGGTAAAGATTAAGAGTACACTTACAACATTAATGAAGACGAAATCCTTGAAACCAAAGATTATAAGGTGAAAAATAGAGAGAAGGTGGAGCTAAACTAAGGGGAAGGAAGAGGGAGGTAGAGAGAGAAAGCTTAGGTAGTAGATAACCTAATAATCTGATGTTTGGGGGCTTTTATAGCCCCCCAAAACGTGTACAAAAGGTCCAAAATGCCCCTGAAAATAAATTGAGATCGGGCTAAAAATTTGCAGAAAAACAGGCTGGATACCGGTATGGGAAAAAAACCCATACTGGTATGTAGAACTTCTGATCGCCTTTTTGCTTCTTGGATATCGGTATGGGAAAAACCCATACTGGTATCTAGACCTCCTTATTGCTTTTGTTGGTTGCTGGATACCAGTATGGGAAAAAACCCACACTGGTATGTAGAATTGCTGAATTCTTTTTTTCTTTTCTCTTCGTTTGATCGTCTCTTCACTTGATCTTTTGGGCTTCCCGAGCCTTGTTCAATGCTTCATTCTTGACTTCTGGGACTCGGTGGTGGAGTGCCACGTGGCCTTGGGTGCTCGGGCATCCCTTGCTTCAACCATGGAGTTAAAGCAGGCCTTATTCTTTCGATTAGCCTGTAACTAACAAAAACCACGCACGCGAAATATCAATCATATAAAAGCTAAAATATATGTGCGTGTGCGCCATAAATGAGAGAGATAAGTCCTTTTATTTACAATATTGGGGACTTATCAATATTTTTAATCTTATTTTCTTCTTAAATGATTTTTTTGTTTTGATGCAGGACAGGTTGCTGAAGAGGGTCTCAAGAAGTTGGACCGTCACAAGTCAAAGTCAAAGTAGTCTAATAATTGCTTACTAAATTCTAGGGGAATTCTAAATAAGTGTCTTTTAAAGTTCCTAGGTTGGTACTTTGTACTAAAGTAGTGTTTTGCATTATGTGTTAGTCCTAGTTCCTAGGTTGGTTCTTTGTATTTCTCACAGGAGTCGAAGGGTCAGCCAAAGTCACTAATTGTTCGGCTTATCTAGTTATCTCTTTATCTAGTATAAATATGGGTTGTAATCCTTATGGAAGGAAATTCAGTCAAACTTTATAATTAAGAGATTTCTCTTATCCTTGTATTCAAGGTGTTTATCTTATTCTTGTGGATTCAAGAAAACCGTCTGTTAGAACGAGATCTAACCAACTCGTCTACTAGAACGATATCTAGTCATTACTTCCGCTACAACGCTGTGTCAATTGGTATCAGAGCAAAATCCTCCCTTGTCTCAATGTCTTCCAACGAAGTGAATAGGGAGAACCTTAACGAGGGTGATCAAGGAATCGATGCCTTGTGGGGTGCATTGGAGAAGCAACAACAACAGGCCGAGATCCAACAACAACAATTGACGGAGATTCACACTTTGTTGGCTGGATTGAGCTTCAACAACCCTCGTGTTCAGCAAAGACGTGATCCAAGAGTGATCAACAATCCTAGACACGTAGGAAATTCCAATAGGCGCGTCTTAAACAACCCAATTTATGAGAGAGACTCCACTGATGATGAAGTTGAGAGGATTGCCATGCAAGAAGAACCCAAGGATAGTGGTTATAATAGAAACTATCGTATGAATATGGACCTCCCTTCTTTCAACGGGCAATTGAACATAGAAGATTTCCTCGATTGGCTAAACGAGGTGGAACGTTTTTTCGATTATATGGATATTGAGGAGGAAAAGAAGGTCAAGCTGGTTGCATACAAGCTCAAAGGCGGTGCTTCTACATGGTGGGAACAACTACAATTACCTCGACTATGGAAAAACAAGACTAAGATTCGGTCTTGGCACCGGATGAAGCATTTGATGAGAGCATGCTTTTTGCCTCCAGACTATGATCAGGTTTTGTTCCACCAGTACCAATGTTGCCAACAAGGTACTAGACCTATTCATGAGTATGTCGCAGAATTTCAAAGATTCTCCTCTCGTAATGACTTGCCAGAAACAGAAGGACAACTAGTAGCACGATTTGTTGATGGTTTACACACCGATATCCAGGATGCAGTTAACATGCAAGTATGCAACCAGTGCATACGTTGCTAGATGCTATTCAACTAGCAACGAGGGCTAAATTTCAACTGAACCAAAAGAGAAATTACCGAAACCAAGCCACCGCTAGAACATTCAATTCCTCTCCAGTGCATAATCAGCCAGAGCTAAGCAAGGGAAAAGAGATCATTGCAGTATCTCAAAATCAGATTCCTCAAAGTCAGACCAAACTTACATGGAAAGTCCAAACCAATACAAAGCATGGTGTTGGAAGATCTTGTGGTCAGAATGATCCATATGCCCCTCCTCGAGGTAATAAGTGTTATCGCTGCGGTGGAGAAGGGCATTTTTCGAACACTTGTCCGAAGAGGCAAAGCGTTAACCTGTTAGAACATGAAGATGAAGAAAACTGTCATGAAGAGGAGAATTTTGAAGAAGAAGATCCATCAGGATGGACTCATGCGGATGAGGGCTTGTCACTAGTGGTACGACGTTTGATGTACACACCGCGAAAGGAGGATGTTCAAAGACACAACATTTTCAAGACTCGTTGCACTATCAACCAACGGGTTTGTGATCTGATAATTGATGGAGGAAGCAGTGAGAATATAGTTTCAAAGACCATGGTTGAAAAGTTGAAACTTGAGACGCGAAAACATCCATCCCCTTATAGCATTGGCTGGATCAGAGATGTCGGCAAAACCAAGGTAACACAGCAGTGTCTTGTTCCTTTTTTAATTGGGAAGGACTATAGAGATGAGGTTTTGTGCGATGTGGTGGACATGGATGCCTGCCACATGTTGCTTGAAAAACCATGGCAGTATGACTTGAACACTACACAAAGGGGAAAGGACAATACTTACACATTTTACAAAGACAAAGATAAAGGTTGTCTTGGCTCCTATGAAGCGTGAGGGTCAGCTAACAGCCGCTCCAGTCAAAGCGGATTTCTTTCTCATTGTGTCAGATTTCATGAAGGAAGCAAAGGATACAAAGTTGGTTTATGCACTTGTGGTAAAAGGTGAGGAAAAGAAAGAAGTTGTAAAAGGTGAGGAAAAGAAAGAAGTTGTTTGTGCCGGATCGGATTAAACCATTACTCTCGGAGTTTCAGGCACTTGTACAAGATGAATTACCAACAAATTTACCCCCTATGAGAAACATCCAGCATGAGATCGATCTAATTCCTAGGGCATGTTTACCAAACCTGCCACACTACTAGATGAGGAATATCAGATTTTGCAGGAACAAGTTACTGAATTGCTGCAGAAAGGCTTGATTAGGGAAAACATGAGTCCTTGTGCAGTCTCGGCCTTATTAACTCCGAAGAAGGATGGAAGTTGGCGAATGTGCGTTGATAGCCGAGCCATTAACAAAATCACGGTGAAGTATCGGTTTCCTATACCGAGGCTCAATGACATGCTTGATAGATTGGGTGGTTCAAAATTGTTCTCGAAGATAGATTTGAAGAGCGGTTACCATCAGATCTGCATCAGCCCAGGTGACGAGTGAAAAACAGCATTCAAAACAAGAGAAGGGCTATATGAGTGGCTTGTCATGTCATTCAGGTTGTCCAATGCCCCTAGCACATTTATGCTGCTGATGAATCAGGTATTTCAACCTCTTGGAGAGTTCGTGGTTGTCTATTTTGATGATATCCTTATCCACAGTCGCAGTGAAGAGGATCGGCTTTGTATTCCTCGAGGTTCTTCATGGGAACACATTATCAGGGAGACCCATGGCAGAGGTTTAGGCAGACACTTGGGCCGAGATAAGAGTATTTCTTTGGTAGAGGCTCGATATTATTGGCCCCAACTGAAGTGAGATGTGGAGAAATATGTGAAGCGTTGTTATACTTGCCAGACGGCTAAGGGGCAAGTGCAAAATATAGGTCTTTACATGCCTCTTCCTGTCCCGAACGCACCTTGGGAAGATCTTTCTATGGACTTTGTCCTTGGCCTTCCGAGGACACAGCGTGGGACAGATTCCATCTTTGTTGTTGTCGACAGATTCTCCAAAATGGCACACATTATTGCTTGTAGAAGGACTTCTTATGCTAGTCATATCGCTCAGTTGTTCTTCCGAGAGGTAGTTCGTCTACATGGGTTGCCCAAGACTATAGTTTCAGATCGTGATAGCAAATTTCTCAGTCACTTCTGGAGAACTCTATGGAAACGACTTGACACTACTTTACAGTATAGTACAACTTGCCATCTCCAAACTGATGGTCAAACAGAGGTGGTGAATCGCACACTAGGAAATATTCTGTGAAGTTTATGTCAAGACAGTCCGAGAAAATGGGATTTTGTCATTTCTCAAGCTGAGTTTGCCTACAACAATGTGCCAAATCGGTCCACGGGAAAATCTCCATTCGAGATTGTCTATGTGCGTTCCCCGCTTCATACGCTTTCCACTTCCAAGGCCTCATGGTATAAGTATCATTGCTGATCATATGGCAGAAAAAGTGGCGAACATACATGCAGATGTTAAGAAGATGTTGGAAGAATCTGCTGCAAAATACAAGACCGCCGCGGACAAGAGTAGACGTGCAAAGACTTTCTGCCATATGATCATTGCTGATCATATGGCAGAAAAAGTGATGGTGCACTTGCGTCGGGAAAGGTTACCGGTGGGCACGTACAACAAGCTTAAACAAAAAAAAGATTGGTCCTGTTCGCATCTTGAAGAAGATCAATGACAATGCATATGTGGTGGATCTTCCAGAGGACTTATCCATCTCCAAGACTTTCAATGTCCAGGACTTGTTCGAGTATCACACAAATCCAGATGTTGCTATTCCTGTTGTCAACTCGAGGATGAGTTCTTTTAAAGAAGGGAAGGCTGATGTAGGACAGGTTGCTGAAGAGGTTCTCAAGAAGTCGGACCGTCACAAGTCAAAGTAGTCTAATAATTGCTTATTAAATTCTAGGGCAATTCTAAATAAGTGTCTTTTAAAGTTCCTAGGTTGGTACTTTGTACTAAAGTAGTGTTTGCATTAAGTGTCAGTCCTAGTTTCTAAGTTGGTTCTTTGTATTTCACACATGAGTCCAAGGGTCAGTCAAAGTCATTAATTGTTAGGCTTATCTAGTTATCTCTTTATCTAGTATATATATGGGTTTTAATCCTTATGGAAGGAAATTCAGTCAAACTTTATAATTAAGAGATTTCTCAAGTCCGTGTATTCAAGGTGTTTATCTTATTGTTGTGGAATCAAGAAAACCGTCTGTTAGAACGAGATCTAACCAACTCGTCTACTAGAATGATATCTAGTCATTACTTCTGCTACAACGTGCGTCATGTTTGATGTGAACAAATAATACTAGTAGAAGTAAATCTGCATTGGTACCCAGCCTGGTACTCTAGTTGGGCACCGAACACCTCTTTGTAGCTCTTTTGAGCATTGGTTTGCCTTTTGATTTAGTAGAAGCCTTGATCAACTGCCCATGGAGTAGGTTTACATCCCAAGTAAGCCAAACCACGTTAAATTTGTGTCTCTCTTGCTTTGAATTTGTTTCATTTGTCTCGTGTTAATTTGTTTGTGTTGCTTTCACTAATTAGTTTTTGTTATTCGATTCAATATTAATTACCACTTTTGGCGCGGTTGAGTCTTTGATGACCCTCTGCACAACACAATGGACACGGTAATTTGATGAAGAGGGGTTCATTTCAAAGGCCAAACACACAAAGTTTGTAAGTTTACTCAAAACTTTGGGGGTGCTGTAACCCCACCGACCGACCCCTCTATCCACCACAGGTTACTATAATGATCCTTCTCTTTCCTTAATGTGTGTGAAACAACATTGAATTTCAGCATGCATGATTATTAGCATGTGAAGAACATACTGTAATGCAGCCCAATGCTCAGTTTTGTAAGATAGGGAATTTGACCGAAAACAATATGTTGAAGGTTTGTACCTCAAAAGAACTACTAAACCATTACAAATCAATCACGCCTTCTTTTGTCTGCCCTCCGATGCTTAAGTTAGTACTAACGAACTGGAGGATGAATAAAACGAGTGTATAAGTGCGAGAATGGGTTCAAGCATACCTCTATTGTTTAGGAGTCATGTGCTTATATAGGCGATTAATTTGCACTTACATTCCCTGTGTAATTCTTCTCTGTATGGAATCCTTCCAAGCCTAGGATTCTTCCTTATTGGGCAGCGTAGCCTGCATGATTCTGTATCCTTATTCGATAAGGATTCTTGCCAAGATGGCCGCACATTGCTCGCTGGAGCTTTACCCTACATGGGAGTTTGCTCCTTATTTAGGTTGTTGACTGGCTTTCCATCTCTGAGTAAGATTGTGCTTATCTTCGCAAGCTCAATTGATTCTGGGAATAGCTTCGAATATTCCCTCCTTTCCTTATCTTCGTAAGGTAAGTCTGTAATTAGGGTTTCTCCCGCATTGGGCCGTTCCATCTGCGTTATCCGACGAGCAGGTAAACTTGGGTTATCACTGGATTATGGGCTCGGTGGTTGTCCGCGCATTAATCCGTGTCAATTACTTCGTGCATGGGCACGTGGTAATTTAGGACGAGCTAGTCTGTACGTTTTCTATAGTTCTTGGAAAATACCCCACACACATTTTCATACAAACGTGAAACTAAGAGAGAACATGTCTGAATAGTTGATTTGTAGGCTGGTTCTGGATTTTAATTTTGTATTCTGGAACTGTATGGTGCAAATTCTGAATGCACTAGGCATAAGGAGCCACAATCATTCAGAATTCTTGAATTTCAATGTTTTAATCTTCTACTGTTTCATAAACTACATAGATACCAAAGCATTTATTCATAATATATAAACAGATTATGTATACAAAATGTATATGTATTATTTAGATGCATATACATTAAGATATTATTCATACGCATATTTGTACATTTTTAGAGTATAGTTTTTAATATAATTATACTGCTTACACGTATTACTGCGCAAAGTATGTAAATTTCTACAATGGATAATACCTTTTCAAGTATCTACAAAGTTATATTCACAATTTAACAAACAATAGCAAGCGCATCGTGGTCAATTTTACACCCATAACCTAATAAGGTCATAATGCTACCAGACACTTTCAAGATGCATAATATATTTTCTTGCATTCCTCGAACACTTTTACAGATTATTGTACGGGGATAAAATCCGCGTAAACCTGGATCACGTGCTTCCTTGGTTCAACCCCAAATCTGCAAGACAGAAAGAAGGGTTAGAGCACCTTTGCCTCTTGACGGCAAAGGCCCTCCGATGCCTAAGTTAGTATCACGTACTTTTAATGCTCAAATCACAATGCATATGAAAATAGGTTTTCACCGCGTGCCTTTCTCCATGGGTTTGGTCTTGTATTTATAGGTGAAGAAGGTTTGATTTAGGCATCTCGTGCCCTGGTTTTTCTCTAGCTCCAGGAATCCTACTCCTAACAGGACTTCCCCTTTTAGGAACGAGTTTCCATATCCTGCTAGATCTCGTCTAGCAAAGGTATTTCTTTCCATATAGGACTCTTCCCTATATGGGCATATTCCTAATCACATTAGGACTTCCATCCCGATCCCTTGCTGCACGGGATTGCTCCTAATCTCATGGGGAGCCACTGTAGAATATTCTGGAATGCCTCACAGCCTTATTCGTGGCGGTGCCGTGCTTCCACGTAGCTTCGGAATAACTCGTACATAATTCAGTTCACTATGCCGAGCTGATCTACGCACTCCAGAATACTGTTTAAGCCATACTCGAAGCCTCTACAGCTCGGCATATCAGGAGCATCCCCCCCCCCCCCCCCCCCCCCCACCCCCAAGCCTATACCGAGCTGGTACATCCTGGTGCTCTTAACTAAATTTACTTCCGACCTCATTCATGGTCAAAACAGCTCGGCAGAGGGCCCAAGGACTCCATACTTGGGCCGAGCTGTTTGCCCTCTCATGATGCATATCTTAGGCACGTGCTATGCCTAACAGTAGGGTGATCATATTTTACCTACTCCAATTATGATGATGAGTTTTTTAGAATCTAGAACTGCAATTCAAAATCTAGAATCAACCAAAATAATCAGCAACAGATACCCCTTGCCTTTTAGGATACTCTCATTCTTATTTATTGGACTAAGGTTGTAGTAGTTTTTTTTTTCCCCTTATAACAGGTTTTAGTAGTTTGGTGCTCGTATTCTGATGATGAGTTTTTTTAGGTAGATTACTACTTTTAGCCTTTTGGTCATTTTCATCTTTCCACATTCGATGTTGATTTTTTGTTCGATTATTGAATTGCCATTACTTATATTTGAGATTTTCTGTCTGCGTCCTTTTTTGGGCTTGGATTTTGTCCATATGTCAAAGGGAATTTATGGGATTTCAGGGGGATACAAGTGTGAGCTCCAATTTAAGGCAATCCCATTCCAAACAAAACCCATTTGTCACTTGGTTAAAAGTCACCTTTTGTTTTTGTCTTTATCAAAAAAAAATTCGTGTGCCATAATTTTGCGTTAAACTTTTGATGATTATTTCTAAAAGTCATTTTATGGAGAAGAACCCAGGAAAAAAAAGGTGATTTTAATTATCTTATACTAATTTATTGTGCCACATTAGTAACATAAAAAAATTAATTCAATTGTGATGCACAAAAATCACCATGCATAGCATTAGTTATGGCGATCAAATGACTTTTATCACGTACATTTCATGGATTCGGTAGGTGTAGACACCCCAATTTTGGATACCCGTGCATGCCCGATGACGAATGAACGTTTAAACCACCTTGGAACTTGTCCAGAAAAATTGGAAACTCAGCCTCACAAGCTGTACGGCTCCTGTTATAAGCCGTACAGTTCCTCCTTTTTCGTACAAGCCGCGCGGCTCCCTCATACAAGCCGCGCGGCTGGTGTTCTTATCCTCTGAAAAATTCCTGACAAACCAGCTATTCGGGAATATCATCATTCATCGACCGCCGAATATCATCATGTTATTCCCTCAAAACCGGCTATAAATGGAGGCCTCCTCTTCCTCTCAGACAGACCCGAAAATCATACCCCGAGATAATTTCCGTTCGATTTTCCGGCAAAACTCTCGTTCAAAACTGCCAGTAAACTTCCCGAAACTTCACATCTTCCATTCCATCTCAATCCCTCTATATCATTTCCGTTCATACCAAATCTCGATTCTACAAGTCCAAACCCGAAGAATCCGAAGTTTTCAACCTCTGTTCCAAGTTTTGGAAAGGTATAAATCGTTTTTGAGCTTCGATTTTCAAATCGTGGCTCTCCGAGGGCATCCTCGAGTTAATAACGGTTTCAACAACCGTATATTGACTCGGTAAACCATTTTCGAAACAAAAACCGGCTTTTCGGGACCGTACCGAGCGATTTTTCTCGATAAACGCACGGTACGATCCATACCGGAAATAAGTTTCACTTCAATAACTTGTTTACAAACAAAAACAACTTATTTGGAGTTGATTTGAAGAAGAAAACCAGGTTTTGAACGGGTTTTGGGCTCACTGGTCCTGAAACAAAATTTTTGAAAATGGGTTGTACACAAGCCGCGCGGCTTGTAGTATAAGCCGCACGGCCCCTGTTTAGGAGCCGCGCGGCTCTTGTTTAAAACAAAAAATTTTACTCTGTTTTCCCCTGTTCGTACCCTGTTTCTCTGTTATTTTTCTGCAACCTTTTTTCCTTTATTGCACTTTTCCCCATTTATTTTCCCATTATCATCATTTAGTCCTTTTGTTTAAATTTTATTTCTGTTATGGTTTTAATTAATTTCTCTATTTGCTTGTTTATTTGTCAAAGTTTTCAACAAAATATTTTCTACAAAAATCCCACAAATTATTTAGTAGAGACCGGGAATCTCCCGGGCGAGCGGGGTGCTTTTTAATAAAACCTTCCCCGCGCGTAACCTGGCTTCTGAATCCAAAAGAATCTTTTCGCAGATCAAATCTTTTCCAATGCGGCATGAGAGTCAACAATTATTCTTAAAACGGTTTCTCGGGTACCAAACATTTTCTAAATTTAAACCCTGGGTGGCGACTCACATTTTTCTTTCGTTTTCACATCCAAACTTCAAAAGAGCAGCTGCGTGGATCTCACCGTCCACAAAATGGCGACTCCGCTGGGGATTTTTAAATTAATTTTTATTTTGGTATTTTACACTTGTAAAACGACCCCCGAAAGCTTGACAAAAACGAACACGCCCCGCGTGATTGAGAAAGGAATGGTGCAGTAACAGGGCTACGCCCGACCAATCCGGACTGGAGTTTTCCCGGTTGTTTGCTCGAGTAAAATTTCAAAAAAAAATTAATTTATAGGTGAGCCAAACTTGAAAATATTTGTGGGATTTTTGAAAATATTTTATTGCGAAACTTTTTGCATTGCACGTGCATCGATGTTGGACAAGCCCCGCCGCTGCGTCTTGGTTACTCTACCCGGCTTGCTGGTGTTAGGACATCCCAAGATTCTCGGCAAACCCTGAACGATGATGAGTCAGCCTGCGGTTCGACCTTTGCCATGCAGTACACTTGGCACTGGGAGGCAAATATTGGCTCTAGTCTAGGGAACCCCTTCAAACCAAAACCCAGCCTTTTGCATATAGTAAACCATAGCACTTTCCAACCTACGACAAGGCCTGCAGGGTAGGATTATCTGTTATATCCTGTTATGTGTTTACTACTTCTAACATATCATGTTTATCTGTTTTCTGCATATCTTGTTTATCTGTTAGTTGTTTTCTGCATATCCTGTCATCATGCTCACATTCGCATTAGTAGTATAATTTACCCTAGATTGTCACCTTTCCCGCGGTCTTGAGAGGTTGCCCTGCCCGATGATGAGTCGTGCATCCCAATGCACGTTGTTCAGATTAATTCAGTCCTTAGAATAACAGGACTTAGGAAAATCAAATCAATTTGATCCTTAATAATTCCTTGACAATGACCTAACCGAAATTAGGAACAATTGACCCAAGCTGGGGCAATTGTCCCTAAAATCAAAGTTAGATCCTTGAAAATGAATCATCAAGAACCAAGTTGATTTAATTTCCCCGAATCCTGTTATCCTAAACAAAGGATACACTGTCAAAAGAAACACTGAGGATCGGGGCAGCCTTTTCCTAAGACCCATTTTTTTTCATAGTCTAGGAGACTTTAAATCTTTGGAGTTTGAAACACCTCCAATGTCAGCCGTGCTCGAACGGCTTCTCCTTGTGTTTTTATCACATTTCTTTCCAGATTTCAACAGCCTTATTGCTTTGTCTTGGATGGTCACGAAAGTTGATTGGCTCTGGTTCCAACACACAGGAACTTAACCTACTGAGTAGTCGACCTACCCATGGCTATTGAAAACTTGTTGAGACTTAGGGTGACATACACGACACAAAAACGACATTCTCCTTTTTTGAAATAAAAATGGCGGCACTTTTAAGTCTGTTCTTGCTTTACTGTCAGTTTTAAGCGATTGGTCAGAGCAAGAAAAACCTCATACCAGGTTGGACTCGAATCCCCGAACAGCGATTAGTTCGAACTGAGTCAGGAATAGAACAGTCAACCGGGAGCTCAGCTATGTCGGCAGAAACAGATGAAATCCAGCTTCTTAAGGATGCTTTAGAGGAACAGAAAACCAACAGCGCCAAGCAAATGGCCCAGATGATGCTCATGATTCAGAAACTAACTTCTCAACTCCCTCCACCAGCAGGAGGACCAAGCAGTCAAAACATGGAGTCAGTATGGACCAAGCTGGCTAAACTTGAGGAGTCTGTTCAGAAACAAGAGAAGATAGCGACTACAGGAATAGATATGGAGAGGTTGTGCCTTTTTCCGGATGCAAAGCTCCCCGACAAATTCAAGCCAATAGATTGGGACAAGTTTGACGGCAGCGGTGACCCAAAAGCTCATTTGCAAACATATGTGGGTACTCTATCCATGTATGACGTTGGGAAGGATGCAATGGGCCAAATGTTCCAACAAACCCTAACTGGGCCCGCACTCCGCTGGTTTCTAAATTTGGACATCTCCAAGAAGAAGACGTGGGAAGATATTGGGGCAGCCTTTGTCGCCCAATACAACTACAACATTCAACTTGAGATGACTATCCGGGAATTGGAATCAACCAAGATGGGTAAGAATTAGTCCTTTGCTGACTTTATTAAGAGATGGAGAGGGAAAGCCTCTCAGATGATGGAACGACCTTCAGAAAAGGAACAGATGAGAATCATCACAAGGAATTTGGAGCCGGACTTTGCCAAGCACTTGGTGGTCTTTCAGACCACTGCTGACTTCAAGACTTTCTATGAGGCAGGCCTTGCCATTGAGGAGGCAATCCAGTCCGGCATTTTTCAGAAAAAGGAACCTGTTCCCAAAACCAAATGGGTGCACTCTGGCAACACCGACACATTGTTCAGTAAAAATGATTATGCCCAAGCCTCTTCCAGCTCCACAAACTAAAATTTCAACCAAGCCATGCCTGTCAACGAACTTAAAGCCCAAACCAACAACTCTCAGAAACCACAAAGAGCCCTTTCCCAATTTTCCGAGCCTCTGTCCTTGATTTATGAGAAGCTCCTCAAAGCCGGCCATGTCAAACCACTTACTCCAACTCCTCTACCTCAGAAGCTTCCATCTTACCATAACCCCAATGCCTTCTGTGCCTTCCATCAAATGCCTGGTCATGCTACTGATGAGTGTCATCGCCTCCGCCACAAGATTCAAGATCTCATTGACAACGGATCTATCTCTGCTCCACTGGCAAAACTGAACACCACGTCGAGTCGATAAACCAACAATGGCCATGCAATAATTCAATCTTCCACGAGTCTTGGAAGTCTTCAAGTGTCAAGTCAAGTTTTCACTTCCGATTGAGTCAGTTTGTATTTCGAGTCTGTTTATGTTTTCGCTTTCCTCGTCTATGTGTTTTCATTTTCGAGTCTGTGATGTCTTGTTGTTGTTAAAAAAAGAAAAAGACCATAAATAGAGTCAACATTGTAGTCCCGAACTACGTCACGAACTAATTCCTTGCAAAAGGATACGTAGGCAACCCTCAATGGTTCGGTCGCGACTTTCAAAAATTGGTGTCACGTTTTTGTGTTAGAATTGTCATAATAAACTTGAGTTTTCGCATTAATCCTTGAAGATGGAATTGTTTTCCACCATCATTTGAGATTCATGATATTCACTTCAAAACACAAGATGATTGAACCCCCAGTTCTCACAAGAAGAAGGATTCCAGGCACCATTCTCCAACGTCATCAATGAGCAATGCTTTGATAAAAAAAAAAGAAAAGCCTGCTAGGTTGAAAACCCGCAAGGGCAGCTAGGCAAAAGTTAAGGCAAACAAAAAGCTCGCTGGATCAAAACTTTGAAGTAAGAACCATGCAAAAATTACGGCATATACAGATTCTTTCTATCAAGTTGTGCAATTCAAAATGAAGAAAGGCATTCTTTGTTTTTATTCCCCAAATAAATATATCCTTGATAGCCCTTTAGAGCCTGAATCATTTTTCTTTGAAGAAGAACCCAGCTAGGCAGCTATCCCTCACACTGGGGTGAATTAAGAGAAACGAAAGTGCCAAGTTACCAGTAAGATGTCCAGATGGAAGTCCCAAAGAAATGTCAAAAGTACCAAATGCATGGTTGCCAATGGCACGTCAGAATTTCGAAAGAATGAAAAGTGTCAAGTTCATGGGCACAACCAAATGCGAAGCACTAAGAAAGGAAGAAAGTGCCCATCAAAAGCCAAAATGGGGCACGAAGGAAAACATTGGAGAAAACAGAAGGGGCACACAAAAAGAGTTCAAGATAGCTGCTAGCTTTAACCTAGAAGAAGATGAAACTTTTTGAGCCTTTATCCTTTCTTTGTCAAACCCAAAGCCTTGGCCCCGTTATAACCTAAATAAAGTCCTTTCTGATTGAAAAGCACAGCTTGATAGCGAGAATCCAGTAGGAATAGTATCATAAAAAATTGAGATCAAAAGTCAAGGCATTGCACAACACCAGCATCCGCCAGAAGCAAAAGTCCAAACTAGGGCACCTCAATGGAAAATCAGTGAATCAGCATCCCGAGGTCAAGGGTTCACACTAAGAAATCTTGTGTTTTGGTAAAATAATCAATTTAAATGAACATCATTTGATGGAATGAAACAATTTCAAAACCAAAAGACTCAAGTTTATGACAATTTCAAACATCAATTATGGGGCACCTTCTGCCATTTCCTGAATTCTCGAGTTTGTCATTGCTTAAAGGTCTTTTCAGGTCAACATAATCTTGTCAGAGTCCATTCCTTTGTCACAAGGTCAAAATAACCGGCGTCTGCCAAATTCATGAGTAGTCATTCTCCACCCAGTCAGGGGCACCTTCAGGGAAGTCACTCTTTTGAGTCTGTTGAGTCAGTCTAGTCTTGTCCAAATCTACCCCCTCTTGAATATGTCATCTCCGCCCAAATCAGGGGCATCTTTGTAAAGTCACTTGTATCGTCTGGGCCTTGTCCAAATTCACACAAGGTCTTTTGTCTAGTCAACCCTTGGTAGTCTTGATATTCTTAAACTCGTGGAAGATGATTTCAAATGCAAGGAAAGGCCTACGTTCAGATAAACAAGTCGATGGATTCAAAACTGAAGCTTGTCATCTATTGAGGCACATTTGTCCAAGACGGGGGCACGTCAGCTCAATGCCATCTACTGGGAGAAGCACATACACCAGAGTTCAAGATTTGGGACAAGAAAGCAAAAAGACCAAACCTCACAGAAATCCAAAAAGCCCAAAAGCTCGGAGTCCTTATCAGAAGCAACCTCAAACCCAGACCCTGTCCAAAAGGAAAGACAGTAAAGCAAAAAGAGACACCCTGTTGTGCCACCTACTTTCTAAAAATAAAAAATGTTGTCATTGTGTCGTCAAGTGTCAAAACCTGAGTCTCACGCAAGAGTCCTCATGGACAACTTTTTAATCGGTTTTTTTTTCTCACCCTCAATTTTTGAGACACATTTCTTGGAACACCATTTTGTCCCGAAGTTGTCAAATTATCGAATTATCAAAAAAAATTCAGATTGTTGAATGTCAAGTTGTCAAGTTTTGGAACTTTTTCAAATTTGTGCCAAATTGAAGAACTTTTTCAAATTTGTCGAATGTCAAACATGTAGTTGAACACACGATAACTTCATGCACTGTTTCAAACACTTTCAAAGCACGATAACTTCGCACATTGTGTTAAGCATTTTCAAACATGGTACTTTCATGCATCGTTCAATTTTCAAATTCCTTTTTGAAGTTCAATGTCAAATCCAAGTTTAAAATCAAAGATTTGATTTTCAGAATTTAAATGTCAAACTCAAGCTCGATTTCATTTTTCAAAATTCAAATGCCAAGTTCAAGTCCAGGATAAAAAAAAATTTCAAAAATCAAACTTTTCAAGTTCAAGTTCAAATTTTCAATTTTTAAAGTTCAATGTCAAGTTCAAATTCAACAATCAAATTTCAAATTCAATGTTAGGTTCAAATTCAAATATCAATTTTCAAGTGTAAAATTCAAATTCAAGTTCAATTTCAAGATCAATTCTCCAAATTCCAATGTCAAATTCAAGCTCAATTTCATTTTTCAAAGTTCAAGTGTCAAGTTCAAGTTCAGGTTCAAAATCATATCTCAGTTTTTTTAAAATCCTTCAGGTACTTATTTTAATTTTTCACGAAAACGGCACTATTCGATTTTTCATGGAACCTCACTCGCTGGTTTCACACACGACTTAGTTTTTCACGGAACCTCACTCGCTGGTTTCACACACTCACACACTATGGAACCTCGCTCGCTGGTTTCACACACGACTTAGTTTTTCACGGAACCTCACTCGCTGGTTTCGCACACTCACACACTATGGAACCTCGCTCGCTGGTTTCACACACGACTCAGTTTTTCACGGAACCTCACTCGCTGGTTTCGCACACTCACACGCTATGGAACCTCACTCGCTGGTTTCGCACACTCACACACTATGGAACCTCGCTCGCTGGTTTCACACACGACTCAGTTTTTCACGGAACCTCACTCGCTGGTTTCGCACACTACGGAACCTCACTCGCTGGTTTCGTACACTCACACACTATGGAACCTAGCTCGCTGGTTTCACACATGACTCAGTTTTTCACGGAACCTCACTCGCTGGTTTCGCACACTACGGAACCTCACTCGCTGGTTTCGCACTCTACGGAACCTCACTCGCTGGTTTCGCACACTCACACTTCACGGAACCTCACTCGCTGGTTTCGCACACTACGGAACCTCGCTCGCTGGTTTCGCACACTCACACACTATGGAACCTCACTCGCTGGTTCGCACACTACGGAACCTCACTCGCTGGTTTCGCACACTCACACGTCACGGAACCTCACTCGCTGGTTTTGCACACTACGGAACCTCACTCGCTGGTTTCGCACACTCACACGCTATGGAACCTCACTCGCTGGTTCGCACACTACGGAACCTCACTCGCTGGTTTCACACACGACTCAGTTTTATTTAAGAAACTTTCACTCACTGATTTCACACGCTATGGGACCTCACTTGCTGGTTTCGCACACTACAGAACCTCAATTGCTGGTTTCACACAAACACTCAGTTTTTTTATAAAACCTCACTCGCTGGTTTCACACGCTATGGATCCTCACAGTCCAATCCTGGTAAGATTGCAATCAATCTTGTTTACATGCATAGCCCCGAACTACGATCGGTCTGATCCCTACAAACAGGGTACGTAGGAAGCTCTTTGCTCAACCATGTTTTTCTTTCTTGTACTTGGGCGTCCAAAATTGGGACGTCTATATCTTTGACGTGACTTGCATCTCAGAATGATGACCAAGTCCCGCCAAAGAGGGGCAACTGTAGACACCCCAATTTTGGATACCCATGCATGCCCGATGACGAATGAACGTTTAAACCACCTTGGAACTTGTCCAGAAAAATTGGAAACTCAGCCTCACAAGCTGTACGGCTCCTGTTATAAGCCGTACGGTTCCTCCTTTTTCGTACAAGCCGCGCGGCTCCCTCATACAAGCCGCGCGGCTGGTGTTCTTATCCTCTGAAAAATTCCTGACAAACCAGCTATTTAGGAATATCATCATTCATCGACCGCCGAATATCATCATGTTATTCCCTCAAAACCGGCTATAAATGGAGGCCTCCTCTTCCTCTCAGACAGACCCGAAAATCATACCCCGAGAGAATTTCTGTTCGATTTTCCGGCAAAACTCTCGTTCAAAACCGCCAGTAAACTTCCCGAAACTTCACATCTTCCATTCCATCTCAATCCCTCTATATCATTTCTGTTCATACCAAATCTCGATTCTACAAGTCCAAACCCGAAGAATCCGAAGTTTTCAACCTCTGTTCCAAGTTCCGGAAAGGTATAAATCGTTTTTGAGCTTCGATTTTCAAATCGTGGCTCTCTGAGGGCATCCCCGAGTTAATAATGGTTTCAACAACCGTATATTGACTCGGTAAACCATTTTCGAAACAAAAACCGGCTTTTCGGGACAGTACCGAGCGATTTTTCTCGATAAACGCACGGTACGATCCATACCGGAAATAAGTTTCACTTCAATAACTTATTTACAAACAAAAACAACTTATTTGGATTTGATTTGAAGAAGAAAACCAGGTTTTGAACGGGTTTTGGGCTCACTGGTCCTGAAACAAAATTTTTGAAAATGGGTTATACACAAGCCGTGCGGCTTGTAGTATAAGCCGCACGGCCCCTGTTTAGGAGCCGCGCGGCTCTTGTTTAAAACAAAAAATTTTACTCTGTTTTCCCCTGTTCGTACCCTGTTTCTCTGTTATTTTTCTGCAACCTTTTTTCCTTTATTGCACTTTTCCCCTTTTATTTTCCCATTATCATCATTTAGTCCTTTTGTTTAAATTTTATTTCTGTTATGGTTTTAATTAATTTCTCTATTTGCTTGTTTATTTGTCAAAGTTTTCAACAAAATATTTTCTACAAAAATCCCACAAATTATTTAGTAGAGACCGGGAATCTCCCGGGCGAGCGGGGTGCTTTTTAATAAAACCTTCCCCGCGCGTAACCTGGCTTCCGAATCCAAAAGAATCTTTTCGCAGATCAAATCTTTTCCAATGCGGCATGAGAGTCAACAATTATTCTTAAAACGGTTTCTCGGGTACCAAACATTTTCTAAATTTAAACTCCGGGTGGCGACTCACATTGTTCTTTCGTTTTCACATCTGAACTTCAAAAGAGCAGCCGCGTGGATCTCACCGTCCACAGTAGGGTTTTGTATATCTGATCCTCTAACCTCAAATGTGTGTTCTCTTGTGAAGGGACATGTGAGTCCCAAAATTAGGTTCAATGATTCTCAAAATCTCCTGATCCGTTCAGATTTATGTGAATCCCATTTCTCAATAAGGGAGATGAATCAATAATCCTCAAAAATTTTGATACAAAATTAATAGACACGATTTTTTTTTTTTTTTTGAAAAAAACAAAACTAAAAAATGACTTTTAGCCAAGTGACTTATATCTCAGTGTTACAATTGTCTTCTTAGTTCTGTTTTGGGAGGACTTTGTAGTGTGTATCTATCGTGTGGTTTTTATAGTAACTTTTTAGTGCTTTGGTTGAAGCATTGTCAACCATTTTGTCCTAGTTTTCTACTCTGTGGCATGTGATTGTCGGCTCGCTGGGATGTCAACATAGTTAGTTAGGATATGCGCGTTCCGTTGTAATGCCGTTATGCCTCTCATTTGATCTTTGTAATTTGAATTTAAAGATTAAAAAAATTTCCTTTCTGCTGATAAAAAAAGCTATATATCTGGATACCGTTATTATAATTTACAAATCAATGGGCATAATCTTTCGGGTTGTGCCCGAAGCTGTGAACCTAGTACATAGTATATAATAAGCATAAAAACACAGAGTACTTCTAAAAGTTTATAAATGTAAGCTATAAAAAATTATGTTGTTCATATATATATATATATATATAGAGTCCACTTCTTATCCGGACTTTTAATTTCCGGACTTTTTATACAAATTTTTTTTTGACGATCCGATCCGTCCAATGTGTTCAGAAGGTGTTTTCAAGGGTCCCCGCGGAAAATCTTCAAAAAAAAACACCGGGAAGGGCTTGATCCAAGTAGTTTTTGCAAAAATATATAAATACAGTTTTTGCGAAAACTGCTTGGATCAAGCCCTTCCCGGTATTGTTTTTTGAAGATTTTTCGCGTGGACCCTTGAAAACACCTTCTGAACACATTGGACGGATCGGATTTTCCAAAAAAAATTTGCAACACAAAAAAACCCCATTTTTTCCTTAAATCCGGGAGTGTGGATAAGAAATTTTACCTATATATATATATATATATATATATATATATATATATATATATATATATATAAAATTCACTTCCAGTCTGGGCGACTGGATTTTTGCAAAATCCGGACCTTCAATCTGGGCTGTTGGATCTCATCCAGCAGCTATGGGGAAAAAAAGAGCTTGTGGGTCATGAGTCGGGTAAAACATGTTCGTGGGTCATGGAGTCGGGTCATATCCTCACACAGGTCACTCCTCCCTCATTTCATGTTCCTTCCATAGAGAGTAGAGAGAGAAGGCGATTCAAGGCGATTCACGACGAACCAGACTCCATGAACCATCTCCAGGTCTCTCCTCTCTCTCTCTCACTCTGTCTCTCTCTCACTCTGTCTCTCTATCTCGAGCCTGACTCGTTAAAACCCTAGTTTTCTTTGTAGCGAAGCAGATCGAAGCAAGCTCTGCGTTTCGATCGGTCTTCTCCATCTCCATCAACTAGGTCTCTCTCTCTCTCTCCCTCTCTCGAGATCCATCTCTGTCTTCTTTTTTGATTTATTTGACAAATCAAAACCCTAGTTTTTGAAAAAACCCTAGATCTGGTTTCAACATTAAGGTTCCACAATCCATACCTAATCCAAAAACGTATTTTGTCTATGTTTATGTTTATCAATACACTCAAGACGAGTTGTGTCCTACATTTCTTTTGTTTTTCCCCTTATGGATAAGAAAACTGGTGTGTGTGTGTGTGTTAACTTGCTTTTTGCTTTTGGTGGAATAGTTTAACAGTTGCTCAGAATGAAGATGTGGTAGAGAAGTTTCTTGGTCAAAATACTTCTGCTAGTAAGGGTCTATGTGCATGTAAATTGCTATTTTTTTGGGAATGATAATTTTAAGCCCGACATCAATGCCTGTAGAAGAATTCTTGTTTTATTCTACACGATAATACTTCTGCTGGTAAGAATTCTTGGGCAATTGGTAGAATTCTTGAAGTATGATAACATTGATAAGTCTAGAAAAACTTTCAGAAGGCTCTTTTGTTTTTCTTGGTAGTTGATTAGCCTTAGGGCATCCGCAGTCGTGATAATAGTGTAAGAATTAGTGTAAGTAGCAAACATTTTTCATTTTTTGCATCCCAACAGTGTAGTTATAGTGTAGTTAGTGCATGAATATGTGTGCAAAAAATAGTGCAGCACTACTGACATTATGAGCTGTAGTGGTACGGCAATTTCTTCACCGGAGGAGAGAGAGAGAGAGAGAGAGAGAGAGTGGAAGGACAGAGAGAGAGACAGCCTCTGTCAGGCATCAGCCACATCGACAAAGGGGGGAGAGAGAGGGGAAAAAAAGGAAAAAAGTTTGGGGTAGGGCCCCACCTATACTAATATATACACATATTTGTTTACTTTTTACAAATATGTGGGGTAGGGCCCCACCTATATACTAAATGGGTTATGTTATTGTTGTTGTTGTTGTATTTGTTTACTTTTTACATTTTAGCACCACCCTAACAACATCATTGCAACACTTCTTACCTTAACAACACACTTTGTCATAACAACACATAAATGGACCCACTTTTTACACTTTTGTGTCATATAACAACACATTTTTAACTACACGACTACGGATGCCCTTAGTGCACTGTACTTTGAATTGAGAAGTTTTCATTAGCATTAGTGAATTCAGAATTCTGATAGTTTTAAAGAGCACTGTGTTGCCATCTTAGTGATCCATTTATAAACAAATACACATGCTGCATATCCAATATGTACATTTGAATGGTGATCCAAGCTGTCAAGAAAGTTTTTTTTTTTGGGCAATTCTGATAATTACTCCAGGCTGTCTTGTTACAACTAATTGAGTGACTGATGGTTCATATTATAACACTGCTACTTGTTTTTTGCAGCTATTTACAGGGATACTTACAGAGCTACGAATTTTGTGGCTCACTGGAAAAGACGCATGGGTTTGAGAGCAATGAAGATTACGAATGTCACATAGGTGCAGACGACTAATGAACAAGCTGAGATCAATGAAGAAATGCACTAGAAAGCAACTTTGGCTTCAAGTTTAGAATATTTTGCTTTTTTAACATTGTATTGAGTGATGTATTGAGAGATGAATGTACTTGTACCGAGAGATGAATGTACTTGCATTAAACCAACTATGGCTTCAAGTTTAGTATATTTTTCTTTTTTGAAACATTGAGACGGTGTAGTGACTTAATTCGTGTGTGTTACAAATTAAGAAAAAATTGATTTTTTTTGTGTTGCAAATTATTTTTGGAAAATCCGAGCCTTCCAATGTGTTCAGAAGGTGTTTTCAAGGGTTCACACGGGAAATCTTCAAAAAAAAAAAAATCCTGGGAAGGGCTTGATCCAAGCAGTTTTCGCAAAAAATGTAAATATATATTTTTTGCGAAAACTGCTTGGATCAAACCCTTCCCGGTATTTTTTTTTGAAGATTTTTCGCATGGACCCTTGAAAACACCTTCTGAACATATTGGACGGCTCGGATCGTCAAAAAAATGTTTGGATCATAGAGGTCTGGAAACGGGAGGTCCGGATTAGAAGGAGACCCATTATATATATATATATATATATATATATATATATATATATATATATATATATATATATATATATATATATATATATATATATATATATATATATTTTCTTATATATACACTTAACACAATCTAAATGTAAGCTATAAAAAATTATGTTGTACATATATATACACTTCAGACAATCTACACATATTTAAGTTTATATATAAAATTCTCATGATATTTACATTAATACATGTACTCCCAATTTGGGACACTAATCGAGTCGAGTACTGTCATGTTTAAGTTCAGGCCTTTTATTAAATGAGCCTAAATTTTGATGTTTAGTAGACGAATTGAACTCAAAGGAATCTTAATGGAATTTAAATTCGACTGGTTCATGATCCACCCGGCTAATTTACTGTTGAATATTTGGGTTTTTGGCTCCATCCTTTGGCATTTAATTTGGACAGCCAGCTGCATATGGGCGGCTGTTTCTGGTTGGCAATTGATTGTCTTGTCTCATCTACTGTTCCAGCTACCAAAGTTAGATCTGGATGGGTTCCCATACCCATTGTTGAATACGTATGGCTATAAGAGAGCCTCTGCCTTTGTATTTGGTGTACTACCAGAGAGAGTAGTCTAGGATCTCCGCGAGAGGGAGACTTGTGAGGTTACAATGTAAATCACTGAGAGAGAGTGTAGGGAGCTGAGAGAGTACCCTTGTAAAGCTTTTCAGATAGTGTGATTGTTCGATTCCTCCGTGGACGTACCTGATTTTGGGGAACCACGTAAAATACTTTGTGTTTGATTGTGTGCGTGTGTTTCAGTGTGTTTGGTTTGATCCGTGGGCACAACAAATGGTATCAAAGCTTCCGGGTGGCCAAAACTTGAAGCACATCACTGGTTTTTTCGGTTCTGTCCGAAATTGCATTTTTTTCAAACTACTCAAAAAGGCGATCTGATCCGTTCATCTTGTTTGTCTCGTCGTGCCGATTCCGAAAAGGTATTATGGGCCCTAATCGGACACTTGGATGAAAGGATACAGCCGGTCAAAATTCAGCTTGTTGGGTCAAATCTGGGTTTCCAGATTCTGAATTAGTCGTCTGAATTTTTTTGAGGAAGAAGACGCTGACATCAACCGTGACATCAGCGCCCAGTCATCAGCAGAATATTCTTTGGAATATTCTAGTTTTGTTTTGGCGATTTCGGAGCCGTTCGAACTCCGTTTTCCGCAAGTGAATAGTCAATTTCGACTATCTCGACGTTCCGGATCCAACCGTGTGCTCTGTTTTCTGACATTCGATCCCAAAGTTGCTTTCCATCTCGCTTTCTATGCCGAAAACGCATTTTTAGGCGGTTTTCGGGCATGGAGGACTTGTTCGGGATGCTCTGTTGATCGACTCTCTTGTTTGTAAGGATGGTGCATCCTTTGTTAGCGGCGTTTTGGAGTGGAACCTGTCTTGTTGCCTTTGTGAAGCTCGTTGGAGGTTTTGTTTGTTATTTGGTGAAGCCTTGGTGTGAGCAGGACATGTCTTGGTGTGAGCAAGGCATTGGTTCGACCTCCTGGAGTGTTTGGCATTGGTTTGTTTGTCTGTTGTCGCTTGTTTGTTCGATAGTATGGTTAAAACCGTTTGTTCGCGGTTTTTTGACGACGGAGATCTTGTTTTGTCTGTTGGTGTTCATCATTTGCCTGCCATTCGGTGGAGTGGTATTGTTGGATTTGCCTATCAATTCTTGGCGTTTCTGATCAAAGCGCGGGTTGTTCTTATGGATACTGATCACATCTACGGGACTTGGCGATAGGTGGAGTCCGTTCGTATTCATGGTGGAGCCGTTTATGTTCGGTATGGACCGGACTTGGTGTATGATCTCGTCATTGCCATTGGTGGCAAATGTTCTATTTGCTATTGGAACCTGTTTTGGTAATCCTGCAGCGGTTTTGGATTTGTGTCTGGAAGTTTGTCCATCTGCATCGGCGACCCGCTTTTCTGTATTTGTTTGTCCGTGTTACGGATTTGGGTAGCTCTATTTTTGGAGGATTATCGCCAAGGTGGAGATTGTTGAATATTTGGGTTTTTGGCTCCATCCTTTGGCATTTAATTTGGACAGCCAGCTGCATATGGGCAGCTGTTTCTGGTTGGCAATTGATTGCCTTGTCTCCTCTACTGTTCCAGCTACCAAAGTTAGATCTGGATGGGTTCCCATACCCATTGTTGAATACGTATGGCTATAAGAGAGCCTCTGCCTTTGTATTTGGTGTACTACCAGAGAGAGTAGTCTAAGATCTCCGCGAGAGGGAGACTTGTGAGGTTACAATGTAAATCACTGAGAGAGAGTGTAGGGAGCTGAGAGAGTACCCTTGTAAAGCTTTTCAGATAGTGTGATTGTTCGATTCCTCCGTGGACGTACCCGATTTTGGGGAACCACGTAAAATACTTTGTGTTTGATTGTGTGCGTGTGTTTCAGTGTGTTTGGTTTGATCCGTGGGCACAACATTTACAACCTTTTTCACAATTGACATAAACGACGCAGTTGTAGATATGACCGTTTTCGTTCATTTTTACTTGTGGCGCACAACAACCTCTAGGAACATTTCTTTGGGTCTGTTTCAATTTGCCATGGTTATGGCTATTCTCGCTTCCAACCTCTCCTCCTTGCCCTTCACTCTCTCAGTCGTTGCATCCTCATCATCCTCTTCCTCTAGAGGTACTGCTCACTTCTTCAATTCCTCTCCCTCTCTGTGTGTGTGTAAATATACATATGCATCACCATGATTAAGAATTTTGCGTGATTATATTGATGTTTTTTTTGGAGATAGATGCAAAATCGAACCCTAATTCTGTGAAGTTAAGAGATGACTGGAGAAAACGGGCCAGACCCATTCCTCCTGGGGGAACTTATCCGGCTAAAGACCATTGCAGGTTCACTCATTTTTTGTCAATCCATTTTGTGTTGCCACGTCGTTTTCTTTATTTATTTTTGTGAAGTAATGTAACCAGAATTATATGTTTGGAGATTGTTCAGTTGTGGAGAATACGGATTTTTTTGGGGAAAACCCGGAAAAGAACTTACCTGTTTCGAAATTAGTAAAAAGATAATTCTTGAAGTACTGAAAACCATTTCCTCTAGAAAAAGCATAAATAGAAACGGGTAAGTATTGTTGTTCATAAAAGTCAAAAGTTTCAGAAGTATGAGTTTTTTTATTTTTTTATTTTTATAAGTAAATTTGTTATGGTTTTATTAGACTGATGTCTGACGAGGGTGTTCAATTGTTGTTGGTTTGGCAGTAAATGCGGGTTGTGCGATACTTACTACATAGCTCATGTGAAGAATGCTTGTGCTTTCTTGGGAGATGGGATGTCTAGAATTGAAGTGAGTTCTCACCCATTTCTCCCAATTATTGTTTGATTTATGATTTTTAAATCGGTCCTTAATCATCTACTTAGGATACTTTGGTGAGTAGATTCCAAGTACACGAACTTCAATACCTCCCTCCTTATATAGGAATAGCTTTGGATGGGCATTTTATGTCCCGTGGAGGCAATGTTCAAAAATCGCTAGGCGGAAGAAGGGCACCTAGTCTCCGACTAGTTGGCCACCTAGCGCCTAGGCGGGGATTAGGCGCCAACCGCCTAATCTAGGCATTGGACCCCTGCCTCGCGCCTAGGCGGGAACTAATTGTCCGACTTTTAGAACATAGCAAGGAGGACACAATTTTATCCTTTACGACTTACGATAACCACTCCGAAAGAAAGTTGGCTGTAATAATCCAGTGGTGCCAAGTGGAACAAAATATTGTATGCCCGGTGTTGAGTGGGCTGGTCCAGTGGCCAGAGTGTGACATTTCTCTTCAACGGGTCTCAGGTTTGAATTTCAAAGGGTGCAACAATGTTCCATTCCTCACTCCCTTTGAAAAAGTTACCCAACACTTTGGTACATTAATATTCGTTATAAAGCATCCAACTCAAAACCAATTGGCAATGAGTGGAGAGACTGCCCAGGCTCATATACTAATTTTGGAGATTATAACCAATGTGGGACAAGCTCTAACAATATTCGCGAGTTGGTTTGGTAATAGTAATAGACATCCTCGGGTGCAAAATAAAAGGAAAATGACTGATTTTCTTAACTGTTTAGCTGTTGAGTGTTTGGGCTGGTGCTGCATTTATGAATATTCTAAACCTCAGTGCTTACTTTGAATCTCAATCTCAGTTTTCCTATTTCTATGAGACTCTAGATGTGGACGTCTTTTTATGGAAAAGCAATGGAATCAGAGATGGTTTGCAGCAAATTTTACAGCCTTTTTCACCTTCAGTGAAGTTGTCTGGTTTAGATGTTTCCTCTTTCTCTGCTTCAGGGCCTAGAACCTGTCGTCCATGGATGAGGTGTACTTAGGGGTTTATGAGGAACTACTCTATGCTCGTAAAACTAAGCCTGTTGAAGGTAAGCTTTGAAATTACGTGTAGTCTTACATGTGAAATTCCTTTTGCTTAGCTTTTATCGCTTTTGCATTTTTTTAATGGCATTTTAGATTTGTCAAGACTGCTGAATACGAGTTTAAGTATTTTCTATTCACCCGATAGCATCCTCCCGAAATTCCCTGCCGATGTCATGTTCAAGGCTTCAAAACAATAAGATTGCCCATAATTTTGGAAGGCATTGAAGGAGATTTTCTAACTAAAACTGGGAAAAAGACATTATTGATGCTCATCCCGCACCATTTAATAATATCTCCTAAATTAGTGTATGAACCTTGCAGGCTCTTCAGTCTCGACTCTGCATTTATTCCCAATTTGGCGCGAGTGGAAGTGACATTTTCTGGGGAGAGAGAAATATTGTCCGACATTGGTAAATAAAACCTCCAAAACTAGTATGTGGGACTCTCCTATAGCTAACTGGTTTTAAGTTGGATTTCCCTTAGTAGCAATATTGGAAAGGTGAAAAATAAGATTGGATTGACTGGTTTCCTTATCTTGTAGAAAAGCTATAACAGAAACTTGTATCACTGTTACGTGATTGTTTGCTTCCACAGAGTGAGAGAGAGAGAGAGAGAGAGAGAGAGAGAGAGAGAGGGTAAACGTATTTTCTCATTACTGGTGAAATAACTCTATACAACATATGCATACACAAGCTAAGGAACTAGGAGACTAAACTACCCTTAGGAAATAAATACATAACAAATGCAACCCTATAACTTAACACTCCCCTCAAGTTGGTGCAAAGATATCTCTCAAGCCCAACTTGAACACAATGGGGTGAAAACTTTTACTACTCAGACCCTTAGTAAATACATCAGCTAACTGGTCTTCAGATCTCACAAAAGGCACGCAAATCAAACCGTTGCTCAGCTTCTCCTTTATAATGTGTCTGTCAATTTCGATATGCTTCGTTCGATCATGTTGGACAGGATTATGAGCAATGTTTATGGCAGCCTTATTATCACAGTAGAGCTTTATAGGACCACAATTAGGGAATCCCAAATCACGCAATAAGGTTTGGAGCCATAAAAGCTCGCAAACACCATGAGCCACAGCTCTGTACTCAGCCTCTGCACTAGATCTAGCTACCACGGACTGCTTCTTACTCCTCCATGTAATCAAATTCCCTCCAAGGAAGGTGCAATAGCCAGAAGTAGATAGCCGATCATCAATAGAACCAGCCCAGTCTGCATCAGTGAAAGCTTCCAATCTCAAGTGACCATGATTAGAGAACAAAATTCCTTTACCTGGGGCAGATTTAAGATACCTCAAGATACGATAAACTGCATCAAGAAGACTAGTACGAGGTTCATGCATGAACTGGCTCACAACCCCCATAGCATAGGAAATATCTGGTCTAGTGTGAGATAAGTATATCAGGCGACCCACAAGTCTCTGATATCTCTCCTTTTCTGTAAGCTCCCCCACATTGCTACCAAGATGATGGTTGGCCTCAATGGGAGAATCAGCTGGCTTACATCCCAACATACCAGTTTCTTCCAAGAGATCAAGGATGTACTTCCTTTGAGAGATAAAAATTCCTTTGTCAGATCTAGCCACTTCCATTCCAAGAAAGTACTTCATAGACCCCAAATCCTTAATCTCAAACTCTTGAGCAGGAAGAGCTTTAAGGCTAAAAATCTCATTCACATCATCACCTGTCATGATTATGTCATCCACATAAACAATAAGAATGACAATCTTACCATTACTTCTCTTGATGAACATAGTATGGTCAGCATGACTCTGCTTGTATCCAAATCTCAACATGGCTTTGAGAAACCTGTCAAACCATGCTCTAGGAGATTGCTTCAAGCCATAGAGTGCCTTCTTCAATCGACACACCTTTCCCTCAGTCTGAGATGTAGAAAAACCCGGTGGAATAGCCATGTACACTTCCTCCTCTAATTCGCCATGGAGGAATGCCTTCTTCACATCAAACTGGTGAAGAGGCCAATTTAAATTGGCAGCACAAGAGAGTAGAACTCGCACAGAGTTCATCTTCGCTACAAGGGCAAACGTCTCCTCGTAGTCAATACCATAAGTTTGTGTGAAGCCCTTGGCAACAAGTCTTGCCTTGTATCTCTCAACTGTACCATCATCTTTGTGTTTCACAGTGAACACCCATTTGCACCCCACAGGTTTCTTCCCTCTTGGAAGAGATACTAGCTCCCAAGTGTCATTCCTTTTTAAAGTCGTCATCTCCTCTACCATAGCTCCTTTCCACTTAGGTATTATGAATGCATCATGCCAATTCTATGGAATAGATATAGAAGAAAGAGACGAAACAAAAGCACGATGCAAAGGAGATAAACGGTCATAAGAAACAAACTAGGAAATGGGATGTTGAGTGCATGGTCTAACTCCCTTTCTAAGAGCAATAGGAGCATTAATATCATTAACAACAGTAGGGAAAGGATCATTACCAGATGAGTCAGCTGAAGAGTTAGGAACTGGAGTAGGTGATGAAGATTGTCAAAGTGGTACCGCACATGTAGGCTTGCCTTTTTTCTTTCGAGAAAAGGTCTGCAAATTTGGCCTATCCAGTCTTTCCCGAACATCATGCTCTACTCTTTCTGCAGGTAAAGGTTTTTTCTCTCCCTTACCATGACAAGGTAAAGGATAAGACCACGACTCAAGAGTATGAAATGTCAACATCTCTTCTTGTGTCAACATCTCTTCCTGTCTATCATTCTCCCCCTGAAGAGATGAAGTGGACAGAGGATAAAAGGATTCTGTTTCCCAAAAGGTGACATCCATGGAGACATAAATTTTGCAAGAGTGCGGGTCATAGCATTTATAACCCTTCTGAGTGGGAGAATAGCCAAGGAAAATACACTTGCGGGCTTTGGGATCCAGCTTACCACCTGGGTGCTTAGGAGCATGAACAAAACACACACAACCAAAGACTTTGGGTGGGAGAGATGAGACCCGAGAACAACCTAAGAGAACCTTAATCGGAGTTTGGAACTGAAGAACACTAGATGGCATGCGATTGATAAGAAAAGCTGCAGTAAGGACATCTTCGCCCTAAAAGTGTTTAGGAACATTCATGGTGAACAATAGAGAGCGGGTTACCTCAGCAAGATGGCGATTCTTGCGCATGGCAACTCCATTTTGTTGTGGAGTGCCAACACAAGAAGTCTGAAAAAGAATACCAGAGTCATTAAGATATGCTCGAAAAGTCCCATCTAGATACTCAGTCACATTATCACTACGAAGAACTTTAACATTAGCATTAAATTGAGTACGCACCATTTGGTGAAAAGACTTAAAGCACGAAAAAACCTCATTTTTTGTCTTTAGTAAATACACCCAGGTGACACGAGAATAACAGTCAATAAAGGTGACAAACCAGCAATAACTAGACAGAGATGTGACAGGAGAAGGACCCCAAACATCCGAATGAATGACCATAAATGGCAAATCACTTCTTTGATTGACAAAAGCATAAAATGAGCGCTTACGTTTCGCAAGCTCACAAGCTTCACAAAGGAACTAACTCCGAGAACACTGCTTAGCCAAACTAGGGAACAGTTTTTCTAAAATTCCAAATGAGGGATGACCCAATCTACGATGCCACTGATGTAACAAGGGAAGAGCTGAACCCGTATCTGCTGCAAGAGCTTGGCCACATGACAAAGGTGGACAAACTGGATTAGGTGCAGACTCCAAAAAATAAAGGCCCTCATGAGCTTTACCACTGCCAATCGTCCTCCCTGTATCCAGTTCCTGAAAGACACAATGTGTAGGAAAAAAAAGTTACGAAGCAATTTAAGGATTGGGTAAGGCTACTAACAGATAGAAGGTTAGTAGAAAATTTTGGAACATGAAGCACAGAAGAAAGGGAGATGGTTGGAGAACAATTAATAGAACATTTCCCCGAAATAGCAGATAAAGAACCATCAGCAACTCTGACCTTATCCTTACCAAAACATGTAGAATAAGAGTCAAAGAAAGATGAACAACCTATCATATGATCAGTGGCTTCAGAATCTATTATCCGAGTAGAACTAGAGGCAATAGAAGTACTAGCATGTATACCTCTGTGAGCAAGGAAATCAGAAGCAGTGGAAGTAGAAGTTATGGTAGATGGAGTGTCAAGCCTAGCCAGTAGGCGCCCTAGAGTTTGTAACTCCCCCTTAGGAAAAAGGTCAACCTGGGCTGTTTTGGAAGTCTCCATCATAGCAACAGACAATCAACAGTTCAAACTGCTAAAAAACCCTCACTAAGAGAACTCAGCATCCAAACAACACTCCAAAAAATACAAGCAGTATCCCAACTCCACAAATCAGCTCCTAGACACTGTGAAACAAAGCCAGCAGTACCCAAATAGTATGAAAAAGTGAAAGAAAATATGGATAAACTCCCCAAAAATGCTCAACAGAGTTGAACAATGCAGAAAGGAGTCTAAAAAAAGGCTGAATCAGTGGTTTCGAAACTCCAAACAGCAGCAAAGTAGACTGATATCACAGTCCGGTGGTAACCTAGTAGCTAACGAAGACTGTCGATGCTAATCCAGTTGCTAGCGATCCTAATCCAGTCGCTATTGAGGTGACCCAGTGCTGTAGGTGCTGACCCAGTACAAACGACGTTGACCCAGTTGCTTATTGAGCATAAACTGAGTTCGTCGGGGCTCGCCGGTGAGCGTACAGTGGTCGCCAGAGGTAGGGAAGGTTAACCAGTGGCTACCGATAGCTACCCAGCAATATTCGAGCATCGCAGAAGTCGTACGGAGGTCATCAGAGGCAGATCAGCACTCGCCGGAGTTCAAATGGAGGTAAGAACAAAGACCCAGTAGATCAAGGCAAAAGTCGACAAGCGTGATCCCCTCTGACAACGAGAAGGATCTGTCGATCTCTGAGAAACGCCTCTCCTCTACGCGATCGATAATCAGGTTTCAATCACTGGAAGTCACGAATGTCATCTACCACGCACCATCGATGATCGATGCTCTGATACCATGTTTGCTTCCACAGAGTAAGAGAGAGAGAGAGGGTGAACGTATTTTCTCATTACTGGTGAAATAACTCTATACAACATATGTATACACAAGCTAAGGAACTAGGAGACTAAACTACCCTTAAGAAATAAATACATAACAAATGCAACCCTATAACCTAACAGTGATACCAACAATGACTGACCCCTGTCACATGATTCACCACCCAAGGGGTGCGAACTGCAATCTGTAGTGCGGATTAGCGAACAGAGTGTGGAAACGAGAGCAATTCATGAACTTATTAAATGTAATTCGAGGATTTCTATGACTGGGTACATGGATTCATATTTGAAGCTGTCAAATGGTGAACACGTGTATGCAATTGGCTCACATAGTCCCCTGTTGTAGCATGGCAGTACAAAAAAAACACTTAATGATGACAGAGATCTTCAAAATTGAGGGAAAGTAAAAATACTGCATCTGACTATGAGAGGCTATTATGCTCTCATAGCCCTGTAGAGCTCTCTCTCTTACTCTCTTTCTAGCTATATATGTATACATACTGTATAATATAACTGATACGATTTTCTGGTTCCATCAAATCTTATAATACCCAACTATAGAAAGCACATTTACAAATTAGACAATGTTATAAAATGTTTTTAAATTACTAAACATTGACACTCTCAAGACGCACTCAATTTCAATCCTTCTAAGAATTGACGCTTTTGCGCTCCCGCTCCTGCATTCACACCTGCGCACGCTCGCGCTCTGTGTGACTTAGGACTGACCTATCTTACTCACATTAATGGATGCTTTCGGGTGGTATCTCCAATGAATGTGATACTTTTGATTTCAATCGTAGGCATTGGATGGACTATGTAAACTACCATTTTAAGGTTCTTAAGACTGGTTGCGATCTCCCTGTGGCTTTTGAACTTAAAGTCTTAAATATACGACCCTGGTTTTGTACTATCTTACCTCTTAAATATACAACCCTGGTTTTGTACTATCTTACCTTTTCGTTAAATATAATTAATGTTGAAAGAACTCAGCAAAGTAAAATCTCTCTCGAATACCCCTTTAACTTGTTTGCTGAACTTACGTTTTGTCGAAAAAATATTTAGACCTTTAGTGTAGCAGCTTGTATGAAGGTACAATCATGGTGCGACACATTGACTTCTACAATGATCTTGTGGTGAAATAATTGTATTCTGCCTCGATTCATTTGGCCTGCTTGGATTTATCTTTTGGTAGGAGCTCAATGGACTGGGATAGTAACAACAATTGCCATTGAAATGCTGAAAGCAGACATGGTAGAAGCTGTCATCTGTGTACAGAGGTGTGTGCATAATAGACGGCTTGCTGTTTATTGACTTGTTAAGCCATTTTGGTACATATATCTTGATGTTTGTCATCTTGGCCTTTTGGATTTATCTATTACAGTGATCCAGAGGATAGACTCACTCCAAGACCTGTTTTAGCAAGGTTTGGTCTGAAATGCTCAATTTGACTGTCCACCCGGAAAAAGAAAAGAAAAAGAAAACACTTGCTTCCACGCATGTGACCTAATATCTAATATCTATTTCCAATAGGACGCCGGAAGAAGTTCTAGCAGCTAAAGGTGTCAAGCCAACGTTATCTCCTAATCTCAATACTCTTGCTTTAGTTGAGGTGCTTTCTGTAACTTTTACCAGTATTAAATTGGTTCCTTTTAACTTTTCTTCTGCTCTTATTTTTAAGGTTTTAGTGATTCCACAATTAGCAGATACTATACTGTATTCTTTCTTGTTCTTCATAGAGTTGCAAGGTACTTTCTCTTGCTAAGTTGATAATGCTTATCATAATAGGCACAATTTCACTTGGTGTGTTATATTTCATTTTCTATTTGACTAGGAAACATATATGGGCGGGATACATAAAATATGGGAGGAGTACAGTTCTCAGGAAACGGTTTTAAACAAGGAAATGCCAGCAAATCGATCAGATCAGCTTGTAATCATATGGATAGGGTTGATGACATGAACAAAAGATGTACTTAGGAGTAGTTTTGCCTTAGAGGAGTCCCTAACTACATTGGAGCTTTTGCACCTTTGTACACTAGAGCTGATATAAAGATTATGCCATTGAGCTTTTCCTCGAAGAGTCAAGAAAGTTTTTTGAGTAGTTTTCAATAAAACTGTACAAAAATTGAGTTTTATCAAAAACTGCTCGGATCAAGCCCTTCCGGTTTTTTTTTTTACGAATCCTTGCGCTCGACCATAAAAACACTTTTGAAACGCATCTAATGGTTTGGATCGTCGAAATTCGATCCAGAAATGAAAGTACCGTAGCAAAGTGAGGGAGCCCCCATGTGAAAATTCTTGTGTGTGTGTATATATATATATGTGTGTGTGTGTGTGTGTGTGTGTGTTAATATATATATGTTGTAAGAATAGTTATATGAGGGTTAATTATACTTTTTTACCCTAACATTTGAGTAATTTCTTTTTTACCCCAGAAAAAATTAAAAAAATTACAAATTGGCCCCTGCCGTGCCGCCCCAAATTTTTTTTAACAAGTATGGGACACGCCACATGGCGTGTTCCGTATGTGTCCCTGCCGTGTCTGACACGTCAATACGTCAACCTCTAGGAGTGTCGGTGCTTCAGAGGGATAGTATTCCATACCATCTCCCCTCATGTGCAGCCATATTTAAGGTTTGTCACATATAGCCTTTTTTGGGTCTATCTTCTTGTAGACTTTGTTGGGTCTGTCTTCCACTCTTCCCGGCGTATGAATAGATTATTTTTTCTTTTTAAAAATGGGATGGAATGGGCCTCATGTTGAAACTTTATATCCAACTCAAGAGCTTAAGATTTTGGGTCGGATGTAACTTTTCTAAATGGTATCAGAACATGCAATAGATTTTGTGCTCAAACCTCACCACCTACCTGGTAAGTAAATTAACGCTTGCACATGTTGCCCGCCTCTCCTCCATAAGCGGGTAAGCACGTGCGAGAAATATAAACCAACATTGGTTTGGTATGGAACGGGTGTTCACTTAAAATGATCTTGGGACCTCTCCACCTAATAGCTTAACCTTTTGGGTTGGATATAAGGTTTACACAATAGTCTATTTTTTATGCTAATTGACATAAATAAACTATTTTGTAAACTTTGTATCCAAACTATTTCCTCTATTTGGTTTTACGAGTCCACGAGTCTTCTTTCTGTTCGGCTCTGAATGTCCAAAACAAGGTATTCTGAATAATCATACCTTGTTTGGCCCTGCGTATTCATACACTGATACATGGTAGCTATTGAAAAAGAGAGAAAAGGTCGTCTAAAAGATAACACAGGGAAGAAGAAAGTCGATGCCATGAAACCAACTCTCTTCAAGTTGCACTCCTCACTTCCTATAATTTTCACTTAGATTTCTCAACCAATTGGTCCAACATAAGAACACAAGAAAGAGATTTGCGAGTTCAGGGTTGAATGGGTGAGCCATAGTCTCTTACGTGGACATTAGTTCAAACTTAAGGATGAATTAAGGTCTTTCACATTGTGATTTGGTTTTACTTAAAAATTACGAACATGGATATTTTCAGTTATTGTAAATATATGTGAAGGGATAAACTTGTCATTCAAAAAATTAATATGGGGCTAGAGAGATTTATTTCAAGTTCAAAAAGAATCACCCACCTTTAAACTACTTGTAATGATTTTATGAGGATTAGTTTGTGGAAATTTACACATTTTTTTCTTTGACTTTTCATAGAGAGCAAACATTTTGGACATCACAAAATAAAATACGAAGCAGACAAAATGGGACTGAGGGAGTAGAATTTTAAGATTAAAAGTACGTCAAATAATTAAAAAAATTATCAGAGAGAGAGAGTTGTAAATGCTCTTCTAAACCTAGAAATATATATGTAAATATAAGTATCTAATTAAAGCTTGTACTCACTTTGAGCAGAGATTGACAGGTTGTAAGGGAGGGTGTGAATTGGAAGACCATAGGTCACGTTATTCCAAAAAAGTGAAGGCACTCACATGACAATGGTAAAAATGCTCAACAGGTGCACCTTGTGTGAATGTCTTACATACAAGCCATAGGCTTTTGGAAGGTAAGGAAGAAGCTTGAAAGCCTTGAGGCATTTTTTGTTAGTCTAGCTTTAATGTGAGCCTCGACTAAGCCTTTGAAAATATTGATTGCAAGAGCTCTCAATTTTAAAGGTTTTCCCTTTTGTCTTTTGTTTAAAAGAAATTAATGTTGTAGATAGGTTTGTTTGACTATTTGTTTCTTTCCAAATCCTTCTAGACCTTGCACTGGTTGGAGCCTCGTGTGCACTGAGTGTCCTTTTGTTCGTAGGAAAATTTCTTAAGTCTCTTTGAGTTCAACTCTTGCAGCACTTATGGTTATGTCATTGCCTTTTACAGTCTGAGATTTGCTTTATTGTAGCAGGCCATGCGCTTTGTTTTGACTGATCTGTTATTTAATAGTCCCTAACTCAACAAAAAGGAAACACGAATATGCAATAATTTTTTTGTACTTGATTACTTGCGTTCTTCATCATTTCTTTTTGACATGCATTGGTAAATTTTTTTTATCACTAGCTTCTTTTGTAATTATTGGAGTAGCTTCGAATTTCGATCATTTTCTTGTTGATAATATAAAGAGGATAGTCAATTATTTTATCTGGACAACAGGCAGCAGGTGTGAAGCGTCTCCTTTTTTGTGGGGTCGGTTGCCAAGTGCAAGGTATGCAGTTGTTATGATCAGCCATATTCGTCCTTTTAAGGATTTTCTTTGTTGTGATTTGTACTATTGTAATGCAGGATAATTTCTTAATTGCAGCATTAAGATCTGTGGAGCAGCATTTGAATTTGGAGAAGCTTTATGTTTTGGGCACTAATTGTGGTAACTAAAAGTTTGCCATGTTTCTTTGTTTTTTTTTTGGTGTGCGCGCGTTAAAGTCTTTGGTACCCTGGCAATGTCCCATTATGACATGGACAACATGATGCAAATAAGATTATGTTGGATGTTGGCCTCTGGAGTACAAATGTGGGAGTGAAATCCTATATGAGTGATTGTTTTGAATGACTTGGGATTTATGAGATGCATACGCTTCTAAATGCATGAATTACCTATTTGGCTGTGCCTAATGCCACGTTTGACATAGAGTGTGACACACTTATTTGCATTTAGCATTGGACATGCACTCCCTATCCTTCCCCGTGGGTAACTAAACGACCTTCTGGTCCTTTCAGGATGGCAGCGTGTCATTCTTCTCCTCTCTTTACTTCATCAATGATATTAACACACCCAAAAATAGGTACCAAGTATTGTGGCACTATATCTCCTGGCTGATGTCACTGTCAGGTAAATCTGTGCCGCCTTATTGTAACAATTTGATGCTGGTGCTTACTTGCTTAAGGTATTGTTTTACTCGTCCTAAGATGGAAGTAGAGTATTGTTTTGCTTTGATTTTACCCATTGAAATTGCAGAAATGAACGTGGTAGAGAAATGCTGAGTCTGGTGAAAGACCTTTTGGAGATTACTCCAACTACTAGTAGTGGATCATCGGACTAAAGTCGTTTCCTATATATAGGGTGACCGACGTCCTTTCTTCATGGAGACAGTTAAGGCTGATGATAATGCTAAGTTAGGTATGTAGTGGCGAGTTTAAATCATTATTCGAAAATTCCATTTTCTTGAAATGTCTCCTGGAGCCTCACAATATCTATAAGCACAATAACTTTCATATTAGGTGTAATTATAATTCATTCTCTGGCTTGTGAATTGTATCTGATTATAAAAGTTTTCTACGTTCTAAAATTTGTATCTTTGTTCAGGGAAGGGTCCTTCTAAGCCTGCTCCAAAGTTTATTGGAAACTTAATTGCATTTTTGCTAAACTTGGTTAGTGTTGTTGCTACAGTTGTGCTAGTGGTACCAGAAGTTGAATCATAACTTACTTCTAATTTGGTTCTGTTTATTCAGATTGGTCCAAAGGGTCTTGAATTTGCTCGTTATTCACTCGATTACCATACTATCCGGAATTATCTTTATACAACTCGTACATGGGGAAAAGAAAGGTATGACCTCTCATTGCTGAACCATAGAAATAAATGATATAAAAGTTATTAGGTCCTCAGTGTATTCTCTGAAACTATTGGGCCTTCGATTGCTGCTAAGTGCTAACTAGTGCATGCTTTGATGGATGCAGAGCTGATAAGCACATGCCTTCGTATGCAAAGAAACTGGTTGCTATGTACAACCAGATTGGAGAAATCGATCAGCTGCTTTCCAACAAATGATTGTATTTGTTGGAATGGATATCATAAACAAAGAGTACATTCATGTATGTGAAATTTTTGAACGTTAAATTGTTTTTGAATGGTTTTTTGTGCCTGTTCTATGTGATGACTGCTATGTCTTATCATACGTGTACCAGCAACGTTTTTCCCCCGACGACTTTACACCAATCTCAATCCTCACCGAAGTAAGAAAACATAAACAAGGATCTACATAAATGATTGTGCATGGGAATAGCTCTGGTTGTGTGAGTTCTTGGATGGTCAAGTGAATTTCAGATAGGGATCATGGAAAAGTTGGGATTGTGTCTGCCACCTAAACCAGGTTCGGTTCTTACAGACACATGGGCATCCACTGAGTCAATTATCTTTCCATGAATTTGCCAATGACATTCATTTTTCCAGACTTTCAGAAACTCTAAAGGGCTTTGTAGACAATATTTCTTAGACCAGTTATATTCATCATTGTTAATTGCTTGAACTCATAACATGTCTTTGTTTTTTTTGGATGCTTGAGAATTGCTTGTAATCTTTATTAGTAGTTGATTGTTTTCTCGAAATGCGAAATGTAACATACTAGGTTGAAAGGGTAGCTTTTAACTTGTAAGTTATAACTTATAGGCCTCCCAAAGAGATATAGACACTGCAATGAAAGCCTTATTTGACTTGAAGATCAACAAGTGGGTGCCTGATCTTCAATAATATTAAGAACCTCAAATCTTTTCATTTTCACTATTTCAAAATCGACAACATATGTAAAAGGATCTATGATAATTTACTTCATTATGTTCCACTATCACTTATAAAAGCTAAAACTAGATAGGTTTATTTATACCAACTTAATCAAATGCCTGAGCAAAAATTTCAAAATATGCAGGAATTCGTTCCATTTGGATGAATGGGGCAATCGTTTATCAAACAGATTCCATCATACTGTCATAAAAGATATACTTTTTTTTAATGACTCGATATTCGGCTCCCAAAGGACTGACTAATATGGGGACCAATCCCATCATCTACTGGCAGGGTCCCAATGGAAGTTGGATAGACTGGCCCAACACAGAAATTGGGAGCACATGGGTGAAAGTTGAACTCCAGACCAAAGGGTTCCTGAGGCCAGTGTTGTCGAAATCGTACAATACGCAATACGAATCGTGCGATTCGTCTCGTCTCGGGAGAAAAACTATACGTATCGCTACTCGTATCGCATTTGTACATAAATCGTATGATACTATGTGAGAATCGTATGATACGCATCGTATCCCGATACGTATTGAAATCGTACGATTTATTTTGCACGCCTGACTTACCTTTTTATACCCATCGAAGCCGTAAAATCCAGACCCAAACACACTTTACTCATCGAGAAAAGCCTCTGGCGACATGTAAACCCTCATCGACTCTCTCTGACTACCAAACCCAATCATCTTTCCGACGACATCAACGGCGAACATCAACGACGAAATGAATCTCTGTGCTGGTTCTCAGTCGACTGCTACTCTCTAATCTCAGTAGCTCTTTTTCCACTCTAATCTTAGCAGCTCCAGTCCTTTTTCTCCTCTAATCTCGTAGCTCCTTTTCCGACGAAGACGGCCGTGATCGATTGAGGTACAGTCCTAGTCTACTATCTCTTGGTTTTGACGATATACTCTGTTTTTTTTCTTTTTCTTCTTTGATCTGCTTTTGTAGTATTGTATATATAGTGAGTGGTGGCATTCACTCTATTTATTGAGAGGTCAACCACCCACCAACTCCATAATCAATTTTTTAAAGGTTTGTCTTTGTCTTTTTCAAGTTTCATCCCACTAGGACCACTACTTTATTAAAAAAAGAGAAGCCATTATCAGTTTTTTAAAAGATCTGTCTTTGTCTCTTTCATCCCACTAGGACCACTACTTCATTAAAAAAAGACAAGACATTATCTGATGTCCTTAAGTCCTTTACATAGTTACTTCTTTTTGTATTGTATTCTTTTATAGTGTTATGGCTCCATCACAAAAGAAAAGTAGGAAGAATGTGAGAGACCCCACTTGGGATCATTGTGAACGTGCTGCTACTGAAGTGGATTCTGATGGTGTTCATAACACTCGGTTAAAACTAGTGTGCAATTATTGTGGTAAAACATTTTCTGGTGGTGTGATTAGAATGAAGAACCACTTGGCTCGTACCCGCAAAAATGTTGTCGCCTGTGAGAAAGTTTCAGAAGATGTTACAAACACATTTTCAAAAATATTGGGAGAGTTGAAACAAAAAAATTGCATTGAGCTGCAAGATGATGATGAGTTTTCGAAGAGGAGGAAAATTTGATATCCACAAGAGGAACTATGGATCAATTTGTGAGCAAAGCAAAGGCAAAACAAGTCACTTTGCCTTCTATGGTAAAGGATCGAACAAAACCATGTACCGACATTTGTCGAATGATTTATGCGGAGGCTTTGCCCTTTAATTTGGTTAAGAGTTCATGGTTTCACACCGCCGTGAAATCAATTGGCGAATATGGCAAAGGCTTGAAACCTCCTTCATATCATGAGGTTAGAGTCACATTCTTGAAGAAAGAGGTTAACGGTGTGCATTTAACCTTAGAGAAGTACAAAAGTGAGTGGAAGAAAACGGGTTGCTCATTGATGTCGGATGGATGGCAAGATGGGAGCGGACATTCTATCACCAATTTTCTTGTCAATAGTCCAAAAGGAACCGTTTTCCTAAAATCATTAGATACCTCCTCAATTATCAAGGATGGCTTTGCTTTGTTTGAATTACTTGATTCTTTTGTTGAGGAAATTGGTGAGTAGCACGGCGTCAAGCCATCGGGAACCCCTGTGGTTCTGTTTATGAAAGTTCAATGTTCAATCAGTTTGTTAAAAGTACTGAGACGAAATATGGAGACTTACAACGATATTCAGTGTGATTGACAGACCTATTTGACAAGGTTTTTTAGTTTTGGAATGTAAGAAGCTTGGATACTGGAAATGTATGTTCGTATATCTACAAGAGAGATTAGCTGTGTATAGTAGACGATTAGTTCTATCCGCAAATCTTGTGCCATGAAAGTTGTATGAATTCAGGTGTTAGTCAACACTGTGTTAGTCAATGTTACATGAATTCAGGTACATATGTCGGGTGTGAATATGTGTCTCAAGCGTCGGATTCATTTAGTTTTAATTTCAAGGATACATGACACACCGAAATATGGAAAATCATCAAAATGTAATTTTTATTCTAGCGTAATTGGTGTTTACTAGGTGTGTTAGACCCTTTCATGCATCTTGTAAGAGTTACATGTGTAGTTAGTAAAAAAATTTAGTTGAGAAAATACGTTTTCTAAGTTAATGCCCAACTAAACATGTTTGACACAGACCCATACACTTACCCGAGTGCTGAGTGTCTAACATGGGTACTTTATGTTTTCAAGGATCCATGTAACACACATGTTTGTCACCCTCTCTCTGTTAGAATCCAGCTTTTTTACCATCCCTACAATCCATTTCGAGTAAATTAAAAGTCTTAGTGAAATTTTCCGCTATTGATCGAGTTCTTGAGGGCATTGCTTTCATCTGACGATGTCTACTTGAAGCATTGGTGAGACATGGCTGCTTTTATTGAAGGTTTATTTCTTTAGCATTGGCAATAAGGGTAATGAGCTTGAAAGAGTGTCACTTGAACTTGTCATTTTACGTCTTTGTTTGTAAGCCCTTACACCTTCTCCAAGTTTTCAGTACATTACTGTCAAGGTATTCTCAAGATTTAAGAGTTGTTACAAGCTTAAAACTGCTTGATATCAGTTGTGAACTACATTGAGTTTTCCCGTGATTAGTCCTTTTGGTTCCTTTATTTACTAGTTTGGCTGTGTTTGAAATGCTCTCTGCAATTTGGCCCTACTCCTTGAGTAATTAGGCTCTTTTTATTTCCCAAGCAATGCAAAAACAAGATCATAGGACCAAACCCGCAGTATTGAAACCATATGACTTTAAGGAACCAAACTAGAGCTAGACAACATGGGGGAAGATTATTCACTAGGTCCCCGAGAACCACTCTGGCATGTGAATGTTGTGCTCTCCTCAAGTATCGGCGAAAGGGAATGAAAGGGATCAAATTGTTTCCTCCCAGCGACAAAGTTGGGTCAGGTTGGCTCCATTTGACTACTGCTCTTACTGGTCCGGGCATAGTTAGTCTTGGGTGGCTATGGACTTCTCTAAATGGAGACAAGTGTAGGGCTCTTAACAGTTGCATACGAGCGTGAAGTATGTGTCTGACACTCTTATCCAATCAGACACTTGTTCCAATTTTAGGATGTTATAAGGAAAAAGAAGCTCACATTATGGATGCAAAATTGAAACCCCATTCCATGATTTTTGGGGTACATTTCCACTAAGTCAATAATATCTTGTTTGGGAATACTCTACATTTGTAAAGCCCAAGAATTGCATGACATGTTCCCGTAGCCATGTGTAGATTTTGAACGAAAAAACCTGAAAGGGCCATAACCTATGATTTAAGTTCAACGACAGTTGGACGTGCACTTGCGCCCGAGTCTCTGTCACATAGTTGGAGACATGTCGTTTCATTTGTCAACTTTCATTGCAGGGCCTGCAAAATTAGGATGTAAGGACAGTTCCAAGCTCGAATGTAATAACCCCAGAAGATATTTTAGTGCAGAACTTTTCTTGACATGAAGGAATGGGCTTTGAGAAACTGAGGAATTTAGGTGAGGCCACCCCCATGTGTTCTCTATCTCTTGGTAACAGTGATGTCTAAAGCAAGAGGCAGAACAGTCACATAAACCCTCCAGAAATCTCAATGGAAAAGAACAGAGGTACAACTGTAGTTCCCATGCTACAAGTTGGAAGCCAGAGCTAAATCCAAGCTCTCAACTGGTGTGTGCAACAAGTTGAAGCAAGGTAGAAGATGTATGTTGTATTCTTATCAAGGTTTGACATTGAACTATATTAATGTTTCTTTTCAACTACTTTTTGGTGTGTGGTGGTGAAGGATATTCTGGATGGGACATTGAGATAAAGTTTTTTCCTGCCTGGTTTAATCAAGCAGCATGGAGAGTCATATGGGATGTCTTTACCTGTATTCTGTCTTTTTCTTTAGGAATTATTCATCCCATTTTTATAGAAAAGCAAATCTTGTTGGATCAGGTGGGAATGAAAATAAATGACAGAAGTCAGTAGATATCCTCCTGGGTTATATTTGATTCTGACAGTGCTACAGACTGAATTGAGAACCTTCTTGAGATGTAATTCCTTCTTTTTTTTTTTTTGGGTTTGATGGTCAAAGGTATTCGGGTCAGCTTATCCGCACCATGATTGTTCTCCTCCCTGTACAGTCAAAGGCAGGTCATCCATGTCGGAACCAGGGGATTCACAATAAATATTTTCTTGCGGCCTGACCCCTAGACTCGAACCCTGATTAGCAAACCCATCAACCAACCGAACTTATTCTTGGGGCTAGATGTGATTCCTTTTACCTTAATAGAGAAAGGAAGATAGTACTCTTGAAATCTAGTTCTCAAATATTCTTTCCTCTTGGTTTTTCAATTTTGTCTTCTAGGCTTTATTTATGGCTTTAAGAAACTTGAGAAGCAGGTATGGGAATGAATGTTAGTGTATGGGTTTGACTTTGAAGAATTTGTGGATGGCAAGAGTTGGGGCTTCTATGGGGAGGGGTTGGGATCAGAAAAGGCTCATCCATATCCATTCAAATGTCCCTTGGAATTCAAGTCATTTATGCCTAGAGGACGCGTTGACTATAGGTAGATACTTTTGGGATATGGCACACATGCAGTGTGTTGGATCATGGTTTAGAATTTGGTCATACAAATTTCATAATCATAATATTCCAATTCTTTTCTTTTTTTTATAACCAGGTGCCTGAGCCAGTTTACGCACCTCAATTAATCTTGGGGCTCAATCCCATTGTCCACTTGCAGAGAGCCTAATTAAAGTCGGAGTAAAGCTCTGCATGGACTAGCCCTAAAGATTTTAATAGCACCTGAAAGGTTTCGAATATGAGGTCTCATAAGAATGCAAACCCCTAAGTCTGGATTTGAAGAATGATTTCGGCTCTCTATGTTGCATGGACATTTTCAGATAAAAAATGATACAGAAACACCCTTTCAGATTTATAAAGTACTCGTGTTGAATGACTGCACTCGAGGAGGTGTGTGTACAATACATAGGTATTCACCTTGAAATCGTATTCAGTAGTTGGTAATTCACTGTCACTCGCTGTAATCGATGTTTATTGGGAGAAGTTTCATCACGCTCCTGTGTCATTGACATGAAAATGAAAGTGTATTCGACTCTTGAACACGTATTACTCTCTCCGTCCCATATTGTTGGGCCTCTTTCTTTTTCTGGACGCCTCAAACAATTGTCTATATTTTTTAATTTATTAAGTTTTTCATATTCAATATGGATCTTATTTGATAGATCTCAATTAGTTTTATTAAACAAAGTTGTTAGAATGACAAAAAAATCATAGATTATGAGATATAAACAATTATTTGAGACGTTAAAAAAGGTAAAGAAGCCCAACAATATGGGACGGGGGGAGTAGCACTCAATATTGTACCCAAGTATATGTTACACAAGTGACGCTCCGCTTTATGCCATTACATGAGAATTCTCTTTGCAGGGTAAATTTTTATTTTGGGGTTCTGAAAAGGGTAAGCTCTATCTGGATTCGGGGAGCCTGCCTTGTAGTAAGCAATCACGGCCGTCTATTCGGAATGGTCCGGATTATCCTAAATATAAATTTTTATCGTTACGTGAAGATAATGTGAAGATGATTCAGACCATTATTTGCCAGGCGGACGACCATAATTGTTCACTACAGCAGACTGTAGTGAACAAGATTATTACGGTCCCCGGTCTGGTGCGGCAACATATATGGATTTTATGTGCAAAAACTTCCTACGCAAAAACAAGTGAGGAGTCGGTATCACATTGAAGTGAACAGTAACATTAGAGCACACAGGGCAGAAGGTCCAACGATATTTAGTGGGCCCTGGGGTGGACCAGATTATGGATATAGAGCCCATGAGTTGTATTTATGACTACATGGACCAATTTGGAGAGAGATCTAGAGAGAGAGAGAGAGAGAGAGAGAGCAATTTGTTCTATTCAATTTAATCGGATAGTGAGAGAGAGAGAGTCCTTGTCATTTCACTTGGATTCATGAAAATTTAACGCAAAGGGCTTAAACTAGAAAACCAAAGAGCCTCATCTTCCTTTTTACAAAAATGCCCAAGCCACTCCAAAAACTTGGGATTTTCCCCCGGAGAGGGCTGATCTGTTCCATGTGTTCTTTATCCATGCCACATTATATTGTACACACTACACAGCAATGTTAGGAGAGAGGGGATTAGCTCCTCTCCAGACTTCCTCTTTCCATTCACCTCCGTACTCCTCGTGTGGGTTCCGCTACCAAACCAACACTGGTGATTCGAACCGTTCATCTCGTATAACCGTTAATGAAGTTTATCTACAAAGTCACCGCGTTGGACATCTACAAACGTAGAAACAAACTGAATTTTCTTCATTAAATGAAAGGCAAGTATGATTGCACACTTAAACCGTTCATTTTGTGAAGCGAAATATTGTTTGTTAATGTGTTTATAGATGACCGTGAAGTTGATTTTTTTGTATGGATGAAGTTTTTGAGATTCTACAAAATGAACGGTTTAGATTATTAACGTCGGTTCGGGAATAGGACTCAAAGGAGGAGTATCAAGGAGAGTGGAGCAATGAAATCCGGAGAGGGAGAGAGAGAGAGAGAGATTTGTCAGCAAATTCCAGCACATTTAACAATGTGATCTGCATCTACGGTGGCAACCAACAGTGACACAATGCTTCTTGTGCTTAGTTTCTTCTTTCCAAATCCTTCCAATGTCATTGGCTATTTTAATGCCATCTAATGAAGCACCAGATAGACCTCTCCTTGTGAAACCAACAGCATATAGCCCTGCTTTGCCTTTCCATCCATTTGGAAATGAAGGCTTAGGGATCCCATTTCTGCAAAAGAATTCATTTTCCTGGACAAACAAACAAATATTCCAAACAAGTTTAGCCTCTTCACTTGGAAAATACCGATTCGATCCGAGCACTCTTATTGAACACTAAGGAGAGTTTTATACAACAAGTTTGTTGTCTCTTTTTTTTTTTTTTTTTCATGATGTGTTGTACGATTGACTAGACTCGCTAAATCTTAATATTCGCATCTCAAAAAAATAAAATAAAATAAAATAATCGAGAATAAATTTCGTCACAAAGTGGATATTGTGTTTCTTAATTACCTAACACAACAAGATGTGATTACTTGAAAAAGGGCAGAGGGGGGATAGAAAGAGTAAAATCCACTTCTTTTACAAACAAAATGGCCCAAAACAACTCTATCCTCTTATTATCAGTTTTTTTTGGAAATACAAGTTTTAATTGCAGAGAGAGTACAGATAATAAACTTCTTAAATATTTTTAAAAAACAAGTGATAAACAATTACTATGACAATAAAACCACCAACAGAAACCCAACTACAAGATCAGTTTCAGGGTAGGAACAGAGAATCTACAAAAACCCAACTTCCATAACTGTCACATGAATCCATGTGCAGCTTATACAGTTATATACATTGCACATATAAAATTTACTGTAAAATACTATGAGTTTTTAAAGTCTCACCTTTAACCAAGAAGGGACATTGCTGCAATACCCAGTTGCCAAAATAACTGAATCAATCTCAAGAATTTCACCATTAACGAGCTCGACTCTACCGGGCGAAAACCTCTTGATTCCAGGGACCACTTTGATCTCACCAGATCTAATCTTTTGCAAAGCTCCAATATCCAACACTGGGGTCTTTCCCTCAGTGTTCTTGAGCTGTAAAGGGCCTTTAGATGGCCTTTTTAGGCCATACTTCTCTATGTTTCCAAGAACAACCCTTGCTACTGCTAGCAATATTTTATCAACTGCCCAAAGTGGCAGAAATTTCATCATCAGAACTGCTATGTCAAATGTCGATTTCCCGAGGATTTCTCTTGGCAAGACATGAACCTGCTAAACAAACATGAACAATTTGTACTTTTGTGATCAGATTTACAGAGGTAGCTTTTAAGCATGAGCTTAAAGGGTGAAAAAAGCTATTGATTTGATGACTAACCGAATTCCGGATAACCATTGATGGAATTGAATTGTGGTGGCAAAGATCAAGCGAAACCTCCATGCCTGAGTTCCCGCAACCAATTACCAACACTCGTTTGCCTCTGTATGTTTCACCAGACTTGTAGTCACAAGCGTGCATGACTTGGCCGCCAAACTGCTCCAAGCCTTCAAATTCCGGCACCACCTTCTCTGCATTCTCACCGGTGGCCACTACTAGCCACCGGCAAATGTACTCAACCTCCTCCCTTAAAAAACCATTGTCGGTGCTTCCAGCAGTCTTGACTCTCCACAAGCCACAAGTTTCATCGAATGTGGCTGACTGCACCTTTTCATTGAATTGCGGTTTAATGTCGAATTTCCTTGCATAGGATTCAAGGTAGTCGAGGAATTGGTACTTGGTGGGGTATTCGGGGAAGTTGTCGGGAAACGGGAAGTAGGGCAGTTGGCAAAATTGCTTAGGGAGGTGAAGCTTGAGGCGATCATAAGTGTGGTTTTGCCAAAGTGAGGCAATGCAATTGGCCCTCTCAAAGATGACAAAGGGGACACCTTGTTGTTTTAGGCCAGCACCAACTGCTAGTCCCGATGGACCGGCCCCCACAATGACTGGTCCATTTATCAATATACACCGCCCTGGGAAGAAGTTTTCGCGATCAGGATTTTGAATCATGGTTGATATAGGAAGATGATAAGTAGAGTAATGCATCAAGAAGTACGTTTTAATCAAGTTTTTTTTAGATGGAAATGGTATTCAAATGAGTAGTTGGTGAGAGAAAACTAGGTGTGGAATGTGATTTTTACCTATTTGGAGAAATGGTTGGGACCAAAGAAGAGAGGAGATGAGAATAAGACTCTTCTAGTTTTTGTTTGTTTTGAAGCAATGAGTGGAGAGGGTTAGAGGGAATGGAGGGGGTTTAAATAGGGAAGTTGGCCATACGAGGTGCATGTGATTGGGATCTTGTGTAATGTGATTGGAATTGAAAATGATTAGCCTAGGGCTACTTCCTTTTGTTTAATGCATATGTAATGATATAGCTACATTTTTCTATTAAGTCATAAGTAATGCTATGTCATTCCCATAATTCATGGGATCTGTTTGTTTGACCGAATATGAACATCTGGTTTTAGAAATAAATCTTTGCTATTCAATTAAAATATTTTCAATCCATATTAAACACCAATGATTAGCCCCTCGTTGGGGTGATGCATCAACTTATAGCAGCGCCCCCTAGCATGTTGATTTTTCTCCCGTGATCACCTAAAGACCATAACTAACAATGCTACATTGCCACTAGACTTGATCTTACTTGGCTGCTCTCTTCCTGTTCAACACATGCATGTCTCTCTCACAGCAAAAGAATATTCTCGTGGTAAGTGTTAAACCCAAAAATGATCTTTCGCCCTAGCACAACCAAAATATTAACACGAATAATTCTCCCCAAATCGCAGCCACCTTGCTATCAACCACCACCACCCTTTACAACTTGCCACCCACTTTCTCTCCCCATTGTAGTCTCCTTTCCCTCCCTCCTGCAAATCACGCTACCCCTCTCTTTACCCCAACCCGTCTCGCACCCCTTCCCCCTCCCTTTGCCATCACACCTCCAAAGTCCAAACATCCTCATTCACATATGTATCTCTCCCCACCGTTGAGAAAAAAAGGTTGAGTGCTAACTATTTGTTTAGCAAGCTGCGTCCAAACTCTAGTCAGCTGAGACCAACCAATGTGTGTTCTCGTGAAGTGTCAGGTTCTTGGTAAGGAGCGTGAGAGGTAGGGAGCTCACAAGTGGAAGACCCCTTAGGCAACACTGATTCTCTGGACGACAAGATTAATCCTTACTCCTTCAAACGTGAGAGCATGGTGCTTCAAGTTAGTAGGGGAGTGTATGGTGTCTGTGCCTTTATCAGAGACAATGGACGATTAGGGATGGAGCCATGGAGGCGATGTTAAGCAGAAGGCGATGTCCAACAGGCATGGAGGAGGCGGTGGCCAAAGCCAATGTTCTGATTTATTTTATGACAGAGGGCTGTGGTGATGATGATAATGTTCTGGTCATGGACGGGAAAGCGGCAGCTGGGGTGGTGGCTGCAGCAGCAGGAAGAGTTTGAAGGGAAATTAAAAAGGTATATTGGTTAAGGGGTAGAAATGTAAAAGGTTAAAATTCTCGTACGTGTACTGAGATAAGATGAAGCCCATAATGCATTTTTACTATTTGGCTCAAAAATACTAGAACACCCTCAAAACAAAACGAGTATAACACAATACTTTTCATCTGTGATCCTCAGAAAATGGCGACTCCTGGACCATACTTTGAACCTAGGAAACATTTCTATTTGCTTTGGGATGATCCATGCCAACCATACACCAATGTACGCAGTTTCTTGGGCTCAACCAGTAACCTAGGAAGTTAAGCAGGCAATCCTTCGAGTCTTTTTGAAGAGACACTTACTCCACCAAAGGCAATTCGCGAAGCTCCCAATGCACTATCTCCAAGGCAATACAAAAGGCTTAATTGAGAGAAATACTAAGCATGTACTCCCCCCATATTCATCGACACAGCTATTTTCATCAAGGCCCTCCCTGCAGCACCCTGATACATCTAAGCTTCCCTGTGAAGGAAGGGGATCCTAGGGCACCTCAGAGCTATCCTAAAATTACAAACTATCCTCAACCTTACTAATAACAGAATAGGAAGATCATGTAAAGTGAGTTTAAAAGATCATGTGTACTGTTACCCTACGTTTTACAAACACCGTACAAAATTTTTTTTTCCCCTTTTGGCTATGCGGTTAATCTTTTCAATCCCAAGCCAAACAAAACCCAGCCTTAAGTCCCAATCAATTAGGTTCGACTACATGAATAGGTTTTCTTCTGAGCTCTAAACAAGGCCTTTTACGCCTGCCGGCCTTGGAATCGGCTGGGTGATAAGACTCTAAGCACGACAAAGGCAAAGTCAAACCCAAGCCTTACAATTTAATACACCAAAAAAGATGTACTTCCCTATAATAACTACACAAATAAGAAAAAGATAAACCAAACGTCAAAATATTCTGCCAGTGCAATAACAAACTTGCACGGTCACTTTAATTTGTCCAGAAGTAGATTAAGCATGCCAAAGATTATTGCAGTGAATGGTTCCAAAACTTGGTTTCCTTTTCAAGATATCTTTTGTTGGTAAAGTAAACTCTTGAAGACATCACCCCAAAATTATTGACAAAGAAGAATACTGATGGTGCAAAACTGAACAAAGTCAAAGTTTGAAAAGGCAAATAGACCACTGGTCGAGTTTGGAAAATAAACCCAACCATTGTTAAGATATTTTCCAGAGTTACTAGAGAGACAAAAAGCAAAGAAGACAAACTGATGGGACCACTAATTTTCAAAAGGAAGTGGATTCTTGGCATTTTTGCCGAGAACTACACCCCGTGCAATCCATCTTTTTCCGGCCCCTGGCCAGACTACATGGTGTGCAGTATCCGGCGAACTGCGGAGAATCCAATTCCTTTCCAAAACTCCTACCAATAATTAGTCAAAGAATAGGTGTAGTCAGCATCTAGAGAAAAGAGAGCATCAAATAGCTAAATTATGGGCTACACATACCCCACCAACATGACCCTTGATCCAGTGGCGGCTCCAGGATTTCTCGTGAGGGTGTTCAGAAATTCTACTACAGTCCTCTAAAAATAATAACTGTGCATATGCAAAAAAAAAAAAAAAAAAAAAACCTTCTAATATAAAAAATGCCACCAAAAAAAAGCAAAATATTTAGTATATTAGAATTTTTCCTCAACGACTTTTCATATTTCGAAACCGTTCCATAATAGCATCAGTATCAAATGCATCACTCTCCATATAAGTAATCATGCAATCGTTTATCCACTGATCTCCCATTCAATTGCTCAGAATTTCAAGAATGGAAGATCTTCACAACTTGGTTATGAGCACTATTGTTGCCTCCCACATGAGATTGCAACCTCTCGCTTGCTTACGGAAATCAGGATGAAAAAATAACAACGTAGACAAAATGTTGCATCCTTTACTGTATTTCAACCAATTTTTGTACTCTTTGAACCAATTGGGATTAAACTGACGGAAAATTAAATGGACATCCCATAATGTTAGGAAGATGAGTTAGAGTAGTTAGAGTAGATAAATATTGGTGAATGTTGTTGTAGACTCATTTGGTGAGTGTCACATGCACATTTCGTGCAAGTAATTTGTATAATAGTTAGTATCTATAGTATTTCTCTACAATTTTAGTAGTTGAGATGGGGTTAGATTCAAAATTGAGCCATTTAGAGGACCGGAGTAATTAGACTATTTTCATACTCCAATGAAGTACCAGAATAGAATAGTTCCAAAATGTTTAGGAGGATCTGGGGGTGACCACAAAGAATTAAGGTAATAAAGTCGATGTGTGTGTGTTGACTGATCAACGAATCAATTGTTCACAGAGAGAGAGAGAGAGAGGAGAATAAATCAAGGCTTGATCTTTCTAATAATCACAACAATGATGGAAATATATTAAATATGGAAATTAAGAAAGGAATTACATCAGAAATAATTGACTTTGACATCATATAATCAATAAATTTAAAATCTAATAAAGGCAACTTCACCAAAAACACCCAATCTATCAAAACAACTAGTCACAGAAGTGAGCATCCATTCAAAGTGAGGGAGAAATACTAACCCTAGTGGACCAAATGAACGTCAAATGTATGACACGAGCACAAGAATATGCCAAATTATAGGGTAATGCAGGAAATGTCAATTGGAAAATTTAATTGATTTGGACATTAGTATTTGAAGTTAACCAGACCAAATGTGTAGATATTAAATAATAGATATATGAATTAAATACATAACATATCCATATAGTTATACGTATAATTATACGTAGAGGATGAGTTCTAAACGCAGACATTCTGAGTCCAAAACTTGGCAACTTCTCGGGGCCAGGCCGCAAGAGAGAAGTATCTTCTGAATCCCCCAGTCTTGGCGTGGATGGCCTGCCTTCAAGACCGGGGAGGAGAATAGTTGAAGTGCGCGTAAACTAAAAATTACCAAAGAAAAATATATGGATATCTTTGTTAACTATCTATCTTTTTCTATCTTTTACTGTTATAGAACATCTGTTTTTGTGTGAACGCCAGTTTTGCAGCTGCTCAAAATTTTTTTTTTCCAAACTAAAAAATACCAAGAAAGGAAAATATAAAACTATCAACCCAAATTTTTCTCCCCTCTTTCTCCTAGATTACAGTATAGATAATCTCATTCAAGATTTTTGTGTTTCATATTTTGCATACCAAGATTTGCACATGCATTGCATGTGCCCGGGCATCTAGTATATATACCCACATTATTCAGGTTGCATATTTCGATTCGTGTTCATTAAAATAAAAAATAAAAATGTCTTGCCCAAAAAAAGGAATTTAAGTACTGCAAAAAAATGGTAAATTCTCTTAATTTCTTGTATTAAATAGAACACATAATAATTTACAGAACCGAATGTCCCCAAAAGAAAAAAAAATACAGTCGGCTGAATTAATTAGGACTTTGGTATCGTATATGTATTATTCAGGTTGCTTAATAACTCCAAAAATTACATAAAGGATAATATTTTTGGCACTCCACTTTCTTTTATAATGGCACTCCAAAATTTATCTTTTAGTACTTCTGTTATGTGTATTTTTTGCACTAAAATGACAAATTTTAGAGTCTAATTATAAGATAGTGGAGTGCCAAAATCATTCTCCTTACATAAAACATGAACAGGAAACTAAAAGGGGAAATTGCTCTAAGATGGAAGTAGGGGCAACTATTTGCAGAGACATGGTGTACTTTTCCGGAAATTGCTCCCAGCATGAAAAGGAAAATTGTAATTGCACATACATGGTACCAATTTTTGTGTGGACCGAAATACCCTTGTCTAAAAGAACCCCATAAACCAACCCCCTCACTCTTCCTACTCCTACGCCTGTGTTGCACCGTTCCTACGTCTGTGTTGCACCGTTCATGGAATATGGTTGCACTCTTCAAAAAATTAATTGCACCCGAGTTGGTCCAAACGGGGTTGCAGTGTGTTGTCAGATCACACTTTTTGAAAATATATTCTTCTTCTTGCACCGTTCCTACATCTGTGTTGCACCATTCATGGAATGTGGTTGCACTCTTCAAAAAATTAATTGCACCCGAGTTGGTCCAAACGGGGTTGCAGTGTGTTGTCAGGTCACACTTTCTGGAAATATATTCTTCTCCTTGCACCGTTCCTACGTCTGTGTTGCACCATTCATGGAATGTGGTTGCACTCTTCAAAAAATTAATTGCACCCGAGTTGGTCCAAACGGGGTTGCAATGTGTTGTTAGGTCACACTTTTTGAAAATATATTCTTCTTCTTGCACCGTTCCTACATCTGTGTTGCACCATTCATGGAATGTGGTTGCACTATTCAAAAAATTAATTGCACCCGAGTTGGTCCAAACGGGGTTGCAGTGTGTTGTCAAGTCACACTTTCTGGAAATATATTCTTCTCTTTGCACCGTTCCTACGTGGTTGCACTCTAAAATTATGCAAAACACTAAAAGTCCTAGCGCAGGGGGGGGGGGAATAGGACGACCACTTTAAAAATAAACCACTTCGATTTCAACCAATTTAATCATTCACCATAGCAAATCAAACAACTCAACAAGTTCAATATAGAGTAATTAAACTAATGAGACAAAACACACGATATACGTGGAAACTACTTAGGATCTAAACACCCTAAGCATAAAACCACGGCCTAGTCCTACTTATGCATTCCATAAATAAAAGGTTTACAAGAATTAACAAGACTAGGAATTACCCAACAAGCCCTTGTGACACCTAGCTCCAATTCTTGATGTAGTACCCCGTACCCCTCTTTGATTCCATGGACTCCACAAGCACACCCGTATTGATCTCCGAGTCAACTCGGCACCGGTCCAACCGGCTCACGTAGAAACAAGTCAACACAACATGATGTATGAAAAAGATTTGATTTTTATGAAAGTTTTTTAAAACTAAAATCAACCTAGAGTAGATCCATGAAGAGGAAGACTCTAGATTGAAGAAAGATGAAAAGAGTAAGCTCAAATCATCAAGAACATCAAGTTCACAAAAGAGAGAAGGATGGAGAAAAGATGAGACTTTCTCTCTCTAAAAAGGGTTGATTTTCCTTGATTATCTTGGATACACCGGCATTATATTGAACTATTCGTTATCTCTAGAGGACCAAGCTTCTGCGCCCTCTTGATTTGGTTGCTGAGAAGATAGTTCCCAAACTAGTTGTCGTGCGTCTCCCATAGACAAATTCATACGCAAACATCGAGTATAAAATGGAAACATCCATGCTAACAAGGTATTCCATCAATCAAACCACCCATTGATTTCACCAATTAAAACCAGACACAGACTCTTTAAAGTATGATGATCAATTTCAATCGAACGAGGAAAAAACGTAAGGACAAATGCAGTATAAGATGTCAAGTGGTAAAAAGACAGAACTACTCCAGTTTTGATAAGAAAGTTCATCTACCATTTTTTTATACCTGATAACAAAGATAGATTTCATAACTTATGGAAAATGGTACAGACTTCCTTCGCACCTGAAGGCCAAGAAGCTGGCAAATTCGTACATCTGCTAGACTCTACAACAAGCGAAGTGTTGCTGAAAGTGTGAGTAACCGATTTGTGAAGAGAAAACGAGCTCCATAGAGAGAGAGAGAGAGATCGAACCTTGGTTTTGCGATTTCGAGTTTGATTTCGGCGGTGGTCTTCTCCTTCTCCGAAGAGATCGTCTCTCCAGATGATGAAAGTGTGAGTAATCGATTTGTGAAGAGAAGGGAAAGGCTTTTAACCCGTTTTATACTTTTGACCCGCGAATCGAAGAAACCCCGGGTTTTAACCCGGGTCTGGGATCCGCGAACTATTTTTTAAAATCTGAGCGTTGATTCACATCCAAGGGAATGCGCTTCGGTCTGGATATTTCCCCCGTCAGGGTACCTTATGTTTTTTTTTTTTTTTGTGAATCGAATAGAAGAGAGATCAATTACATCACATATGAAGTACAAAGTACCAACCCGGGATACTACATAAATTGTGAGAGTCCACGAGACAACCAAGTCCAACAACTTAATTAATACAAGAAATAAGTCCGTTACAGGGTAGAAACAAATAAAGGAAAAGCCTCCGCACGCAGACAGGGAGATTCGAACTCCTGACCTCCTACTGAGATGCAAAAGCCCTGGCCAACTGAGCTAGCCCCGTTGGTTAGGGTACCTTATGGTGAAGGAAGGGGTTTGAATTTGAGGCTTAGTCGAATTAAGATTTGTTTATTATATATAGGGGTTATTAATTTGAGTCTTAGTTGAATTAGAATTTGTTTAGTATAAATAAGGGTGTAGCGTCTAACGAAACATTCATTCAATCTTCTATCAATAATATTTTTGGAGCTCACTCTATTTTAATTGTGTGCAAGGTAAAATTCATTCAATCTTCTATCAATAATATTTCTAGAGTTCTTTCTATTTTAATTGTGCGCAAGGTTGCCTCAAGAGTTTGCGATATCTAACTAATTCGTCTATTAACACAATATCTAATTGACTTCTGCTACAACGCTGCGTGAAACACTACCCATAACCATAATGACATTCACGAACCTATGCACTACACACACAGAGCAGCTTTAATGGAGGGGGAAAGTTAACACAGGGGTGAGTACATGAAGGCCTAGGAAGCGGTGGTAATGGTGGGTGGACGCTTCCCTCTCGGTTTTACTACGAGCGATCGCTTTATCTCGTTTGCTTGTTATGAATGAAACAAAGAAATTAGAATGTGAAATAACTTTTTTTTTGCTAAATCAAACCTAATTTATTAATATTGCCAATAAAAAACTAGATATCTTATACGTATTTTTTTTAAATTGCGGGGCACCTCCCAGCCCCAAATGCCTCCGCCCCTGCTCTCTCTCTTCCCTCTCGGTTTTACTACTTTACTACTACTTCTGCGTGTATTGGTACCTGTACTTGGCCTGGTTTGTGATTGTGTGAATGTTTATTGTTTCAGTGGCATTGTACATGTGGACTAGTTCAACGCTTTTAAGCATGGTTAAGTGAGTGAAACCCAGTCCGTGACTTCTATTGAAATTTTCGTTCAGACATGCTGAACTTCGATGAAGAAGACGAAGTTTTCTTCGATTCGGAGGAAAATCTATCATCTGAAGATTCTCTAGTTGTGAAAGAGGATTTGTCTCGTGGTAACTTGCGTTATGAGATTTGGTTGAAGGAGCCAAAGAGCATCAAGGAAAGACGAGCGTGTTTTCTACGTGAAATGGGTTTCGTTGACGAAAAGGAGTCAGAAGTGATGGGATTGGAAAGGATTGCAGAATGCAGTGGAGCTGTCTCTAGTTGTTGTGTATCTTCAGTTGACGGTGAAGAGGATCAATTGGAATGTAGCGGTCGGGAATTGAATGGCGAAGCTAATTGTGCTTTTGATGAATTACAGCAGGATCAGATAAACAATCCCAGTTTAGTTCTTGAAAAGGAGAACGATTCCGATTTACTTCACTCTCCTCTTAAAGTGCACAAGAAGTCCGATACAGATAATAAAATGAAAAATAGGAATTGGTGGAAACAGTTCACAAGCAAGAGGAAGGCAACTAAGGTGTCTAAGCCAATTGCTGAAACACCAAAGGTGGAAACAATGAAGGTCAGGCAAAACAAGAAGAGATATAAGGAGTTAAGCGCAGTTTATGTAGGACAAGAGATCCGGGCTCACAATGGCCGTATTTGGACTATGAAATTTAGTCCAGATGGCCATTATTTAGCAAGTGGTGGTCAAGATGGGGTTATTCGCATTTGGCGTGTCAACAAGTCCGATGCCTTTTCCAAAGGTTTATATGATGAAGGCAAGCACAGTTTGGGAACGAAAAAGGCGAGACCTCTCTCTGTTGTGATTCCTGGTAACGTCTTCCGGATTGAAGAGTTGCCACTGCAAGAGTTTTTCGGGCATACAAGTGATGTCTTGGATTTAGCCTGGTCCAAATCTAACGTGAGTTCTATTGCTTCGAACACTTGTCAATTTTTCTGTTACTGAATTTATCAACTTTAGGAATTTTTGTTGACAAGCTAGGTTGGCTGTTTGTTGCAGTGTCTTCTTTCCTCATCAATGGATAAAACTGTCCGTCTTTGGCAATTGGGTTGCGATGAATGTTTTCATGTTTTCCAACACAAGAACTATGGTAAATATCAACTTTATATATTTCATATCATGTTATAGATCTAGTCAATTGTATTTTGAATCCTTTGCCCTTTTTGGTTGTTAAACATATAGGATTTCATAAAAGTGTTAAACATATTCTTCCTTTTTGGTTTTGATCAGTGACATGCATTCAGTTCAATCCTGCTGATGAGAATTACTTCATCACTGGATCCATAGATGGGAAAGTTAGAATTTGGGGAGTGTCCAAGAGACGAGTTGTTGATTGGGCTGATGTGCGAGATGTAGTAACTGCCGTATCTTATCACCCGGATGGCAATGTAAGAGTTAGAGTATTCCATCATAAATTTCTTTACTCTATTCTGCTAATTTTACAGCTCATCGAGTAAGTATTATATGGTGCAAAATTGATGATTGTTGTGTATTCTTTTGTGAAAGCAGGGCTTCATAGTGGGTTCCATAACGGGCACCTGTCGCTTCTATGGAGTATCAGGTGATTCAGGTACATAGTTTTTTCTGTCTTAGACGCCCGGTGGCTAATGTCCATAATTATTTGTATTTTTGGGGTGCTTATTTGTTTTCTTGGTTGTGCAGATGACAATCTCCAGCTAAATGCGCTGATACGTTTTCGGGGTAGAAAGAAAGCACTGATACGTTTACTGGGTAGAAAGAAATACTACAACAACAAAATAACCGGCATTCAAGTTCTACTCTTTGAGCCTCAACTGCTATAAATTTTAGTTCTTAGGCTGATCTCGCTTGTGTATTGACATGGTCTCACTCCTTACAGTTCACCCTTGAAGACTCTCAGAGAGTAATGATAACGTCCGAAGATTCGAGAGTCCGTATACTCGATGGGGTTGATATTGTCCACAAATATAAAGGTACTAGAGTGAATTTACATTATTTTGGCAACTTCAAATCAGAAAAGTAATTTCCGTTTCAGTTTCATCGCTACCGTAAGTTGTTTGGAACTTTATTTACAGTACACCATTATCTTAGACTGATTAGAATGTTGTTATGAAATTTACCATAAGGATGATATGGCTTCAAACTACATTATTATCATCATTATCTTAGAGTCGTTTCTCAAGTGTCTTCAACTATCTGGACCACTGTACCGGATGTAAATAACTCCTACATGGAATTGGCCTTCTTTCCTTCCAGATACATGTTATGGTAATTCAGGCCGTAGTTGATCTTTAATGCAACCATAATCATAGGGGCAAACAAATTTCTAATTTCTTACAATTCCTGTTCGTAATTTTCCTTAGATTTTTTTATCTTATCTGGGCTGATTTTTGTTGTTAGTAGACGAGAATTTGATTTCCTTGAGCATTTAATGTCTATCCAATTGTATATTCCATTTGCTAAGCTCTGTAAGCTATTTTCTGCAACAATCTAAAAACCTAACTAATCACTTTTTGACTACTGAATTGTTTATGAAAAACTAATGCTCTTGTAAATTTTTCTATGATAAGTGGTATGCTTTCCGGTTGTTACTTAATTGTTGAGGTATAGTCAGTCCTATGTAAACATAATTCGTGTATGCGTGTGTAAGCGCAAGTGTGAGCACAAACGTAAAAACGTCTTTGAATCACATCTCAAACTACTATAATCGGTGAGAGCCCATAGAGAGCGCGAGAATTGAGCGGGACCGATGGGCATTTTGAAGGATTATGTGAATAAGGGTATAGATGACATTGTTTTTTTCACCACTGTTATTGTGGTAGGCTTCTGGTTTGTTACAATATTGTTTAATGTATGAAGTCAGTTGTGTTCCTGAGATGTGAACCTGATTATTATAAATCCATCTACTATAATGTATGAAGTCAGTTGTGTTCCTCATTTTACTAATGCAACAACTTACGCATACACTATATCCACCCTAATTAAACAACTTATATGAAAGTTAAGTAGCTGTATGTTAACTCGGATGAATCCGTACTATAACTGTATTTAAAGATTGAAGTTGTTAGCTTTAACCTCAAAGCATGTGCGCTTTCAATCCATGTACATTTTTCTATTATGGACTGTCTGGCTTCTTAAATATGCGATTTTTTTTACTATTGCAGGCCTTGCAAAGTCTGGAAGTCAAATATCAGCTTCGTTTACTTCAACCGGAAAGCACATAATATCAGTTGGAGATGACTCTCGTGTTTATATCTGGAACTACGACGACCCCTGTATCTCATCATCCAGGCAAACCAATTCTATCCGCTCGAGCGAGCACTTCCGATCGGAAGGCATCTCACTCGCAATACCTTGGTCAAGCCCAAAATTAAAATACAGGGGTTTGGAAATAGAGGAAATAGAACCGATGCAAGACCACCTGGATGCTTCCTCATGGAGGAGGGACTCTTGGCGTCTTTCTCTCTCCAATTGGTTTTGCTCCATTGATGGCTCGTTTAGAAGCGCCGCAACATGGCCAGAGGCGAAACTCCCTTTGCGGGACCTACCCACTGAAGAGCATGATCATGTACGGCTTGTGAACAGTGATTTTGAAGCTCTACCGGATGCGTGGGGCCTTGTGATAGTCACAGCAAGTTTCGATGGAATGATCAGGACGTTCCACAATTACGGCTTACCATTTAGGATTTAGTGATTCCAATGGATGGAGTTTAGATCTAACCCATTTGTGATTCACCATGTTCTTTAGGCATCGGTGATTTGTTTGCGGGAAGTACATACCAATCCTATTGAGCTAACAAATATGTGATTCATCTTCGTCTTTAGGCCTCGATGATGTTTCCTAGTCGTTAATGTTTTGTAGAGTTTTTTGGTTTTGATTTGGGGTTACCATGGTCATGTAGACTAGGGTTCTAATCAACTTGTTTTCTAGATGATAAAGATATACAGTAGGCAAATAGTGGAAATGAATAGAAATTGTAATTGTTGATTTCAGTAGTGGATGTTCTTGGCTGCTACTTTGTTCTGACCATTTTTGCTGCTCTTCATTTTTCTTCAGAAACTCTGAAGCATCTGGCACAATTTACATGTTTTGAAGAAGAATCAAAATGTGATATGCTTCATTTGAAAAATTGCAAAATTCATGGTTTTGTGCTCTCATTAGAAGCATCACAAAAATCATCCCCAAGATCCTCTCCTGCTCTTTCATTACGCCTGTCTTTTGGGCTCCTTGAGTAATGGAAAGAGAAAAAAGAAATGGGTAAATTTCATTTACCTCCCCTGAGGTTTCTAACAAATGCAGAGACCTCCCCTACTTTTTCTGAAATTCCATTGTCCTCTCATACTTTTGAAAATAATTCACTTACCTCCCCTACCATTACTTGAAGGCTAACGGTATTAACTTTTTTGTGTGAAATGACCAAAACGCCCTTAGTATATATGCTTCACCATTTTTTTAAAAAAGGCAGAGTTAAAAAAAAATTCTAACAAAATTAAATCGTTTTTCATTTTGAAAAAAAAATAGATTTTAAACAAAAAGTATCAAAGAATTTTTTTTTCATTTTGAATATTTTTTGTAGGAAAAAAAACTAGTTTTTAACTTTTTTTTGAAATTTATTTTTCAAATTTTAAAAAATAAAGTTTACATTTATTTTCTCAAAATAACGGTACTATGGTCTTTTTTTAACTACTTATTTTTTTAAAAAAATTAGTTGAAATTTTTTTCCCAGTGGAAAAAAACTAATTTTGAAAAAAGTTTTTTAAAACAGTTTTTGAAATGCGAAATTTTTGAAAATATTGTATTGGATAAAAAAATTAGTTTTTGGTAAACCGTTTTAAAAAAATAAAGTTTACTTTATTTTTTTAATCTGAAAATTAAATTTTAAAAAAAAAGTTTAAAAAACTATTTTCAAAACTAGTTCTTTTTCCTACAAAAAAATTAAAAATGTCAAAAAAATTTGCAAAAAAAAAAATCATTTGATACTTTTTGTTTAAAAACTAATTTTTTAAACAGAAAATTGGTCTAAAGGCCAAGTTTGGGGCTTTAAATGGTGTTTAGTCCAGTTTAACTTATTTTAATGCTTCCAATACATTGATGAGAAATTTTTGAGGGCTCAAGGACAATACCAGACAAAAATACCCTTAATGAAACAGGAGCAATAAAACCGCGTAGCCAAGCAACCCGTCACTTTTGGGTGGGACAAATTACCATTGAAAGCGACTAGACCTTTAATTTTGGGGTGACTCGCGAAAGGTGCCCAATTGCGGAGGAAAGCGAGATGTGACCCATCGCATAGTAACCATTGATTCCCTGATGACGGTTGTGATGTCACCCAACACATGCCCAATTGCCCCACGCCGCCTCATTCTCTCTCTCTCTCTCTCATGTGGGACAAAATTGATGGGACAAAATTAATTTCTCTCCTTTAATTTTTGGGGTGGGTTCAATTTTAGGGGTTTAGGTTCTTTAGGGTAGGGTATAGTGGGTTTAGGCATTTTGGATTTAAGCACTTAGGTGCACTTTCCAATTATAGGGTTTTAGTTGTTTAGGCACTTTCATAGGGTACCCTAGTGTTTTAGGCACTTTCATAGGGTACCCTAGGGTTTAGGCACTTAGGGTACACTTTCCAATTATAGGGTTTTAGTTGTTTAGACACTTTCATAGGGTACCCTAGTGTTTTAGGCACTTTCATAGGGTACCCTAGGGTTTAGGTTTAGGGTGCACTTTCCAATTATAGGGTTTTAGTGGTTTAGGCACTTTCTTAGGGTACCCTAGGGTTTTAGGCACCTTCATAGGGTACCCTAGGGTTTATGTTTAGGCACTTTCATTAAGTTTTGGGGTTTAGGCACTTTCATTGGCTAGTGGGGACATTTTTGGAATTTGGAGGTGATTTGTCCTTTTGGCATTAAAGAAAAAGTTGATGTCCTTATTGAAGTAAAGACCCATTTACTATGTCCTCCCAAAAAACGGACCCTTTTTTAAAATGAAAAACGATTTAATTTTGTTGGGAAAAAATTTTAACTCTACTTTTTTCAAAAAAAATGGGTGGAGAATATATACTAAGGGCATTTCGGTCATTTCACACAAAAAGTTGACACCGATAGCCTTAAAATAACGGCAGGGGAGGTAAGTGACAATTATTTTCAAAAGTAAGGGAGAGCAGTGAAATTTCAGAAAAAGTATGGGAGGTCTCTGTATTTGTTAAAAACCTCAGGGCTTGGGAGGTAAGTGAAAATTGACCCAAAAGAAAAAGGGTAGAGATTAATCATCACCGGAACCTCTCCTGCTCTTCCATTACGTCTGTCATTCCTCGATTCTGGCATTTGCTTAAGGAGATTAACTTTTCTCATCTAGCCTGGATCCCAGAAAATCTCTCCCAACATTGCCTAGTGATTTTAGACCTATTAGCCTTGGCAATGCCTTTGTTAATACAATCAAGCATGTCTTACCCTCTTATATCTCACTCCCACAGAGATTTTTCTTGAACAATTTATAGTAAATCACCTTCTTTCCTATAAGCTCACGCTAACCCGTCAATTTGAAATCCAAATTCGAGATTTTCCTTGAACAGTTTAAATAATGCAATGGATATAACATCATTTATTTTATTATTACAAAATACGAATGACTAAAAAAAATGACACTTAAACTTCCAAAAGTGCCCCTTATGTCGGATCCAGAAGACGAAATCAAAACCGAAATTACAAGGAAAGTCAAAATATGGATGACTAAAAAAATGCCGCTTAAACTTCCAAAAGTGCCTCTTATGTCGGATCCAGAAGACGAAATCAAAGCCGAAAATGAAAACAAAGAAGAAGAAAAAATCAAAATACGTTGGATTAAGTTACACACTATTCTTTATGAAAGTGGGGTTCTTTATTTAAGCAAAAGATATTACTAAGAAAAGTGGAAATACGATAGTAGGTCTTATTGTCCACTTAGCTCTCCATAATCCTATCCGAGATATGTACTTATTTATAAACTGCGTTGCTGGGTCTGCACAAATAGCAATTGCTATCTTCGATGCAATCCAATTGGTGCCACCAAATGTAAATACAATAGGATGTGGAATGGCTGCTGTAGTGGAATCTTTTACCCTCCTTTCAGGCGACATGCGCCTAGGATTTCAGATCTATCTTATTGTATGTAAACATGGTTTCATATGTTCTGCTGGATAGTTAATTCTCTTCGTAGTGGTGATTGCTGAATGCAAGTGGAGATGGTGATTTACTGTCACCTTGGCTGATCTTTGGTAGTAATTGGCTGCATTCTAACAAGGAAACATCAATGATTTTATCCTAGGAAGTTAAATGCTTGATTTTGTTCTCGGTTTGGTTTGGTTTGTACGAGCAAAGGCTATTTCTGGGTAAAAATTGTTGTTGTCATAGTTCATTAAAGGATATTGCTAACTAGGCTATGGATAATATGAATATGATGCCGAACTTGTTAGATTTTCAGATCACATCTCACAGATACTAGTATTCGTTCATCGATATTTTTTACACATTATTTAGCATTTTTCTTTGTTAAAAGCTAAGAAGATTCACATTTTTGTTCCTTGCTATGGCATTTCAATTAGTGCTTAAATAATTGCAATGCCTTGGTATTTTCGAATGGTTTATAATTTTTTAGGAATCAATTTGGTCTCATGGAGGATAATATTCAATTAACTCTATGGTTGGACCTTCTTTTTTTTTTTTCCTTTCCAGAAATCAACTGGAGTGCTTTGAGAAGAAACGTACTCTCTTGTACGCATTTCACTGTACACAGATGGTGTACCTTCCTTCGTTATTGCCATCGCTTGGGATTAATTTGAGTATTCTTTTTTTTTTTTTTTGAAAACGTCAAGATATTTCATTACAAAGCCATCCGGCAACGATTGCATCAAAGATAGGAATGAGAACCAAATCCACTAACAAATGAAACGAGCACGGCATAGAAAGGCTATCAAAGACCACCGGCTCCAAGACACACCTGTCGAAGCAGACCCGACACCTTCGGGACGGGATGATGAATCCGATCAAATGTTAGCAGAAAAGAACCCAAATGGGAACCCAGCTCAAACCATAAAACAAGACAGCCCATATGTAATCCAGAAAAAGAGAACCGCAACAAAGAAACAAAAAATAGCAAAACTATACTCAGAGGCTGGAGCATCCGAGTTAACTCACTGAGCAACTAACAAAATCAACTAATCAGAGGACCCAAAAAAAAAATTGGTATAACCGAGACTCACTGAGTCGCCACTGAGTCACACCAAGTTTCACTGAGTACACCAACCAGTCGCTTCCCCGGACAAGACCAAGCTCCCTTAGCCGCCGCCCATGGCATTGGAAGACTTTATTAGCCGGAGGGGCCAAGACACCAAGATTCAACCCATCGTCAGATCCGAACTCACAGAGGAACGGTTAATATTTAGTAGTCCTGTTTACCAATATAGTTATTGCCTTATTGGGACTGAGCCATTTCTTATAGTCTTAATGTACTTCTATTTTTTGGACCGGTGACATTTCGATAGGGCTGCAGATGTTCTTACCTTAAAGTTGGTTTGTTAATGTTGAGAAGTGTATGATGTCTGAAGATGCTGGGGAGATGATGGTGTTGTATGATGATCCCTCAGATCAAAGATCTTTGTCTCTGGATGATACAAGCAGGACGGAAGATTAGATCACCAGATGAAACCACGCTCTCCCTAGAAACAACAAGTATTTATAGAAGAAAGAATTTAGGCCTAAAAAGTGTGACTAACCAAAGCTAGAAGTGGGCTAGGACCCTAGGTTTCTACGTATTCCTGCATGGCTGTGCATGGCCAAAATATTTTTCAAAAGTTGTGGCTGTAGCAGCCTTAAAAGGATTGGCACAATTACCTAAGTGTCGTACAGTATTGATAGATTACAGTACAATAATGGTTGATTGTCGTACGATAGCAAACTAGGCCAACTTAGTTTTGACTGTCGTATGGTGGTTTGACTTGAGGTTTGACTGTCATACACTGGTTTGACTACTGTACGATGGTCAAATAGGGTTTTGACTTTGGTCCTCGAAGGATAATGTTTCAAATTTCCAACATACATTTTGTTTTATTTCATCATAGGGGAGCCATCTAGCCACTTCTTAACAATGCCCCAAGATTTTCAAATTTGGGCTGTGTAGACAGGGAGAGGTGTGGGGGAGAGAGAGAGAGAGAGAGAGACGCAACAGCCACAGAGAAACGTCTATAATGGCAAAAAAACCGTCGAAAGTCATGAAGAAGAAAGCCTTTACTGACCACGACAACGATCAAGCCCAAGACCCAGACGATGGCCTCAGTTGCCTCCTTCTAATCCACTATGATCTTTCCTCTCTTCTTCACCAAGTTTCTAATATGTAGCTTTGCAGAGGGAGAGCGGTGGCTCATTTTTGTTTGAAACCCTTGTTGGAACGAAGACCTTATCATAGCAAAAAAATATGTGTAGTAGTTAATGCTTGTATATGGGTACTGATAAAACCATTTGATTCCATTAAATTCAAGATTTGAATGCCCCATGTTGGGTAAAGAATATCCTTGGCATCCAACTTGAGCCATAAGGTGGTAGATTAAGAGATGAATTAGGACAACCAATTTACCATGCTTTTTTATAATGACGATGGAGTTAGAGATGAATTAGAGTAACTAATTTACCATATTCCTATATTAATGCAATAAATTTACTATGATTCGTCGATATATTCAATGTAACCAATTTACCATGTTCCTATATTAATAGAATAACTTTACCATGATCCGTCGATATATTCAATGTGCAATATAACTAATTTACCATATTTTTGTATTAATATAATAAATTATCATGTTGGTTGATATATTCAATGTGCAATGTAATTAATACACAATGTATCTATATTAATGTGAAAAATTTACCATGTTCGTCATCCATTGGCGGCTGTACATGTAGTTCTCAATGGTCACATGACCACCCAAAAGGAAAAAAATTAGCTCACGAATTAGGTTTGTCCTCTTTTGAACACACAACCGAAATATGACCCAAACCAAAATTAAATGAACACTCAAAAAATTAGCTCACAAATCAATCTTCTTTGAACAACTCAAATTACAAGCAAGTGGAGTGATAGCCAAGTGGAAGGCGTCATGTACTCTCATGCATTTGATAGGGGTATAATCCTAACTTACTACAACTAATGATGCTGACCAATTAATAAGAAAAAATAAAAACTAAAATTTGTAAACACCCCGCGGGATTCGTCTGCGAAAACGATTGTGATTTTGGAAAACGGTTTTGATTGGTTGAATGGAGTCGCCACCCGGGTTTATGGACCGTACCAGAGAAACCATTGGAAAAATGACTCTTTTGCCCTTTGAATGGAAAATATTTTACTGGCCTTACAAAACGAGATTTCTCGGGTCCGGGAGCTAGGTTACGCGAGGGGAAGGAATTTTAAGCACCCCTTGCGCCCGATGAAACCACCAGTCTCTACTAAATGCTTAAGGGGTTTTGGAAATGTTGTTTAAATGGACTTTGAATACATATTCATGTGAAAGCACAAAAAAAATGTATCAAAAAGATCAATGAGATGTGGGTGGATGCTTGTGCAAAATGTCATGAGTGAATAATTTATATGCATAGAACATTGAAACTTGATCAAATCATGCTCAAACTGCTCCAAGGTGTCCCAGAAACTAATCACAAACACCAAACATATCACACCTGGATAGCAATCTGGGCACCTGGATTAGTCAGATCCAGGGGCCGGGAATGAATGCAGGCGCCTGGAATAGGCCAATCCAGGCGCCTGGATGGCTTACCAGACAGAAATTGTAGAGTTCCATTTTTCACAATAAACCCCCAATGCAATATCTTTAACCAATTCACACACTTCCTAAACGATGTTTGGCAATACAGTAGCAGACATGGACCTCAAACTCAACTCAAATACATGATATGAACTTAGAAGAGGCTTGATTCTAGGTAATTTGATGATGAAATGGTATGTTTAAGACACATTTCAGAACTAATACACCATACTCATGCATGTAAGATACTGTTTAATTAGTTTATGCTTGTAACCAAATGAAATAGAGATGAACCTATACTAATAATGCAATGTAAATGCTTGTATTAGACATTAACAATGATGCATATGCTTATGTGACATATTGACTTACTCCAAACACTTTCATGACTGAATGATCAAATTCTAAAAATGTTATATAGACCCATATGAACACTACTTTCTCATGTAACCTCTTTATAAAGTATGATTATCACCTCAAACATTTCATATGCTTATGGTAATGAGGATCAGAACATGAAGTATAAACAACCTCAGATCAATGCATGCAAATGATATACCATGGACAGATTGAAGTATAAAAGGAGCAAAAACCATGACCAAGTGGAGGGATTCCAGGCGCCTGTATTGAGGGAATCCAGGCGCCTGGACTCAATACAGGCGCCTGGAAAGAGCTGATTGTGGACGTCTGATTTTCATTTGAGAAAAGTAGTTATCCACGGAGTTTTGGTTATGAAAAAGGGCGATTCAGGAAAAAGGAAAAATTTTTAGAGTTGCCACCCGGGGTTTAATTTTTGGAAAACGTTAGGTACCCGAGAAACCGTTCAGAAAAATAATAACTCTTGTGCCGCTGAAAAAGGGTTTGATCTGCGAAAAATAGAGATTCGGGTTCGGGAGCCAGGTTACCCAAGGGGAAGGTTTTTTGTTTCAAAAATGCACCCCACGTGCCCGGAATTTTCCGGTCTTTACTAAACATTTGTGGGATTGTTCTTTGAAAAGATTTTATCGAAAACTTTGTTTCACATAAACAATAAAAGCAATATTATGCTAAAAAGGAAGTGAATAACAGTAACAAATCACGTAGCACATAATCAGGTACGTAAATATAAGAAATTTAACATGAAGGGGGGTGCATGTGAAGAAGATAGAAAATGGGAGGGGTTTACTGTAATTAAACCCCACTGGTTTTGCCAGAAAACAGAGCATCGGACCTTAGAAAACAGAGCATTTACCAGTAACACTGTATGGTTTCCAAATGTACACCGCGCGGTACCACAAAGATGCCGTACGGTGCATCTGCGCAGTGTATTTTTCAAAAATTCTTATTTTTGTCCGATTAAAACCAACTTTGTTTTCAGGTAAAAATCACACTTTTTGTTGATCGAAACAAGTTTAGAAAATGGTTTTGGGTAGGTGAATGTACCTCATTTTCAGAGACGGCATCCCGCGACAATGGATGGTATCGCGTGATACCTTCTTGAGAGGCTCGAGTGTTACTGAACTATCCCCATTTGGACTCAAGGAAGAGCTACGGAGCCCTCCTTGAGCCCGACGGGGACTCCCTTCAGCAGATTGTTTATTTAAATGCGCCTGTGTACCTCTGGATTTGCTCGATTGAGACTATGTGTAAGGACTCGTGTTTTTATATAATTTTCCGGAAAATAATGTTTGGGAAGTGAGGGGAAATGAAAACAATGTAATATGGGGTCAATGTGAAGTTAGTAATTGCATTTGGGTGTTTGTGAAGCACATAAGAAACAAGGGGGGTGTAAGTGCTAGTGTGTGAGTGTATATAAACACATTTGGATCAGATTTTTGGTCAAAAATCACACTCCTCTCTTCTCTCAAAACTCATCTCTATCTCTCTTCTTCTTCTCCTCTCAAATTCCTTCAAAACCCTCCACAAAATCCACCCTCCACACTCAAATACTTCAACATCCAACCAAAGATTCACCTTCTACGCGTGATTTGGAGTCCGGAACTCCGTGGGTTTTGCTTGGAGCTAACATTTTCGGTTGAGGAGCTTCAAGGGCAAGAGCTTTCCATTTTCCACCCATTTCAAGTTCAATCCTTGAGGTAGGGAACAATCTTCTACCTCCTCTAAGTGTATATTTGTTGAATGATTGCATTGTTGGTGTTCTTGTTCCCAATTTCTTGTTAAACTTGTTTATCTCCATGGAATTGACTTTGGTTCATGAATGAGCTTGGGTTTTGTGTATTGGGTTGATAAATCCTTGAATTGGTTGTTAATATATCTCTCTCCTATGAGTAGTTGTTGTTTGGAACTTCCATTTTTGGCTTGGGTTGAAACCCCCTCCATTTTGGAAAAATCTGCAAATTTTCGCTCGTAATGGTCTTGGTATCGATACCCCTTTTATGGGTATCGATACCCAGTGCTCTGTTGAGGTTTTAGTTACCTGGTATCGATACCCCATTTAATGGGTATCGATACCTATCTGTTAGTGAGGCAGATTTTGGCCTAACTTCGCGGGCACGCCCCGACTTCGTCCGAACTCCGTTTGAGGTGATTCTTGAACCGTTGGAAAGCTCTATGAGTCTACTTTCAAACCCAATTGGTCTCATATTCATAGCCTTTGTATTTTGGGAGAAATGTGCTTTTTACTATCAAGGTGTCGGGTTTTCTCGGGTTTTATAACTCCATTTTCGTGTTCCGTTGCTCCGGGCCTCCATTGGTCTTTCCTAAGCTTCTCAAATCGACATCTAAGCATTGGTAGCCTATCATGATATGAATGATGTTTTATCATGATTTCTCACATTCTTGGACACATGTTAACTTTGCCACAACCGACACACTACGAGCTTTCGAACTAAATGAATTACGTGGATGTTTTTGGACCCTTGATTGTTAAATAAACTTTTGAAAAGGATGATTTTCTATTTCTAGGGCCACCATTTGGTGCGTCCCTAGCCATGGGTGTTCGGAGCCCACGAAATCCGGCAGGGGTGTTTGGAGCCCACGAGAGCCCACGAAATCCGGCAGGGGTGTTTGGAGCCCACGAAATCCGGCAGGGGTGTGCGGAGCCCACGAAATCCGGCAGGGGTGTTCGGAGCCCACGAAATCCGGCAGAGGGATTCATTCCCTATTTACATAAGTGGTTATCGTGAAAAAATGAAACGTTTGTGAAAATGGAAATGTTTTGAAAGGATTGGACCTACGACATGAAATGTAACGAAGATGAGGAAATCTATGGACACTTGTGTTTGGTACAATCTTTGGGGCATCTACTAGACACTCTATCATCGAGTCGATTTACTTTGGTCTATTTTAGCTTATCCATTCATGTGTATCACATCTCCATATGCATGTTTCATCTTTTATACCCTTAGCGTTGGTAGAAAAGTTTTCTACTGGGCTAGTGAGCTCAACCTATCATTTTCAGGTACTCGGCAAGGCACGTGATTGGAATGCTTGGCGTGTGGATGCATATCATGAAGTTCAATTGACATGAAGTTATTTTATCCTCTCCATCGTTAATATATTTTGGGAGATGATCTTGTAACTTTAATTCCTTAAATCTTTTGACAAATCTTGGATTATGTAATAACTCTTAACTATTCATTACTTATGCATGGGTATGGGTACCTCTTGGAGAAACTCAATGTACTTTGACTTTAAATGAGGAAATGTATGACTTTTGATTTATCCTACGTGGACTTTATTTGTATTTGGTTTATTAAATTTGAGGGCGTGACACTATGGACTTCGAAAGGGATCGACTTGAGGAACGGGAATTGTAGTTGTAGGTTTACAAAGACAGGAGCGGTGTGATTAGAAGTTGGAATGATTTTGGCAGAGTAACGAAGAAGACGTCGAGTTTTTTTTTAGAGCAATTTCGCTGAGGATTTTTTCAATCTCTCTCGGCCGCTCCTTCCTCACGCCTTTTATAGAGGGGATTTTGGGACGAACTCGTCATTTGAATGATTCCCGTACGCCAGCGAATGGCATGATTTCGCAGAATCTCATCATCGTTTCTGAGCTGCTGGGCGAACCCGGGAATCCTGTTGATGGGACAAGGGCGCCGTACGGCGTCAAGGGTATGCCGTACGGTGCACATAGTGACACCGCACGGTGCAAATGGATTTCCAAGCCGTACGGTTATGGGTTTCAGGCCGTACGGTTCATGTGGGTTTGGGTTTTTCGGTTCATTTGATCCGTCTGTCTCAAGCAACTGCTCTGGGGTATATTTTGCGCATTCTTTTCATCATTGGGGGTGCGTTAGTCATCAAAATTGGGGTGTCTACAGTTGCCCCTCTTCGACACGGCTTGGTCACCATCATGTTGGTGCAAGTTGTGCTAGAAGACTCGGACATCCCAATTTGAATAACCGTGCGAAAAACAAACAAAACAATAAATTTGGTCTAGCTCGGAGCTTCCTACGTACCTCGTTTTGAGAGGATCAGACCAATCATAGTTCATCGGGGCCGTCATGAAAAAGTTGGCACCTCATTTTTCAACGAGGGAAAAACGAATGATTTTTGCAAGAAACATTTTTGGAGGCCCTGATAGCCGTAATATACACTTTCGGAGGCCCTGAAGGCCGTCAAAAATATTTTGAGGGTCGATTCAAAAGATGATCTGAAGGCCCCTAAGAGCCGTCAATTTCAATGTTTTAAACAAATGCCGTAAAGGACTTTAGAAAATTTTGTGAAAATAAATTGCCGTTGAGGACTTTAGAAATTTTGCGAAAATAAATTGCCGTTGAGGACTTAGAAATTTCGAGAAAATAAATTGCCGTTGAGGATTTAGAAATAAATTGCCGTTGAGGACTTAGAAATTTGTGAAAATAAATAAATTGCCATAGAGGACTTAGAAATTTTGTGAAAATTGCCGTTGAGGACTTAGAAATAAATTGCCGTTGAGGACTTAGAAATTTGTGAAAATAAATAAATTGCCGTAGAGGACTTAGAATTTTTGTGAAAATTGCCATTGAGGACTTAGAATTTTTGTGAAAATAAATTGCCATAGAGGACTTGGAAATTTTTAACAGTGATTGCCGTGGAGGACTTCGAAAAAATCTTTTAAAGGATTTTGAGAACTTGATTTGATGAAGACCCAAAAAACATGGTCGGTATGTTTTACGAAAACACAAGCAAGTGAGAGGGTAAAAGTATAATTTTTTGAAATAAAAGGAGAGGGGTACTGAACGGTTCTAGATTGCACACCGCACGGTTCAAGTTCCTATGCCGCACGGTACAACTGGATTTTTTTGCCGAGATTGCTTTGTAACCGCCAGAATCCTCCGATTTTCATGTATTGTGTTCGAAACACTTCAATCGGTTGGTACTTCTTAGTGAAACCGAACTTCCATTGCCTGAAACCTTCTTCTCTTTCCCACAATTTCTGATCTAAGTCCTTGATCCAAAAAAACATGGCGAGTTCGAGTGACAATGAGGGCCGACCGTCGTCGTCTGGCGAAGAGTTCCATCGTTGGTGCCGAGAGAGGGGGATTTAGCAACCCAATCGACCGTGGTCACCACAACCCCGATGATTCCAAGTCCGGTTGGCTCGTTAACAACGAGCCCAAGTAGTAGCGAGCACCGCACGATGCGAATCGAAGGAGAGGGGTCCCACACGGCGGCTGTAGGTGGCGAAATACCTCATACGGCGACTGGAGATCCGGCAGAGATGGGTGACGAGACCCATATGGGTGAGACCTTTGGTTCGACCGGTGGTGATCCGGGCGCCACAGTTGCCGATGAGTCACCGGCGGGTGACATTGCCGTCGATCGTCTTGAGGGAAGTGGTTATGCTACCATGCAGGGTGGTGAGAGTGGCCCTGGGCCTATGGAGATTGATGTGCTGGACACGGGGGCCCAAGTTTCAGAGGTGGAGATGGATATTGGAGGTGTCCACGTCTTGGTTGAGTAGAGACCCGCTGGGGAGGGTGCTGACACCGGTTCTCAAGAGAGCTTGGTACCTAGTGACCTTCTGAGTGCTTCTTTGGTTATTGAGATGCCCGTTGGAGGAGAGCAGACGTTGGTTAGTGTCCCGGTGATCAGGAGGAATTTGGGGAAGGAGAAAGTGACGGTGGAGGACGTTCGAGACTCGAGCAGTGGAGGTGAGGAGATGGAGGTTGGTGTTTTGGACCCACCAGTTGTTCCTGCTGTAGTTGGTTCTTCCAGGGCTCCAGGTTATACGATGGCTGACACACTGGAGGGGGTGAGAGACGAGGACTTGGCGCGGACCCTTCAGGAGGATCCGACTTTTGTTGAGGCTTTAGCTGAGGAGAGAGTGCCTGAGCATATCTAGGACATGTTCTTTGAGGAGAGATAGAGAGAGGCTGAGGCTGAGGCCGAGGCTGTAGGAGAGGGTGCTCTCTTGTCTCTGGTGGCAGAGGTTGAGAAAGCTCAGATGGTGAGGCCCCTATTTGACCCTGAGACCTACGTGCCACGGGTGCACTTCTTTATACCGATGAGGTCTGACGTGTACTCGCCGATACACCTGTTCTATGATGAGACGACCTTGCTAAGGGACCCTGAGACCCACATTTCTGCACGCCCACTGGTATGTACTTTGTTGCTTGTATTTGCCTTGAATTCCTGTATATGCATGCTTTCTATTGCTGTTGTTTTGAAAAACTTGCATTTGCTTACTTGAAACAGAGAAACGTCTCTTTGTCAGTTTACGGAGGTTCGTCAGACTCCTTGGAGTGCTTCAGGAGCTTGCCCGGGGCAGTGAGAGAGGTGATTGAGGGCACGGGCTTCATGGCTTTTATTCGACTTCTGGTGCCGACGCGGGCGGACAGTAGGTTGCTGAGAGCTCTGATTGAGCGTTGGTGGGATACCACCAACACTTTCCACTTGAGGTTTACTGAGATGACTGTGACGCCATTGGACTTTTCGGCGATCACAGGCTTGAGAGTAGGTGGCGAGCCAGTCCCATTTGACTCGGGGCTATACAAAGACAGTGCAGCTGTGAGGCACGTCCTGGGGAGAGAGATAGGCAATGGTGAGCCTATGGTGAGGTGCAACCATTTGCCGGCCTTGTGGGACCACGAGCCAGAGTCGCCGATAGAGGTGGCTCAGATGACGAGAGCTTACTTGCTATACTTGTTCCCGGACAGGCGGAGTGAGGTTCACTTGGGTTGGCTCCCAGCGCTGGTAGACTTGGGTAGAGTGGCGAGCTTGGACTTCGGAGGTGCTGCTCTTTGTACCCTCTACTGTTTCTTGGGTGCCGCTAGTCGTGGAGTTGGGACGAGCCTCGGAGGCTTCTGGAGAGTGCTTGAGGTAAAACTTCTACATGCTTTCTTCCAGTTCCTGAGATTTTGTCATGTAGGTTGTAGCTTGCTGATAATACCCTTTAACCATGCAGGTGTGGGCTTATGAGGTGCTGGGGATGTACCCTTCGGCAAACAGTCGCGAAAATGAGGAGGTGATTCCCCGAGCAGCAAAGTGGGATCGAGAGCACCGAGGAGGTAGCGTACATGCAGGGAGAGTGAACGACTTCCGTCGTTTCTTGGACCAGACTGACGGTACCACGGTAAGATCCTAAATTTTGTGTTGCTTTCAAACTTCGAGCTTTCTGTTCTGCTTTCAGCTTTTCTGAAGAAATTGAGTTTGCTTGCAGGTGAGGTGGCATGCATGGGATGTAGTGACTGACTAGTACCTGGAGAGGAGCAGGGAGTTGACACGGGGGCGGATTCTGTTGGAGTCCCCGTACGGTTGGCAGTGGTACTTGGGAGAGAGGGTGCCTCGTCAGTCCCTCAGGTTGGCGCACTTCAGGATACCGAGGCGTATACCCCCAGGCGTACAGCGGACTGACGAGTACACACGGGCAGAGATAGAAAGATACACCATGCTTCCTTTCAGCAGTTCTCCAGACTACGAGAGTTTTCTGGTTGGCCACGTAGCTAGTTTCTTGGATATGGAGTCCCATATAGCAGCGCTGGAGACAGCCTTGCCAGTGCTGAGGAGAGAGATAGAGGTGCAGACACCTGGAGGGATGATGGGGGTGCTGGAGGTTCCTCGTGTGGCACCTCCGCTGGACCTTACTTCTGTTCAGGTAACCTGAAAAAGAAAGAAAACATGTTTGCAGTTTATGTTTTCTTGAACATTTTTTATAATACCTGTTAAATGCTTTGTTTTGCAGATTCTTGCCAGCTGGGCGTTAGAGTCCTATCAGCTGAACTTGGACTTGGAGGCTTTAGTGCGCCGGCTGATGATAGGCGACGTTCCAGAGGTGCGCCCCCGAGCTGAGCCGGGAGTGGTTTTCAGAGAGGGTGGTCCTGGTAGAGGTGGACCAAGCCGTGGTAGCGGAGCTCGGGGAGCTAGAGGTAGAGTCCGTGGTGGTGGCGGCGCTGAGAGAGGCCGGGGTGCTAGCAGAGGCAGAGGTGCCGACAGAGGTGGTGCGCCTGGAGCTGGTGGTGGTGGCAGAGGCCGAGGAGCCCGGGGGGCTGACAGAGGTGGTGCAACCGGAGCTAGCAGTACAGGTGCAGGTAGGGCTGCGAGAGGTGCTAGCAGAGGAGCTGGCGGGGCCAGCAGGGGAGGAGGACGTAGAGCTGGTCGTAGTCCTTCTCCTGGCAGAGGGAGCTCTCAGGTATTCTTCATGCTTTGTCATTCGAATCGCGTGCTTTCAAACTTGTATATTGATGGAATTCCTTTGCTTTGTGCAGAGTATGTCTCCACCTCCGAGGACTGAGCGGAGGAGGCCTTTGATGAAGCAAACTGGTGGTGGTCCCACGACTCCTCCTTCCGATAGAGTACTTCGAAGTCGTCAACCTTCTGTTGACAGGCCGGGAGGGAGTGCACCAGGGAGTTCAGCTCCATCATCACGGTGGTCCTTTAGGGAGGCAGAGAGCAGCGAGGAGGATGACACAGGTCCTTCTGAGCCCGAGGGACTTAGACCTCGTTCGCGGAAGAGGCCTCGAGCTTGAGTAGGTAAGACAGGCCTACGTGCCTGCTTTTTGATTTGGGCGCTTGTTTTGCTCATTCTTTTCTTTCTTTTCATAGATACGGTCTATGTGCCGTGGTAGTAGTTTTGATGATTGTTGGGCCTGTTTTGCCCCTAGATAGATGCACATTATTACTTACGACATGGATATCGTTTTGGTCTTTTATAAAACTCGCATTTTCATTATGTAAAATGACTTACATTAACAAAGACTTGAATCTTTAAAAACCAAACCTAGCACTGAGTACTCATGATATGAGATACTGCGGGAAATGAAATGTACATGAGTTCTAAACTTGGGAACGGCATAAACTGGATACTTTTGGCTTTTTGTGGGAAGAACTGGAAAAAATGATGAGAGAGAGGAGTTTAGAGTGAAAACGCCCCGTAGCTAGACATTTTGACTTGATTAATCGATGAATCCCGAAGGTATGCAGCAATGTTTGCTTGACGTGAATATCTCGAGAAATCGAAAAAGTTGCAAAATTTCACTTGAAGCTCCGTATCTAGGGTTTTTCGGCATACCCGTCCATTGAGATGTTCTTGAGAATGTGGAACAATTCTTCCATTAAGCCCTTGATGCTCATTCTGGGTTGTATGCATAAGAAAAATGGACAAAAGAAGTTTGGAATGGGTCCCGGAGGGTTAAAATTGGAATTTTGATCGAAACTAGCCAAGTGCGCCGTACGGGGTAGAAAATGGTACCGCACGGTGCTTCTGTGGTGCCGTACGGCACCGGCATTTTGATGCCCCACTTCTGACATTTTTTTCCACGGTTCTGGGTTTTTGTCTTGATTTCCCAATGCATTCTTGTACGCCCAGAAGTCTTGAAATGCTGAACCAAAGCATATCTTGGGAAAGTCTACAAACTTTAGCACCCTATCCTTGCGTTCTTTAACGCGGCACGCTTCCCGAGGTGTACGTCTTCCGAGATTTTTGAACTCTTCTTCCTTGAATTGCTTATAAATAGCATTGCTTCTACAACCCATTCATCACATTCCTCATTCTCCTTCATTTCTTCCCAATGCCTGTTAGTATTTCAGCTTTGGTTCGTCTTTGGCTTGACGAGCTCGACGGTCTTGGTTGGCTGAACTTCTGAGACCATAGGTTGGCATCTATGCGTTACATTCGGGATGTAACCATACGTCCTGAGTTGCTCCATGCTGCTGTCCGTTTCTGGGATCCGGAAGTGCATGTGTTTCGCTTCGGTCTTCAAGAGTTATGCCCCGCGGTGGAAGAGTTCCACGCGTACCTTAGAGGGTTTGACCTGGAGATTCCCGTTATTCCTCTTCAGGGAGTAAATTATGCTGATGTGCTGTGCTCAAAGCTGGGCTTGAGTAAGAATGCGGTGAGGTCCATGATCCAGGGAGGTGTGCTCAACATTCTGCGCTTGATTAATCAGTTTCGTCCTGAAGGCTTTGCATTGTGCCTCGTCATTCTTGCAGCGTTCCTGTTCGTTCTTACAGACAATCAGGCGAGTGCGGCACTGGTAGGAGTGGCCAAGCAGATTGAGGAGCGCAAAGATGTGGCTCCAATGGTTCTGGCTGAAACTTTGATGGGTTTGGATGAAGTCCATGCTAGGCAGACCAATGTTTTTTAAGGCAGTGCTTTGCTCCTACATGTAAGTTTCTTACTCAGCTCTCCTTTTTCTGGTTTTATTTCTCGTTCTCTTTTTACCTCAACGCTCGGGTTTAGGATTTCTAAGGTCTCTTACTTGTTTTCTCTCTCATGCAGACTTGGCTTTGTGATAAGGCCGCTCTTCTAGAGGCAGTGCCGTGGAACAGGGTCCATGAGACACGAGGCTTTGTTCAGAGGGAGTATCAGGAGTTCCACAGGAGTGTTTCTGGTTGGGTTCAGGTGTTTTCCCAGCTCAAAGAGGATATAGTTTCTTGGCGCTTGAACTGGATGGATCGTCCGATCATGACGGTGAGCAACATGGGACGTCACAGGGTTGCCCTGGCAGGTCTGTCTGGCTGGACCTTTTACATTCCTTACCGCATTCTCCGTCAGCTAGGCGTTGATCAATCAATACCACTTGTGTATCCTGAACCTTTTGTCGTGCCGAATTTCAACCATGCAACTATCCAGGCTTATCAGCGTACTTGGAGGGAGCGTGCAGCAGTTTCCAGATATCAAAATCCCAGCGTTGTGCTTCCGGAGCGTTACAAGAGATGGTTGGTACAAGAAATTGAAGCAAGAGAAAATGGGAATCAAGATTGACATTTGCTTTAGTCTTAATGTACTCGAAATAAATTGCTGACCCATGACATGTTTCATGTGGGCCAATGTTTTGCTTTTGTGTTGTAAAAGATTCATGCTAAGCCATGTAATCAAAGAAATCAGTTTGCAATAAAAGTGATGTGAAAGTTTTCTGCTTTGATTCTCATTGATTGTGATTGTAAGTGCGAATGACGGCTATGGATCAGCTCAAGAGATGTTACAAAAGGTTGCGACCGGTCCCCAATGTGAGGATGCCTACGTATCCTTAAGAAGGAATCAGGTTATGACGTAGTTCGTGACTGCGATTTTGGCTAGGGTTCACTCGAGTATTTTCACTCTCCTTTTGTGCTCTGATTTTTGCCTAGTACCGCCCTTTCAGGTTTTCGGTCTAGCGAGCTCTTTTGATTGATCCGTCTTGAATTTCGCCTAAGCCGCCCGATGTGGGTTTCCGACTTAGCAGACTTGCTCTAATTTTTGCCTGATACTGCCCTCCCTTGCGGTTTTCAGTCCAGCGAGCTTCTCTCAGGGGTAGTATCGCTTGAGGTGATCCATGTTGACCAATGTAGAGAATTCGTTGCCGTCAAGATCGATGAGCTGTGTTGCGCTTCCCGACAGGATCTTCTTGATGACGTATGGCCCTGCCCATTTTGGCCGAAACTTCCCTCGTGGATCGAAGACTGGAGCCAGGATCTCTTTCAGAACCATATCTCCTTCTTGCAGATCCCTGGACTTGACTTTCTTATTAAAAGCGCGCGCGATTCGGCGTTGATATCCTTGAACATGATACAAGGCCTTGAGCCTTCTTTCGTCGAACAACATGAGTTCTTCAAACCTTGCGCTCTACCATTCTGCTTCCTTGATGTCCGCTTCTATCATGACCCTTAGTGATGGTACCTCAAGCTCAATAGGGAGAATAGTTTCCATACCGTAGACCAAAGAATAGGGTGTTGCCCCTGTCGGAGTACGGATGGATGCCCGGTATCCCCAAAGTGCTAACGGCAGCTGTTCATGCCAATTTCTGGTAGACTGAATGGTTCTCTCTAGTATTGACTTATGGTTTTGTTGGCAGCTTCTACAGCTCCATTGGTTTGTGGCCGGTAGACAGTTGACTTGTGGACATGGATCCCAAAATCTTCGAGAACCTCGGCGGCCCTACCCTTGAAGTGAACGCCATTGTCAGACACGAATGCGTGAGGTACTCCATACCGGTAAATGATATTTTGCTTGATGAAATGAGCGACTTGAACCGCTGTAAGAGTAGTGTAAGAAGCAGCCTCAACCCACTTGGTGAAGTAATCGATAGCAACAAGGATGAATTTGTTCCCATTTGAAACAGCTGGGGTGATTTTGCCGATGACGTCGATGCCCCAAGTAGAGAAAGGCCAGGGTGAAGTCATAAATGCAGCTCCGACGGTGGTATGTGCATGAGATTGGCATGAATCCGACATTTCTGACACCGTCTTGCATACTCAATGCACTCGGTTTCCATGGTAGACCAGTAATACCCTTGTCGCAAGATCTTCTTGGCGAGCATGGTTCCGTTCATGTGAGGGCCACAGACCCCATTGTGTACTTCTTCCATGATACTGGTGGCTTCTTCGCCGTTTACGCACAACTTGTGCATCCCACAGTAGGATCTTCTGTACAGCCTGCCCCCACAGATAATGTAGTGAGAAGCTAGCTTTCGGAGAGCAATTTGGTCCTTGTCAGTTCCATTTGGATATTCGCCTTTCTCGATGAAATTCCAGATGTCGTGATACCAAGGAAGACCATCGTCAGGCTCATCAATAGCCATGACATATTCATAAACGGGTTTGTCCCTTTGTTCAATCATAATTGGTCGGAGCTTGACTCCGTTGGGTATCTCTACCATAGAAGCCAATGTTGCCAAGGCATCGGCAAACCGGTTGTTTAATCTGGGCACATGAGTGAAAGTGACAACCTGGAATCGATGGATCAGATCGTCAAGGTCCTTGTGGTAAGGCTTCAATTTTGTCTTCCTTGACCTTCCAGTCGCCATTTGCTTGTGAAACCACTAAGTTGGAATCTTCGACCACTTCCAATCTTTTGGCGCCGATTTCTAGAGCAGCCTCCATCCCTATGATACATGCTTCGTATTCGGACTGGTTGTTGGTCACCTCAAAGTTTAGCTTGAAAGCTAGAGGGATGTGTGACCCTTCTGGTGAGATAAGCAGAATCCCAATCCCGAATCCTTTCTGGTTAGCAGCCCCGTCAAAATAAAGCAACCACACATCATTGGTCGTGGTCATGACATTTTCATCGGGAAATTCGAAATTCACATCTTCCGGACCTTCTACCGGATAATCAGCCAGAAATTCAGCGACAACTCTTCCTTTCACAGACTTCCGAGTTACGTACTTGATGTCAAATTCAGCTAATAGGAGCAACCAGCGTGCCAGTTTACCCGTGAGTGCTGGTTTCTCGAACAGGTATTTGAGAGGGTCCATCCGAGAGATTAGCCTCACCAAGTCGGCTAACATGTAGTGTCTCAACTTTTTGGAAGCCCATATCAAAGCCCAGCAAACCTTTTCCAAGGAGGTATATCGTTCCTCGCATCCAGCCATTTTCTTGCTGATGTAGTAGACTGCTTTCTCACTACCGCCTTCGCCTTCTTGCGCTAGCATGTATCCCATTGCCGATGGGGTAACAGATAAGTACGTGATGAGGGGTTGCCCTGGCGTTGGTGGCATCAGCACTGGAGGGCTCTAAAGATACTTCTTGATGGCTTTGAAAGCTTTCTGGCATCCGTCGCCCCATTTGAATGGCACACCTTTCTTGAGTAATCGAAACATCGGCTCGCAAGTTGAGGTTAACTTGGCGATGAATCTGCTGATAAACTGAATCTTCCCGAGAAAGCTTCGTATTTCCTTTTCCGTCCGGGGTGGCTCCATTTCGAGAATAGCCTTGATCTTGGAAGGATCTATCTCGATTCCTCGCGTAGTGAACATGAATCCCAACATTTTTCCTGCTGTGACACCAAACGTGCATTTCTCAGGATTGAGACGCAACCTGTACTTGCGGATTCTTTCGAAGAATTTCCTGAGGGCGGGCAAATGTCCTTCCCTTTCCTTAGTTTTGACAATCATGTCATGCACGTAAACTTCAACTTCTTTGTGGATCATGTCATGTAGCAATGTTGTAGCCGCCCTCTGATAGGTTGACCCGGCGTTCTTCAGTCCAAAGGGCATGACCCTATAACAGTAAGTGCCCCACTCTAGCGGTCTTCGGGAGCCATGAGAATCTGGTTGTATCCTGAGAAACCATCCATGAAAAAGAAAAGTGCATGCAGTATTGTCCACAAGTACATCTATGTGTGGTAATGGGAAATCATCTTTAGGTCTGGCCTTGTTCAGATCCCTGAAGTCTACACATACTCAAATTTTTCCGTTCTTCTTAGGGACAGGAACAATGTTTGCAACCCACTGGGGGTATTCTGTTACCATTAAGAACCTAGCGTCTATCTGCCTCTGAATTTCCTTTTTGATTTCCAACACCCAGTCAGGTCTCATTTTCCTCAACTTCTGCTTGACAGGCTTCGCGTTCGGGTAAAGCGGGATCCGATGCCCCACGATCTCAGGGTCGATACCAGGCATATCTGCGTGTGACCATGCAAAAACGTCCTCGAATTCTTTCAGGAGGTCCGAGTGGGCTTTGAACTCTTCTGGAGATAGTCCGGAACCAATTTGAACCATCCGCGGATTGCTTTCATTTTTCAAATTTATAGAAATAATTTCTTCTTTTATAGGCTGAGCATGCCTTTCGTCTTCCCTTTTGATTAGGGATTGGAGTTCTTCCGGAATTTCTTCCTCGAACTTAATCCCTTCATCGTCGGGGTCAACACAATTTATTTCGGATACAGCAAGATAAGCAAAGTCTACTTTATTGATAGCAAATGCGGGGGCCGCAGGGGCGTGATACATGAGAGTGGAAAAAGTGATGCCGCTAGGGGATGACAGATACATGTTCAGGGTAAGATTCAGACTCAGTGCTAGACTCATATTCTGACTCAAATTCAGTGCTAATGTAAGTGATTCTAGGTACAAAAGTGCAATTTTTATAAATTCCATTGACATCCACAATGAGCACAGTAACATCTCCAAGGGCATCCTGGCTCAGCATCATCAACTCTACTTCCTCGGCAAGCTCCAAATCAGGCTTCAAATCAAATTGCATTGCAACAGGCTCGCCTTCCTCTTCTACACTTATCAGGCTCTCTTCCCCAAACAACAATTGGAGATTCCCTGAGTCAAGAGTTTCGATCCAGTCAACTTGAAGTGCCTTAACCAGTCCTTCTCTCTTCTCGGCTTCATCGTCACTGTCCTAAGTGTCGTTTGCAAAGATTTTGAAACCTGGCAGTTTAGTCTTTGTTTCCGTGTCCCAAAACGGTTCTGGTTCCCTTTGATAGGCAGCTTCTGGAGCTTTCACAAACTGAATGGGCTTCTTCTTGGCACCAGCTCGCATCTTCTTTCCCTTTCTGGGTTCGCCATCAGTTGGCTCATAACCGAGACCAAAATGGTGATTATTTGTCGAAAATTCAGGGAATTCAGCCATCCCTTGATTGTTCAGACCTAACCTCAGGCCGGGCAGATATTCCATCTTTCTCATCATTTCAAAGGCAGTAGAGCTGACTGAGAAGTCCTCATCCATCTTGACAGTAAGGACTGATCCTGCAGTATCAAAAGAAAAGCCACCGAGAGTGACATCTTCTTCTCCATGAGCGATTTCAAGTAGTGGTGCATTGTTAGGGACATGGGGACGAATCCCTGAATCTCCGTGAATGGTTAAAGTTCCTGTAGCCAGGCCGAGTTGAACTTTCTGGTGTAGAGAAGAAGGGACTGCCATGATATCTGATCGATGGAGCCAAGGTCTGCCCAGCAGCAGGTTAAAAGATGAGGGAATGTCGAGTACATGGAACTCGATCTCCGTTCTGAAATCTTCAATTACCACTTCCATTTGGACTATCCGAACTACATCCCTGCGGGTGTTATCATACGCGCGCATTCCGAGGCTAGACGGTTGAAAGTCTTTGTTCTTGAAACCCAAGCAGTAAGCTGTCCGTAGCGGACATACGTTCAGAGCGGATCCGTTGTCAAGCAGAACAACGGGGACCCATTTTTCCATACACTTGAGAGTGATGTGCAAAGGTTTGTTGTGACCAGCTCCCTCTGGGGGTAAATCCTTTTCAGTAAAGACAACAACGTGCTTTGCGCGAGTTGGAGTGAGTAGCGCCACCATGGTTTCCGAGGGAGTGTTAGGAGGTACTTCCATGTTGGACAGAGTTTTGATCATCTTTTGACGATGTTCCCGAGAGGAAGAGAGCAAGCCCCAAATTGAGACTGATGCTGGAGTTCTTTCAAGCTATTTCTGAACCAAGTCTTCCGTTGGCGCTCGGTTCCTATGAGGTGGTTGAGTAGTGACTTCTGGCTCGACCGGAGGTGAATTTTGCTGAACGGGACCATCCCAGATAAATTCTTCTGGCTGAGCTTGATGTGAGACGTTCCTTTGAAGGTTGGCCAGCTGGTAGATTCGGCCGCTTCTCGTCACCCGATTGACTGTATCCTCCCAGAGTTGTTGGTTTTCACCCCAGAAGTCTTCAAATCCTTCACCGACTTTGCGCTTGCCGGCTTTGATGGCCTCCCTTTTCTGATCTTCACGTTGATCTTCAGACCACAAGTCTATCAGATCGCTTGGAATTTCCTGACTGCTGATGTCAACTGCTTCCAATTTAGTTTTCAAACTTGCTACCTCTGACTCTTGCCAGAAAGATTGGTTGAGCATGGATTTGTTGACTGTCCATACTTCGTTGCTACCGACTCGGATGTTGATAACCTCATCTTCGCTCCATGTGGTTGCCTGGGGATCTGTGACCAGAACCGATATGTTGGAAGAGTGTGGGAATGGCGCAGATGGCCGTGGGAGAGATTCTCCGATAATGTACGCTTGAGGGAACCAATCTTGATCATTGAAGACCGTTTCGATGGCTTGCTGATTCTCTTCTTCAGGAAGTTGAGATAGTGAATAGCTGCTTGAAGGGTCGTGCTGAAATAGAGTCGGGAGTGAAACTGTGTCCAAAGGGTCAGCGTAGACTGCCGCTTCTTCAACTTGGTTGATACTGAGGCCTTCCGGCATGTAAATAATCTGCTTGTCATGAATTTCTGGGACGATGTACTGGCTCGGGTACCAAGAGATTAGCAAAGAACCGAACAATGCTTGTTGGGAATCTTCCCATTCCTGATCATTCATGACCCATTCTCCTTCTCCAGCAAGGTCACCCCACATGAGTTTGTGTTCAAAGGTTTCAATGGCATAGACCTCCGGATCTTTCGACACTGGGACGAAGGGTTTCGGTTCAGTGACTGGCACGATGTATAGGCAGGATTGAACTGGGTAGGACTTTGGCCTTTTGAAGTGGAGCTGAAGGATATTTGGCTGATTTGGATGTTTTGCTTATGGTTAGGCAAGGGGTTGGAAATGGTATTGGGTTTTTGTTTGGGAATTGGGATGGTTCCGTCATCAACCAAGTCTTGGACTATGTGTTTGAGATGGATACAATTGTTGGTATGATGGTCGGGCATTTGGTGGTAGGCACAGTAGACATTTGGGTTGTGATTTGCGGGAAGCTCTTTGGGTGGATCGAGAGGCTTGATGGCATTTTTCTCAAGGAGCTTTTTGTAGATAGTGGTAAGAGGGAAAGGGAATTGGTAGAATTCTCTTCTCGGCTGGGAGGTGTTTTGGATAGGTGAAGACTGGGTGGCTATCTGGTTAACCGGCTCAGCTTTGACTGGCTTAGGATTGAAGGAATTAGCTTGAGCCGGACTATAGGTGTTTGGTTCGAAAAGGGTGCTGCTGTTACCGGAGTAGACTCGCTTAGGTCAAGAAACGGATTCTCCTTTGTCGAATATGCCAATGCGGATTGCATATTCAACTGCAAGGCCAGCCTCATAAAAGGTCTTGAAATCGGTGGAGGTTTGAAAGACCACCAGGTGTTTGGCAAAGTCAGGTTCTAAATTCCGAGTGATAATCCTCATCTGTTCTTTCTTCGAGGGCCTGTCCATCATCTGTGAAGCCTTCCCTCTCCAGTGTTTGACAATCGGCGAAAGATTCGTTCTTCCCCATCTTCGTGGATTCTAACTCCCGAACGGTCATTTCCAGCTGGATGTTGTAGTTGTACTGAGCCACAAAGGTTGCCCTAATGTCTTCCCAGGTCTTCTTCTTTGAATTGTCTAAGTTTAGAAACCAACGCAGTGCAGATCCCTTCAGGGATTGCTGGAACATTTGCGCCATGGCATTCTTCTCCACATCGTACATGGATAAGTTACCCACGTACGTTTGCAAGTGTGCTTTTGGGTCACCGCTTCCATCAAACTTGTCCCAATCAATGGGCTTGAACTTGTCAGGCAGCTTAGCATCAGGGAATAGGCACAGTTTCTCCATGTCAATGCCTATAGCAGCGATCTTTTCTTGCTTCTGAACTGATTCCTCGAGTTTGGCCACCTTGGCCATTATGACATCCATTTCTGGGTGATTGTTTCATGATTCCCCAGAAGGCAATCGGGAAGTAATGTCCTGGATCAAGATCATCATATGAGCCATTTGCTTGTCATTGGCGGCCCGTTGATCTTCCAACGCTTCTTTGAGAATCTGAACCTCAATCTTTTCTGTCTGCTCTGTGTTCTTGGTCATGACTGGAAGGCTAGCTGACTGTTCCTCTCTTGACTCAGTCCAAATTAATCACTGTTGGGGAGTTCGAGCCAAACCAGGTGTAGGAGTGTTCTTGTTTTTGCCAATGGTTACGTACTGATAGTATGAGCAAGATAAATTATGTTGTACATGCAATCTATTTACATGAATGATGTGTTATGCATGATGCAAGATTGCCCCAATTTTCTCTGATTTTGCTGAATACAACGGCCGGACCGAGGTTGCCTACGTATCCTCATGAAGAGGAATCAGGCCATAACGCAGTTCAGGACTGCAAATTGGCTCCAAATTTTGATAAAAGATGTCTTTTTCATTGATCACCCAAGCAGGGGGTGATACAAAAGGAGTTCTGACATGCGGAAAACAGACTTGATAAGCAAAGTACAGGTCATTACAGACTCGATAGATAACCCGTACAGAAAACAACGACAGACTCAATAAGCAACTGTAACAGACTGGATAAACAACTGGACAACTGATGTTGGCTTTATTCCCAAAAGAGCCCTCGCCGACTTGATCAGATCTGGTTATGGTGCATGCTTCAACTTGTTCAGATTGTGACTTCACGGGATGGGATGAGTTGGGTTGACTGGGGTGGACGGTGGACTGGCTTCACTGAGCTTCTGCTTTCCTTTGCGGGCCTTAGCTTCCTCTTCCTGCTGCTTCTCCCTAACATGTTGTTCCTGAAATTGATGGGGGGATACGTCCTCGTTGTCACGAAGGTAGTCTTCGTAGCATCCATCACAATTGCATTCATCCCAGTATTTGTGGCCAGTGACTGGGTCGGCAAAGTAGTACACCGGATGGCCTTCTTCGTCAATGTACTTGATTGGTGGCATGGGACAGAAGTTTTCATCATCTTCTTCATACATGACAGTGATCCTATCTGGGAGCATGTTTGGGTCGTCTTCCGGCGAGACATGGAATTTCCAGCCCGGATGGCTTTCAGTGCTGTTCCATTGATTGGGCTCGGTGACCTGGTCAACCCATCTGTAGAGCTTTTCACCTTCGGGGGTCTTTTCTTCAGGCTTGGGGGACTCATCTTCCTCAATGATCCAGATGGGAGCGTTGTGGTGAGTGGAGAAGGTAGACTTGAGTCTCTTGTTGCTCGGTTGGTCAACCATTGTTCTCTGAGAAGAGGAGTACTTGTTTTATTTTGGGAAAAACAGAGCCTATTTGCAAAAGGGATTTGTAAAATAGGATTTTTTTTTTTGTATTCAGCTTGATCAGAGATTATCGGGGTAATCTTCGGATGAGTGAAGTGAAAACCTAGGGTCAATCTAATTGGTGTATGCATGCAAAATGACAGCAGTATATACAAAAGTAGTAGACAGGCAGCATGGCATGTGTGGAAAGTGATAAACAGGCAGCATGCCGACAGGGTATAGGAAAAACAGTAATCACGCAGCAGGATATATCACGAAATCCTACCCTGTGGGTTCCTGTCTTAGGTTGGAAAGTTCTAAGAATACCTCTATGCAGAGGCCGGTTTTGGTTTAAAGGGGGTTCCCCAGACTAGAGCCAATATTTGCCTCCCCTTTGCACAGAATACTGACGTGGCAAGGGTAATAACGGCAGGTTGACTCATCATCGTCCAAGGTTGCCGAGAATCCTGGGATGTCCTAACACCAGCAAGCCGGGTAGGGTAACCAAGACGCAGCGGCAAGGCTAGTAACCATGCACGTGCAATGCAAAAGCTTAACAATAAAATCTTTTCAAAAATCCCACAAATATTTTTCAAGTTTGGCTCGCTTTTTAAATTAATCAAAACCTTGAACTGTTACTCACGCAAACAACCGGGAAAGCTCCAGTCCAGACTAATCGGGCTTTCACCCTGACATCAATCCTTTCTAGTACGGCGTGAAGCACGTACTTCGTGTCAAGTTTTCAAAGGGTCGTTTTACAAGTGTAAAATGTCAAAATAAAGATTAATTTAAAAAAATATCGATCCCCAGCGGAGTCGCCATTTTGTGGACGTCCGATTTTCATTTGCGAAAAGTAGTTATCCACGGAGTTTTGGTTATGAAAAAGGGCGATCCGGGAAAAAGGAAAAATTTTTAGAGTCGCCACCCGGGGTTTAATTGTTGGAAAACATTAGGTACCCGAGAAACCGTTCAGAAAAATAATGACTCTTGTGCTGCTGAAAAAGGGTTTGATCTGCGAAAAATAGAGATTCGGGTTCGGGAGCCAGGTTACCCGCGGGGAAGGTTTTTTGTTTCAAAAATGCACCCCGCGTGCCCTGAATTTTCCGGTCTTTACTAAACATTTGTGGGACTGTTCTATGAAAAGATTTTATCGAAAACTTTGTTTCACATAAACAATAAAAGCAATATTATGCTAAAAAGGAAGTGAATAACAGGAACAAATCACGTAACACATAATCAGGTACATAAATATAAGAAATTTAACATGAAGGGGGGTGCACGTGAAGAAGATAGAAAATGGGAGGGGTTTACTATAATTAAACCCCACTGGTTTTGCCAGAAAACAGAGCATCGGACCTTAGAAAACAGAGCATTTACCAGTAACACCGTACGGTTTCCAAATGTACACCACGCGGTACCACAAAGATGCCGTACGGTGCATCTGTGCAGTGTATTTTTCAAAAATTCTTATTTTTGTCCGATTAAAACCAACTTTGTTTTCAAGTAAAAATCACACTTTTTGTTGATCAAAACAAGTTTAGAAAATGGTTTTGGGTAGGTGAATGTACCTCATTTTCAGAGACGGCACCCCGCGACAATGGATGGTATCGCGTGATACCTTCCCGAGAGGCTCGAGTGTTACTGAACTATCCCCATTTGGACTCAAGAAAGAGCTACGGAGCCCTCCTTGAGCCCGACGGGGACTCCCCTCATCAGATTGTTTATTTAAATGCGCCTGTGTACCTCTGGATTTGCTCGATTGAGACTACGGACTTCGAAAGGGATCGACTTGAGGAACGGGAATTGTAGTTGTAGGTTTACAAAGACAGGAGCGGTGTGATTAGAAGTTGGAATGATTTTGGCAGAGTAACGAAGAAGACGTCTAGTTTTTTTTAGAGCAATTTCGCTGAGGATTTTTTTCAATCTCTCTCGGCCGCTCCTTCCTCACGCCTTTTATAGAGGGGATTTTGGGGCAAACTCATCATTTGAATGATTCTCGTACGCCAGCGAATGGCATGATTTCGCAGAATCTCATCATCGTTTCTGAGCTGCTGGGCGAACCCGGGAATCCTGTTGATGGGACAAGGGCGCCGTATGGCGTCAAGGGTATGTCGTACGGTGCACATAGTGACACCGCACGGTGCAAATGGATTTTCAAGCCGTACGGTTATGAGTTTCAGACCGTACGGTTCAGGTGGGTTTGGGTTTTTCGGTTCATTTGATCCGTCTGTCTCAAGCAACTGCTCCGTGGTATATTTTCCGCATTCTTTTCATCATTGGGGATGCGTGAGTCATCAAAATTGGGGTGTCTACACTGATCCAGGCACTTGGATTAGGCACTGATGCATAAAACAGATTCTTCTTTGATGTGATTCAGACCTCTCCCAAGCCCTCCACTTGTATAGAAGACTAGTAAGAACTTGGTTGAGTTCCCCTCAGGGCCTACTTGAGCATATTGGTAGAAAAATCTACCTTTTAGACTTGATTTACGAACTTTGAGCAAGGTTTTGAAGGATTTTTGGTGGTTATATGGGTTGAGATGGATTTTCAGAGTAAAAGCAAACTAATGTTTCTATTTTGGTTGATTTTGATGATGGATGGTTGGAGTATGTAGATTTCAAGTGATAAAGGTTGGTTTTTTAGGCTAGAAGTTTGGTTTTTAGGCTAGAAATGAGTAGAACAAAGGGGAATGGATTGGGGATGGATTTTCTGGGTGCATTTCTGCAGCATAACAGTAAAGGAGTGAGGGAGGAACTGAGCCTCTTGAAATGAAGGAGAGTAGGGGGTATTTATAGAGTGAAAATGGTTGGTTTTTGGGTGAAAAAGAGAGGGAAATTGCATTTTGAACTTAAAATTTTGGAGGGATCAGTGCTGGTGGGCAATTTGAGTGAAAAAAAACATGGGACAATGTAAGGTAGAAGCCCATAGTTTCAATCAAAACCAGCTGCAAATTGCCCACTGGAAGTAGTTCCAGGCACCTGGAATTGGGGAATCCAAGCGCCTGGATTGGGAGACTGCACAACAATCCAAACTTCGCAGAGCTATTCCGGGTGCTACCGAAATCCGTTTTGTGCATGGTTTGAAGCGTTGGAAATCTTGTCAAGTCTAATTTCTAACCCAAGTGGTTTGAACCCAAAATGATTTGTACATAAAAATCTATGACCATTTTACCCTCAGAAGGTTGGAAAAACAAGTCGTTTTGGTAAAACGTGCATATCTCCCTCATTTCAAAATGGATTGGGGCGTATTATATATCAAAAAAGAGGGTTTTGAATGTACTAGAAGGTGGTGCAAGATTGGGTTTATTTTGGAGAGGTTTTGGAGGGGTTTCCAAGTTCACAATCAAGCCTCGCGTGCTCTTATCGGGCATTTTCATCCTTGGGGATGCTTGATAAGTTTCTCGGGTCAAAATCGGGGGGTCTACAAAATTACAACCCAATCATAAGCGGCTCCACATATAAGAAAATGTGGTCAATTGAACAATTTTATTTCTTATTTTGTTGTTACATTATATGAAGTGATTTTTATTTTAGATTTTGTTAGAAAATTTGGTCTTACACTATGAAACGCCCAGCAGTTAGGTTATTCACTTAGTGACAAATATTAGAAAAATGATCTATCTTTTCTCATAATTACAATCAACTATTATCTCCATAAACAAGAGCATATGTTTAAAAAGATCCGTGCAAATCTATTCGCCACAGAATTTCTTGTAAAAAAATAAAGTGTAGTTATGCTCCGGTTTGATCTTGTTTGACTCAAAATATAAAATTTCACCGAGAAACTGTAACATTCTCTATATTTTTTGGTCGCATTATACACACTAGTGTATGGATTTTTTTAAATATATGACTAATTGGAAGAACTATTAGAGTTAATGTAATTTTTGAACACCCTGCTAAAAAATCCTGGAGCCGCCACTGTCGTCAACATATTCAATGTGCATTGTTACCAATACCATGTTTCCATATAAATATAATAAAATTACCTTGTTTGTTACAATTGGATTTCACATTATTAAAATAAATTCGATATAGCAAACATGACAAAATTGGATCTTCTATTCTATGGTAGATCTTTCAAATACTACCCCGTTGTCAAGAATAGATGGGAAATGATGGGAAAGTTAGCTTTCTCATATATTTTGGAGTGTTCAGTTACCAGGAAAATGATAGAATCATGGAAAATGACTTTTCCACCATGACTCATTTTCCCTTAAAAGAGGTCTGGCAAAATATATGGAATTTAGTGTCGCGGGAAAGTTCTATCCTCCCTGCATTCTCAAGTTTTTTCCGCCAACGTTTTCCCTGACTCCTTTACTAGCATTAACCCGTGCTATGCACGGGTAATTGAAGGGAAAAAATGATATAGAAATTTAAAATACATATTTCGTTCTTGCAATATATTCAAATGTTCCATAAAGGTGACATGCATAATGTCTGGCTATTAGGTGAGTTGTCTCAAATTCCATTTCAGAGCTTAAATTTGACAAGTAAAATTGTGCATTTAGTTGGAAAAATGTATATACCATCTGTAAAGTAAATTCCTATTGGGCATTTTTATTGGTTCTTATGAGTTATTTGGTAGGTTACTGTGAAGTCTAAGTACTTGCCTCTACCTAAAAGCACAACGCAAACAATTCAATTCTCCTTTATTTCTCTTATTTCATACAATTCTTTTTTTCTTTTCTTTCATACAATTCAATTCTCCATTTTTTTTTCTTTGTTTTATGCTATAAATATAGGCAACATAACCAATATGTTGTTTCTAATATTGTCATCGGTCTTTTATTTTGTTTGTACGGACCAATTAGTTACCATTGGTTAAAATCGGTTTTATTTTATCTCATCTATTTATCTTTTAAGCATCCAAATAGCCGGCTATTTGACTTTTTTAAATTCAATTTTAAATTGCATTTGTTAGTTCGCATCAATTTTTCGTCGATTATTTGTTCTTCTGGACGAGAGAAATCAAAAAAGTAAAAATTATGATCAAAACTCAAAATTCTTTGAATAAAGACAACAATAAGTAAAACAAAAATAAAAATAAAATTAGAGTTAACTTTTGTCTCTATTGAAAAAATTGAGGGGAGCTGTTCTTAACATTCTCTACCAAACAGTCAAAGCCCTAATTCCCAAATCTACTTCTCTCGTCTCTCTTTCTAGAAAAGTTTCAAATCTAAAATCCTCTCTCTCTCTCTCTCTCTCTCTCTCTCAACATCTCCCTCTCTCTCTCCCCTCCTCTACTTCGACGCAAGATGCAACCACCGTTGTCTAAGATGCCACCACCGTCGTCGGCTCGAGATGCCATCAAATTCAGAGATACAACCACCGCCGACGATTCGAGATGCCATCATCGTCTCTTGATCTGTATATGTATGTAGATACATATATGTGTGTACATCTCTCTCTCTCTCTCTCTCTCTCTCTCTCTCTCTGTGTACACTCTCTACCAATTTAGTGTTTAATTTTCATTTGTGGTGTATATATATGCGTATAGATCTGTAAATCTGTGTTTGTTTGTAAGTTTGTGTGTAAATTTGTAAATCCGTGTTTGTAAATTTGTAGATCTCTCTCTCTCTCTCTCTCTGTGTGTGGATCCATATAGTGTGAATTTGTGTGTAGATTGCTCTCAGCCCTCTAAACCGAACCAACTTCCGAACCGGGACGAACTGAACCGGAACCGAACCGATCTCTAAGAAGTCGGTTTCGGTTCTATGGTTCCTTCGAACCGGTTTTGCTCAGTTCAGTTGAAAACCCCTCTGAACCGGACCGAACAAAACCGGTTACAGCCCTAACACGGAATTCCAAATTGGGTCAATTGCCCTTCTTCCCTACCAATGTAACTTCTCCACTATTATTTAGCTTTCCTGAAATGCCCCTTTGAGAATTTCAGTATGAACAACTCAAATTTCTATTCATATCTGTTCCATATTTATTAATTTGATACCCCACAACCACAAGATCCCAAAGAAAATCCTTTCTTCTGCAAAACACCAATTGATACGATAAAAAAATTACATTACCAAGAACTTCTCAATTCTTAGGTTGCTTTGGCTAAATAAGTCACTTGGCTTATTTTTTTTGCCTTTATTCAAACTTTTTCCGCATTTGTTAGTTTCGCGTTAAAATTTTGTGGATTATTGGTTTTTCTTGACAAGAGGAATCAAAAAAATAAAAAAATTTGATCCAAACTTAAAACATTTTAATAAAGACAAAAATGAGGTAAAAGCTAGATTTTTCTGCTTTATAAAAAAAATTAGAGTTTTGATCTTTTTATTCGATTCCTCTCAACGAGAGGAATCAATAATCTACAAAAGTTTAACTAGAAACAAGGGGAAATTGCTTAAAAATGGTAGTAGGGGCAAAAATTTGCGGAAAAATGGTGTAGTTTTTCAAATTCAAAATTGCTCCTCACATGAAATGGAAAAAAACTATTTGTACATACATGGTACCCAAAATTGTTTGGTCCGAAGTACCCCTCTCCTGAAAATTTTCCCCTAAAACAGCCCCTCACCCTTTCCTCCCTTCTCTGTCAGCTAAACCCACTGCTAGGGGTGAGCAAGGGTCGATCAGTTCAGTCGGGTTTGGTATCAACCAGCCACCCAACCCGAACTAGTCGGGTTAGGAAAGTTTGGACCCGAGACCGACCGACTACAACAACAGAACCGTCCGAAAGAGGGGGTTTCGGTTTTTCGGGCAGATCGGGCAGGTTCGTCGGGTTTGGCCTCTTCACAGCCAAAAAAAATCTCCATACATCCAAAATCACAACCAAAACATTTGAAAGGGAAAAAAATCACAGAAATCGGGAAGAATCCGAAAGGAAATCGTTTGAAAGGGAAAACAATCACAGAAATCATTTGAAAGGAAAAAAAAAACCATGAATCACGATTGCGAAAGTCGGAGATCTCTAAATTTTGCAACTTGATCGCGGAAGTTATAGACTCATGGTGGTGGACGACTGGACGGTGTCACAGTGGTGGATGAGATCGTAGACGACTGGACGGCATCACTTCTTCTTCTTCTTCTTAGTTTTACAAAGTTGCAGTTTTTTTTCTTCCTCCCTATTGGATGGTGGAAGTGAGAAGAGAGGATTTTTTCTTTTGATCTGTGAAATGAGAGGGGAGAGAGAGAGAGGACTTTCTGAGACCTTGAAAATGACAAGTCGGTAAAAAAGTTTTGGGACAGCACAAAACGTGAAAGAGAGAGTAAACTTTTGGAAAAACTCATTTTAGAGTTTGAAACTCTTAAGTCTTAACAAAGAAAGAAATTACACAGTGAATAATTTTTCTTCCACCGGCTTTATTGACTCTGTGACTTGCGTGTTTTCTTATCCCTTTTATGAGTAATGCTACGGTGTGCACTATGCCTTTTGGCCTATGGTGTGCAATTCGTATATATAGCCACAAAATCTCATATAAGTCCACAAAATCTCATATTGACGAAAGTAAACACTCATATTGGAAATTACAAAAATAAATATTGGAACACCAAAACCCAATAAAAAGGACCACAAAATCTCATGTACATATGAGAAAATTTTGGAATAAAAAAATCAAAAAAAATGGCAACCGGTTGGTCACCGGGCCCACCGCTTGAAAAAAAAAATCCATATGAGATTTTGTGACTTTCAAAATGAGTGTTTGTAAAAGAAAATATGAGACTTTTGTAGTTTTGTGGTCCACTACAGCCCAAAAATTGTTAATAAATTTTATATGAGAATGTGTGGCTGAGTATATGAGATTTCGTGCTTATATTTATTTTTGTGGGTAAGTATATGAGACATGTCACTATCAATACACAACAATATTTTTGGATTGTAGTGGTCCACAAAAAACTCATATATTCCTCCACAAGTACTCATTTTTTAAACCAAAAATTCTCATATCAAATGACTTTTTAAATGAGTGTTCTTCGAAGTGTATATGAGAAATCTCATATATGACTCAATGTAGGCTAAAATATGTATTTCTGTGGCACCTTATATGAGACATGTCACATCAATATATATACACACAATATGTATCACATTTTCACTACAGTCCAAAACTATCATATGAGATTTCATGGCATGTTTTATGAGGTTGACTTTTGCCAATATGACATTTTGTGGCTCTTTCGAATTTTTGTGGTAATTTTATGAGCATTCGTGGCTTCATATATGAGATTTTTGAAACCCAAAACGTTATATGAGAGATCACCCGAGGTTAGTGACGAAAAATTTCGTCACCAAAATTTAGTATAGGTGACGAAACAATAATTTCGTCACCCAATTTGTCACGGTTAGTGACGAAAAATTTCGTCACCAAAATTTAGTATAGGTGACGAAACAATAATTTCGTCACCAGGTGACTTTCGGAGACAACCTATAGGTGACAAAATTATTTTTCGTCACCAAGACTATCAGAGACAAACCATACTTTTCGTGACGATTTCATTCGTCTCCAAAGACCAAATTTCTTGTAGTGTCATCACAAAATCTCATATTGGAACACCAAATCTCATATTTAGTCCACACACTCTCATATCGGTAATCACAACAATAAATATTAATACACACAACTTAAAAAATAATTCTATACTTCTCAAATACGACTAGTAACAAAAGGTGCTTCTATTTACCCACACTATTGTTCAATCAATTAGCAATAGAAGGATACTATTGGTCGATTAATTATGATAATTTCCTTTCCTTTCATTTCATTTGTTTATTTTTTACACATCGTAGGTCATTATGATAAATTCACTGCGGAACTCGTGAGTGGAAATTAAGAAACAAAAAAGAAACTAACAGATTTGAAGTTTGTTGGTTTTTGGTTCGATTTTCTCGTTCGGAGCATCTATGGACCGGACCAAGGCTTCTCTGGTCCGGACCAAGCAATTTTGAGCGATTTGGGAGGTCTCTGGTACCGTAGTTCGGACGGGGATTTTGGTGGTCTGGACCAAGGGGAATTTGGTGGTCCGGACTACCGAGTCAGAATGGTCCAGAAACGTCTCAGCATCCCATGGTCCGGACGGGAATTTGGTGGTCCGGACCATGGCGACGGGAAATAAGATTATGGAAGTTTTTTTTAGGGTTTTTTGGGGCTTAAAAGCCCAATATGGTTATTTCTTGTTGGGCACTCATTTGTTTAGTATAAATACATGTATTATGCCTCTTTTATTGGTGTGAGAGCAAATATTAGGGCATTGGGTTAGGGCTTTGAGAGAGTTGCCTTTGTTTTGGCTTTTGGTGAGTTTGGGTAGAAGATTTTCTTCAGAATTCTTCTTTGTAGCTCTTTTGAGCATTCGTTTTGTTAGTGAAGCCATTGATCGACTGCTCGTGGACTAGGCTTACATCCCAAAGTAAGGCCGAACCACGTAAATCTGTGTGTCTCTCTCTTTTCTTGTTTGCTTTCTCTCTCTTTCTCTCACGTTTGGTTTGGTTAATTGGGTTTACTTCTCAATTAGTTATTTGTTCTTTCGAATCAATATTCAATACCATCAATTGTATTGGGTGTGGTTGAGTCTTGGGTGGCCTTCCTCACAACAAAGTTGAGTAAGAAAAGGGATGAAGATGAAAGACAAAATACACGACAACAAAGGTTCTTGAGAATATATACGTACTTCACAAAAAAATAAACAAAAAGTTTGAAAAAAAAAAATGAAAAAAGAAGGCTCCAAAGTAGCCTTTAGTATTACTAACATTTTACACGATTCAAGGAGTTTCCTCTATACAACTAATGAATAATACTAGTAATATTTTACACGGTTCAAGGGATTTTTCTTCTGCGTACTGCCGTTTCAAAGGGTTTTTAATGGTGTAGTGTGGGTAAAGGCTTCTCAAAGTAAAATTTTGCCCAGTGAGTTTACACCAATGTCAATGAATTGGCGTCGCCACTGCCGATGAGGTTTAGGTTGCCAATGATGGGCTAGGGTTTTTAGCCTGGTAGGAGGTTGAGTTGGCGGCGGCGGTGGCAGCGGGGGAGGAGGTGGGGCTGAATTGGAGGGTGGTGGTGGAGTTGAGATCATAGTTTTAAATAGCAGTATCGGTCGCGATATTGGTGTATCGGTATCGGGACCTATCGGCGATACCTCGCGGGAATCGGGTGTAGCGGTCGTGAATTTTTTAACTTTTTTTGCGTATCGGCTGATACGGTACGGTACGTATCAGTATCGGAGCCTCCAAATCCCGAGACGTATCGGCCGATATTCAAAACTATGGTTAATATCAACATTATCCCATTCATCTTGGATGGGAGAGAAACCAGAGTCTCCACATACGGCATCGGCATCCAACCACGGTCACAATCATACACCAAAAATGTACAATCTTTAGGATTGTAAATCCCTACTCCCCTTTTCCCTAGTGACATGAGAACTTGACCATTCTTTGTGAGACACAATGGCTTCACATCGGTAGAACTATGAATCCTTTTTAATATTCCACAACGAATGACAAACAATCTAGTCCATGATTCTTTCTTCCCATACTCTTTCATTGGGCATACCTCAATCTGCTTTACACCAATATCACCATACACGCAAAGGTGTTCCCTCAATACAACCAAATTCATCTCATCATCTTTATTCCAAGAGCTTGGGGGAGGAACCTCAATGAACTTTTCCTCCACCAAATCAAAATAAACAATGACAGATGAGACCGAATTATACGGCCTCATTACCCAATGAACAGTTCCATTCATAACAGCATGATGTTTCAAAGAAGAAAGAACATAATGATTGTCAATAAAAATGTTCCAAGAATTGATTCTCGAAGAAGACAGAATGTAACGATTGTCGATGAAAATGTTCCAAGAATCGTTTCTCAAATGGTAAACAACCACAGAGGTTTCATTTTCTTGTGAAACAATAAAGACCCTATACTCAGCAACAGTGGAATCGTAACAAAGTCCATAAAGTGAGGAAAAAGGAAGCTCATAAGGGCATGAAATTCTCTTGTACGATCTGATTGATGGGTTCCAAAGAACAAAGGGCTTGCGAGAGGTAGTTCCGAAGTGTAGTCTGTCACGAACTGACACAAGAATCAACCCATCACACGTGCACATGGCTTGTAGATTGGAATCCGAGTTCTCAAATGGGCATTGGAGGGATTTGGATTCGTGATTGGGGCTTTCAAAATCGAAAGAACGTAATGTGAAAGAGAGTGGCTTTGTCTTAAGTAGTAGTCTACGGCAATCGAGAGATTCGGTAGATCGACAGAGGTGAGTTTTGATGAATTGAGGGTGGGTAATAATGGATAGCCATGATTTGCAGACGCATTTGAATCGGAGTGGGGATTTGACGGGGAGTCTGGAGAGGATTTCAGGGTAACGATAATGTCAATCTTATTCCAGGGTAACGATAATGTCAATCTTTTTTCTTGGAACGATAATGTCAAAACATAGTTCTCTCTGTTATTCCAGGGTAACGATAATTTCTTGGAACGACTCAAATTAAGAGTGTCAATTCACTTTCCCACCCAATCTAAGTTGGGAAAAATTGCTTGAAACAACTTGACTTTAAAATGTGTGCTCCCGTTGTAGAACAGCCTGTCTTTGCGAACCTTAAGTCAAGTGCTGCAATGGGGATTTATCCAAATGGAATATGTCTTTAAAATTGGATGTCCCCTCTCCAAAATTTTAAAAATAGATTTTTCTACCCTTGTACATTTTTTTTTTCAAAATTACAGTAGCCACTTCTCAACCACAATGACCATAAATTCTTCGAATATCATTTGAGAATATAAATTAGTACTGTACCATAAAAAAATATTTTGGTAATTCAAATCATTAGCGAAGTAAAAAAATTACGTTGATTCATTAATTGAGTAATTATCAATCGTTTCATAATAGCAAGCTATATGCACACATATTGTCATAACTCGTCTCTTTCAAAAAAATAAATTGATTTATTTATAAGGGCCGCTTTAGAATTTTGTTCAGCAATGACAAAAAGTTAAAAGAGAAATTTTGCATACAAAGCTTTATATGACATAAACATATTTTTTTTGGCTTTAAAATTTAGTTGGCCAAGTTGGTTTTTTTTTTTCTCCCCCAAATTCAAAAGAAAAAGATGAGAAGTTTCTTAACGTTACTTTTCACTTTTCAGTGTTGACCGTTCTTGAGGTGGGTATCTTAAGGGGGTGTTTCACTAACTAGTTTTTTTAAAAATTAGCTTTTTTTCAAAAACCAAGACAGGTCATCCTCTCACAATACATCACATAAAAAGGTGAGAACACAAAAACTAAGACAGTTTTAAAACAAAATTCCCTTAGCGGCATACCCCCTAAGAGCAAGGTGCAATTTTTACAGCTAGGTCTCACATTGACTGCGCCGGTTCCGACATTTGAGTTGCCTAAGTCCCACCCCTAGCTTGGTTTCCCTATTAATATTAAGTCCTAAAAAATTAAAAGATATACAATTAAAAAAATTCAAGAGTTATTTTAGAGGTCTGATGCAAACTAATAATTTTTAAAAACAATACAAAATTACAAAATTCATACTAAAAGGATACAATTACTATAAATAATAAATCCAAAAAGAGTATAAAGGTTTCATTTTTGAAGAAAATATGAAAGTATTCTCATATTTTCTCTATGATTTTTGTGAAAAATTAACAAAAACGTGTTAGCTGACTCAATTTGTTTTCAATTGTCCACCATTGGGATAAATTTTTTTAATCAAATGTAAAAAGAACTTGTCACTTATACATTATTATTGTTTTTGTGAAATTCAAATTTCTAACAAAGTAATTGAGTAAAAGGATTTTCATAATATCGTAGATTGAGAAGGAAAAAACAAAAAGTAAAATCACTCTCAAAATGCACATATATTGATACAACACACACATAAATCTGTGGGGCTCACATACAACACCGCAAATTTATGGTCCCACTTATTTATGAGAGTGTTTTTATATTTGAGTGTGTATTCTGAGTGTAATTTTAGACTTGTTAGGAAAAAAAATGGAGTGGAGAAAAAAGCGAAGAAGAGCATGTTGATAAGAAGAAAAAAAGGATAAAGATAAAATCCAAAAGTCAAATCAAGTTGCGCTGGAAATCGAACGTTACTCATCCGGGTGATGTCATATTGACATCACGCGTGTGCCATGAGTTGCCTAAGTCCCACCCCTAGCTTGGAGCATTAACTTTTGACCTATATATATGGGTGTTAGAAACCACAAATAATATAGAGTTTTTCACTTTACAAAATTACGAAGTATTGCTTGTGTGTTATTTTACAAGCTAAGTGAGATATAGTTTTGAGCATACGGACGATTCTTGATTCATGTGGAAAACTTTAGTTGCACACAAAGCTCCTGTGGATGATCGTTGTATCTTGAGAGTGGAATGTCACACAACTCGATGCAAGCGGGGACATATCTTCTCTTAGGAGAGCGCTTAACGCGTGCCTCGATCACAATAAGTTTTCCAATCTCTCTTACTTTATATTTGTGGTATTGTCATATTATTATATTGTTGTGTCGTTGTCTCCGATTATATAAATTTGCAGAAATTCTAACGAATATTTCCAACAATCTAAGAAAATATATGTTCTTTGGAATTTCTACAAATATCATGGAGACAAGTCATTGCAAATAACCAAAGAAAATATTTCGTTGTATACAGACTTCCAGATTTTCACAAGCATATTACTCGGCCACCGGCGGGGGTTGTATTCCCGAACATGGTTTTAATTGTCATTTTTCTCCACCTGTCACAATATTCTATACTGTTATTAGTAGTTTAATTATTTATAATTTTATTGCTGCATCTTATTCCAGTATATAAGGAACCTGACCAGATGCCTTTTGCATCTCGACTTAAAAAACAAGGGAAGTCGTTTTATGATTTTATATTCTTTGATAAGAAAATGGTTTTCCCTTTAAAGACTATTTTTTGGAAATTTTGTTTTTCTTTTATTCAGAATACAAAATAGTGTCTTTTGGAAAGAATCAGGAGTTGTTAAGGACTATAGAAGTGAAGAAATATAATTTTTGGAGCACTAGAGATTCGTAGTGGTAAAAGATAGTTTATATATGTCAAAAAGCACACAAACATGGACTTTATGAACTGCATTTCGATTCGTTATGAGTTAACTCACTCAAGGGAGACATGAACGGATCATCAAAGAGGTTAAATGCCGTATTACGGACATGTCGGTTACAACCTAGGAGGATTTTCTTTTTGTTAAATTTCATAGTTGGTTTCTATCAATGTATACATAAACGTAAGGTTTTCATGTCTACCTTCCTGGTTTATTTTATTTATTTATTTATTTTTTATTTTTTATTTTTTACAAGAGAAAAAACTGAGAGAATCTTCCATGTTTAGAAAAAAAAAAAGGAAGGAAAAAATAAGTTGTTTTGTCAAGCTGGTCATTAGAAAAATAGATTCTTGAAATGTTGGTTTAACACTTGGAGCATTGAAGGTGTTTCATGAACATTTATGAGTTCATTTTTATTTGTATTTATAAAGGGGGTTGCAAAGTAATTGTTAATACTTTCTCCAAATAAATACAAATTTAATTGAGAAGTTACAAATTTGATCCATGTGCTTAAAGCGAATTCTTTTCTATGTGAGAAAATAAACTTTTTGAAATATGGGAGTTATGATCTTCTTTTGTAACTTTTGGTGAATATCTGCTACACTAATTGTGTGGCACAAAACAATTTTTTATTGTTTTTTTTGGGAAAAAATTTCACACAAATACGTTGAAAAAATTTAAGAAAATATTTTAAATGTGGGGGTTCAAAGAAGATAGAGAAAGCTCCTATTTTGAAGGCTTCTATGAGTTATTTGAAAAGGCTCCTAGTAGTGAAAAGGCTACTGACCTTGTGATTGGAAAAAAAAAAAATTTCAAGAAGGAAACAAAAGAAGTGGTATTAGTCGTATGATTATTAACCACACGAGGAAAACACATGCCGGTTAGTAGATGCTTAGACTACTAGTCATGTGAAGGAAAAGAGATATAAGAACTCTGAAAGCGTGGATTTCTATTTATGAGATGGAAAAAAGTGGTTCTATGTAGGGGTCAAGATCACTGACCAACATAAGGCGAGAAAATGATTTATAAGACCCTAAATGAAAGTGGGAAGTGCGATGTTAGTAAACAAAGACAGTGGTTCCTAATAGATTATTGAGACTACTAGCCACAATATGTAGCTCCTAGTAGAAGGCTACTGGTCACTAAAATTAGTGATTCCTAGTAGAGGGCTACTGGCTACCGAGGACGGAAATTGTGAAAATCATTGTAGACCAAGTTTATTTGATGGGTCTAAAATATATGTTGCTTCGATTCAAAAGAAAGGATTGAACTCATTTTATGAGTCCTATATAAAAGACATTGTTGTCTCGATTAATTTTGGAATATGTGGGTTCGATATTGCCTCAGTTTATATGTATCAAAGTACATGTACTAGATCCAAAGCATATATATTGCCTCGAATCAATGTGGCTTTCAGTGAAATAATTGGATCATTTTTATGGATCCAAAACTTATGTGTTGCTTCAGTCGAAAACAAAAGGACTTGGTGGGGTCCTGAACATCAATTTTTTTGATGAGTCTCTCGAGAAAAAGGAATGCTAGAAAGGGAAACTAAATGCTATATGCATACAAAAGGTTAGCACGCACGCTAATTATAATCATCTAGGGAAATGAGACTGAAGCCTATAAAGAGTAGTCACTGCAGTGGACACCCAACCTTTCTGATTGGAGATCCCATGAAGAAGGTTCAATGGGTAACAATGAAGTTGTAGGTTGGCTCGAAGAGCACTAATTTTATTGAGGGATAATCCCTGGTCTCATTTCTATGGTGATAGTGCTCATAGGTGCAACAGGTTATGGAAAACATAGTCCAAGTCACTGTGACGAGTTAGGAAGAGTAGAAGCTCTGAATGAGTCCAAGGCAGGTATTCTGCGGGGTATCAGGTCACAGATAACCCAGAAGGTCTCACCTAAGTAAGTGTGGTAGTGGGGTCGCTACTGTGGGAGATTAGGCTACTCCCTAAAGACACTTATGATATAGGATACGTGCGCATGACCGTAACGCACAAACCTGACTAGAATCAAAATGAATTGCCTGTACTGCGTGTGGGGTAAGCTGAAGTTTGGTTCAAGGACCCAGTTCAAGACATTTAGTTCACTGTGGCGCCTTCAAATGGAACTTACTTTCACTAAGTGTAGGTTCAAACCTGGAAGGTACCTACACCCATTGCGTAGTAAAAATGCTCGCGTATTATATATATTGCTTTTATATTTCGGAAAGATTTTAAAATCTTGTGGGGGATTGTTAGAAAAAGCTTTTCAAATCTCTTTAAAATAATTTATTGTGTCTTATATTTGATTAATAAAAGGGTGGTTATTGGATATAAATATTGTAACTCCCACACATATAATCATGGGATTTTATGCCCTATATTAAGATGGTATTTATAGGGTTTTATATTATATAATTATTGGAGTATTAACTTTTGACCTATATATATGGGTGTTGGAAACCACAAATAAAATAGAGTTTTTCACTTTACAAAATTACGAAGTATTGCTTGTGTGTTATTTTACAAGCTAAGTGAGATATAGTTTTGAGCATACGGGCGATTCTTGATTTGTGTGGAAAGCTTTAGCTGCACACAAAGCTTCCGTGGATGATCGTTGTATCTTGGGAGTGGAATGTCACACAACTCGGTGCAAGCGGGCACATATCTTCTCTTATGAGAGCGCTTAATGCGTGCCTCGATCACAATAAGTTTTCCAATCTCTCTTACTTTATATTTGTGGTATTGTCATATTATTATATTGTTGTGTCGTTGTCTCCGATTATATAAATTTGCAGAAATTCTAACGAATATTTACAACATAACTTACAAATATTTTTTTTTTTGGTTGCCCTAGCCCAGGGTTGCCCAAGCCCGTGGGCTTGCAGGGCTTACCCCTGGGCCAGCTCTGCATATCGATTACCCTAGTCGTTCAACTTGAAGGGCCCATTGAAAAGATCAAATGTGCAAGAATTCAAAATGATTGAAAATCTTTAACCATGCGAGTGTTCTATCGTTTTGAGAATAGTGTCACGCGTTATGCCTCGCACGAAGCCGCTTGATCAGTATCATTGTCAGTATTCGATATCTATCAAGCCATCCCCCATTCCAGATTTAGTGAATATATGACTGTAGCGTAAAGCATTGGCCATTGGGAACAAGGATTACCACACTAAACTATGCATAAAGAATGCCATGTCCAAAGCATCACAAAAATCGCTCCACATGCCAAGACCCACAGTCTACTACTTGAGTTTCTCATTTGATAAAATCAACAGTATGATTTAGCAAATGAGGAAGCCATTTTCTAAACTCAAAGATTTAACAATGCTCAAATAAAGAATTTTAACAAATGTTAATTTTTTCAAATGGGAAACTTATATATGTGCCACAATGCAACATTCAAATTTGTAAAGCCTTCAACTTAGGCTAAAGTATCTTTTGCACTCCATTCTCTCTGCATGCTCGAGCACCAAACGACTACGAGCCCTGTAAGCAAGATCTTTTGTATCTCAAGTGGCTGGACTGCAATGTTATGATGATAGAACATTTAACAGATAAGCATAAGCCTTTCCGTCCTGCAGTGCATAAGTACAAAAATTGGTACATAGGACGCGTATAATTTCAAAAAAAAAAAAAAATTCACGAAACACTTATTTAGACGGGTCATAAAAAAACTCACACACACTTATTACAAGGGTCATGAGAAGGAAATGCTCATTTTAGCTTTTGTTACAAATGGTATTGTCTTCTGTCTAACATTATTTATATGTGTTGATCTACAAAATCTGCTGTATGGACGTACAATAGTACTCGCTTTTTTAGGAGTATAGTTCTCTAGTTATGCGCTTCATATTCACTACCATAACGTTTAATGTTGGATTTCATAGTAATTGATTTGGGTCTCTAGGCGTTACCTTTCTAATGTCTTTCGGCTTTGATTTGGGGTCATCGTTCTGTTGAAATTTTTGGGGGCAGCGGAAGCAAATAAAAAAGAAAATAGAAAAGAAGATATTTTTAGAGATGAAGGGCGGAGCCCTACAGAGCTCCTGCTCGTTAGAACTTTACCAGAGAGCTTGCTAGATATATGATGAATAGAAAATGATAACTTGATTTATTGATACTTGGCTCATTTACAAACCATAACATGTGATGTCCTTTTATAGGACTACATAGTAGAAACTAGAGAATGAATCACAAGTCCCTAGAGGACTTTACATATTCCATGTGATAAGAACATATTAATAAAATGTATCTAGCCGTAGATTCATGCATCCCCAATAACTAAGAAAATTATGAATTACATGTTCCAACATTCAACATCAAAACGTCCATGTAGCTCCTCAGTTCTTAGATGTTTAGAGGGGCCGTTGTCTCAGTGGTATTTCGAGAGAAGTTACTTTGCACATATTGCCAATGATTAAGTCTGTCTCCAATTTTCCTTGTCCAAACCCCAAAAGATTGGAACTAGATGGGTTATTCATAATGTCCTTGACTTATATTAGAGCTCGTTTTGGCTTCTGTCGTGAAATTGTGAGAATGAAGCTCCATTTGTTTCGGGCGGAAAACGTTTTTTAGAAAAATATTTTTCATGAAAAACATTTTCCAGTGTTTGGGTACAACAAAAAAAAGTCAAAGGAAAACTTTTTCCAAAATAAAAAGGTCAAAAGCAAAATGAGATAAAAGGGGTTGAAAATGTTTTCTGGATTTCAGAGGTGGACAACATTTTCCACCAGGCTCTTTGCCTCTGCCCTGTCTTCCCCAATCTGAGAATCACGGATTCTCGACTCACCGGCACAGGTCCTCTCTCTCTCTCTCTCTCTCTCTCTCTCTCTCTCTCTCTCACACACACACACACACACAAACACACACACGATGAATTCTTCGATGGCACAGTTCGCAAACCAAATAAGTCGAGCCCTCATCACCGCATCCAAACGCTCACTCCCGCCCCGTAAATGGACTCCTTCACTGGACCAAACCCTCCACCAACTAGTATACGTATGCTCGGTCTTGGATTTCAATTTTGCAATCATCTGAGTACGATATGAAATTCTTGTCAGGAAATTTTGGAATTGTTGTTGGGTTCTGTTCAATATTAAGATAGAAACGAATTTATTGAGCTTTTCATGTTATTGAATTCCATTGTGTTTCAAATTCCATTGTGTTTCGAATTTATTGAGCTAGAAACGAATTTTGGAATGGCTTGGGTTTCAAATTTCATTGTGTGCCCACCAACTGTTTGATAATATGCTTAGGATACCATTCTTCTGATATTTTCTAGTTAGATATGGATGGTATGCCGGGAACGGGCAGCATTATGTATGATTTGCATGAATTGGGAAAATCCTGGGACATTAGGCCATGCTAATACTGGTTTATTACACTTCCAAGCTTGGCCAAACCCCCTCTTCTCTAACCTATAAATGAGCAGAGCGTGAACATAAGCTAGACTTCGACTTGGTTTCATATTACACCTTAAGAAAAAAAATTGGGCATTTAAGAAAAAACATTGGGCAATTAAATGAGCAAAGCATTGGGCATTCATGAATGAGTGACATATAAAATGTACGGACACTCATCAATTCTCCTTAGGAAAAACCTTATCCATGTAACTTCATGAGCATTTATTCCACACAGTTTTATTAATAAGCAACTTTATAATGAACTGGGTTGGTTGGTCATCATAAGAATGTAATAATGAGTTGGGTTGATTGGTCATCTGAAAGGTTGTGTTATGTAAGAAACCGTAAAATAGCAGAATTCAGAGAGAGAGGTTGTTATATGTGTCTCCCTTGTTATTGGAACCCATCTTGCATCGTTTCTTCAAATCTGTTAATCGTGCAAAAACAGATGTCGTGGTTGTTGCTTTCTGGAAGAATGCGTATGTATTGTGGTTTATTCGCTTGAACCTAAAATTGTCTTGTGCCTGCTGTTAGCGAAGAAATCATGTTTGTGTCAGTCTATGAAGCACGGGTACTCCAAAAATGTTGCCGTACAAGTACCGGGTACGGGTACGGCTGGGTACGGCAAAATACGTACCGGGTACGGCAAAAACGTACCGGGTATGTTTGCACTATTCCTGGTACGGCTGGGTACACCTGGGTACTCTGATTGGGTACTTTGTTGGGTACGTTTGGACCTTTTTGAATTTTTTTTAAAACTTTAAGGGGCCCGAATGAAATTTATAGAAACTTAAGGGGTTTATGTGCACTTTTGACCCCAATTTAAGACAACAGTCGACATATGTTGGGTTTCATCAGTTAGGGTTCAAAAAAATAGAAGCAGCCTCTCCTCTACTGCTCGAGCAACAGCCATGGAAGCTCGCTGGTTACTGGTTAGTCTCTCCCTCTCTCTCTCTCTCTCTCACTGCTCCCTCTCTCTCTCTCTCTCTCTCTCTCTCACTGCTCCCTCTCTCTCTTTCTGTCTGCAGCAGCGTCTCTCTCTCTCTCTCTCTCTCTCTCTCTCTCTCTCTCTCTCTCGCGGTTATAGGCTTATAGCCTTATAGGTTACTAAATCAACTCCTCTGCAGATCTAAAATCAACTCCTCTGATTGTTGAGCAACATTGCAACAATCATCTCCTGACTCCTGGGTATTCTACAGCAGGTAAATATAATTTGATTTTAATTTTTCACGTATTGTATTCTACAGTAGACTCAGTACATGCTGCGTACTGTAAATGTGGTATTCTACAGTAGACTACATACGGTAAATGTAAATGTGGTATCCTAGGCATTCTACGTACTGTAAATGTGGTATTTGTACAGTAGACTCAGTACATACTACGTACTGTAAATGTGTTATATACTTATATATAATTTTCTTTAATTTGATTTTAGGAAAATGAGTTCCAGTCACTCTTCATCAAGCAGCTTTGGTTCATTTTCTAGTTCAAGTGTGCCTTCTACTGCTGTGAATGTTGAAGATGATTTTAATGCTCCTCTTTGGAAATATGTCACAAAATTAGTTAGAAGGACAGGAGGAGGGGGTGGAAACACAAAATGGCAGTGCAACCTTTGCAATGTGGAGTTTCAAGGGTCATACTTTAGGGTAAAAGCCCATTTGTTGCTAATAAAAAACCAGGGTATAAGATGTTGCTCTTTTGTAAGTGGAAAGCCTGATATTCTTGATGAGATAAAAAAATTAGATAAAGAAGCTGAAAATCGACAAAATGTGGGACATTGCCGGAGATGCATTTGATTCAATGGAGGGTGCCGGTATTCTTGAAATCGCCGATCTTTCCCTTGATGAGCCAGAGTTGGAAGCTGTGGTGTTTGGAGATGAAGCTGATGATGTTCAAGTTGTTTAGTTCTTACTTCTTTGGACTATTTTCTTTCTTTCTATGTTCAAGTTGCTATGTAATATAACCAACTGTTGGCTTTTATCTTTTTATGCTTTGCTTGCTATGGAAGTTGATGGTTGAACTACTAAATGGTTGATGTAATCGACTGATGGTTTTTAATTTTTATGCTTTACTTTACTTTGCTTGCTATGTATCTATTTTGCAGAACAACAATGGCGGAAAATAATCAAGTTCTTTGGAGTTATGTCACTAAACTTGAAGGCTCAATTGTGGAAGGTGACGCCAGAAGAAGTTGAGGAGATGCCAGAAGTGTGAAAAGTCGGTAACTATTAAGTATAAAGTATTAAATCTAAAACGACATTGCACTTGTTTCATCTATGCACTTATGAACTCTTTAACTCTTATTTATGCTTCTTTTTGTTGGTAAAATGAGTGTTTTATTTAGTTTGTGCAATGGAACATAGTAAAATAGGGAAAAAAAATTAAATTTACACTTACGTACCCAACCGTACTCGTACCCTACTTTTTTAGGTTTTTGCTGTATCGCGTACCCATACCGCGTACCGGTACCCGTGCTTCATAGGTGTCAGTATTGTAAAAACCAATTATTATTGTGTATAACATCTGTTAGCGATACAGCAAAAACCTAAAAAAGTAGGGTACGAGTACGGTTGGGTACGTAAGTGTAAATTTAATTTTTTTTCCCTATTTTACTATGTTCCATTGCACAAACTAAATAAAACACTCATTTTACCAACAAAAAGAAGCATAAATAAGAGTTAAAGAGTTCATAAGTGCATAGATGAAACAAGTGCAATGTCGTTTTAGATTTAATACTTTATACTTAATAGTTACCGACTTTTCACACTTCTGGCATCTCCTCAACTTCTTCTGGCGTCACCTTCCACAATTGAGCCTTCAAGTTTAGTGACATAACTCCAAAGAACTTGATTATTTTCCGCCATTGTTGTTCTGCAAAATAGATACATAAACATAAACCAAATTAGCAAAAACATTTCTTAAAACAAAATTTTCATGGTATCCAAAAATACTATGGATTATTGGCTTTTCACGCTTTACGAAAGTCAATTCTCCCCACATATATCAACTAAAAAAGCCCCAACAACTTCTCCCACTAACTTATTCTTAATCAATGATGGGTGTCTGTGTCAATAGAGAGAGAGACGAAGCGGCGTACATCTCCTTCCAGTAGCACCGCCGGCCGTCAGCTGCCAATTACCCTCACCTCTCAACGTCACCAGGTTTATATGCTCATGGAGAATCTCTCACCTTATCGATTTCTACAGACCGTTAGGGGATCAAGAATTTCTGGAACCTTAATCTGAGCTCCACCTGCCGTTTACCGGTAAGTCCGTGGATAAGGGTTAAGGGGAAAGTTGTTCCGGCGTCCCATCGTCTGTTCCGTTTTCGATTTAAGGTCCATTACTCTAATTTTTGGCATCAACAACTTATTCGAAGAATATTTTCACTAATGAGGGCTCTAACATCAGTGTTCGTTGATAACCTACCCTACAAGATTAGAAAGATTTGGGTTTACAATCTGTTTGTAAGACATGGCAAGGTTAGAGAAGTGTACATCCCCAACAAGAAAAGCAAAATTTCAGGTCAGTCCTTTGGTTTTGTAAGATTTGATTGTGCAAGGGAGGCGAATCATGCAATAGCTGCTCTCAATAATTCTTGGTGCTGGGGTCATAGATTAACTGTTAATCTGGCGAGATATGGGAAAAATGCAGATACTCAGGGTAAGTTTAATCAAGAGAAAGAAAGGGATATACAAGGAAAAAATCGTCAATTTTTTCATCAGGGTGCTTATAAAGGGAAAGAGGAATTTAACCAACAAACCTGGCATGTGAAGAAGGGGTTAAACAACAATCGTAAAGGAGTTGCAGCTGAGGAAAGAGGAAAAGAAATTTGGAGGAAAAAAGGAGTTGCAGAATCAAGCAAACAAGGGGAAAAGAGAAATGTTCAGCTTAATAATGAAAGAAGTGAAAAACTGATCAATGGTGCCATCAGAGTCCAACCAATTGGAAATGGTTGGCTTTTTAGAAGTGCTATTGCAAAAATTAAAAAACTGGTTTCTGCTGAAGATCTGGAATACGTATTCAAATGGGAAGGAGCTCAAAAAGTTCAAATTAAGCCAATAGGGGGTAGATATGTCATCATTTCTTTCCGTGATGTAGAAACAAGAGATCTGGTGATCAAAGAAAAGTGGATTTCAAATTGGTTTGAAGAAATTAAACAGTGGAATGGAGATCATGCAAAGATGGAAAGGTATGTATGGTTATCGTGCTATGGTATGCCACTACATGCCTGGTCAAATTCAACATTCCAGGTTATTGGTAACTTTTGGGGTGAGTTTTTACAAGTTGATGAGGTAACTCTGAAGGAATCATCATTTGTTAATGCAAGAATTCTCATTGCCACTGATCAATTCGAAAAGCTGGAAGGTAGTATGAACCTGGTGATTGATAATATTAATTACGAAGTTAAGGTGCTTGAAGAAGAGACTTTCAGATTCATTAAGCAGAGTTTATCCCATATCCCGACTGAGCTAGCTTTGGAGAAATTAGCTACTGTAGAAGAGGGGGATGAAAATGGAGAAAATCTAGCTGAAGTGGAAGAAAAACTAGGGGCTCAATCTGATGTGGGAAAAGATGAAAGGGTTCTTTCAAACGTGAATCAAAAAGAGGAAGGCGTGCTAAACATTAATGAAGTGGTTGCTGATTCTGACTCATTAAACTCTTCTTTGGGGGCCGAAATCTCAATTATGGGAAAAGAGATGGTGACTGACAGTTATGGGGGCCTTTCATTGAATGAGCAACCTATCATTAATCCACCCAACTACCTGGAATCCCAAGAGCCAGATGTTAACAACGAGCTAACAGAAGGAAGTAACAATCTGTTATCTGGAGAAAGCTGTCCTCATTTGGTTCTAAATGCAGAAAATCCTATCCCAAAAGTCGGCATAGAAGTGGTTAATGAAGACCTGGAGCATAACTGCCTGGAATCCCAAGAGCCAGATGTTAACAATGAGCTAACAGAAGGAAGTAACAATCTGTTATCTGGAGAAATCAGTCCTCATTTGGTTCTAAATGCAGAAAATCCTATCCCCAAAGTCGGCATAGAAGTGGTTAATGAAGACCTGGAACATAATGACTATGAGTTTTTTGAGGAAGAACTGAACCAAAATCTTGATGAAACCAACCAATTATCCATTCAAGCTGCAGTTAAAGGTATCAAAGGAAAAGGGAAGAGGAAAAACATTAACGACATCCTGGGCTATTCAAAAGTGGACAAAGGTAACACCAAAGGGAGAAGAAATAAAAACAAATGTGTCATGCTGAGATCTGCTGTGGCCTCTGCTGCTCTGTCTGCATCATTATCCTCAGGTGGCATCAACAATAGGAATAGAATTTTGCTTGATGAAGCTAAGGCAATCTGGGAGGTGGATAAAATGTTTGGATTACGGTATAATGGTGATGAAAGGGAGGTGATTAGTAAGATTGCAGACATGGAAGCCCTAAACAAAGACAGGGCTGCCTGTAATCCATAAATGGTATTAAATCAGGGTTACTCAGGCCATATCTCTACCACTAATGAAGATTTTGTCATGGAATGTTAGGGGCCTGAGTAAAGTGGAAAAAAGAGGTAGAATTAAGAATTTGCTAAAACAAAAAAGAGTGGATATGGTATTCTTTCAAGAAACAAAACAAGGGGCCATTTCACAGGAGTTTGTTAAATCATTATGGTGGGGCTCTCAATTTGAATTTCAGGATGTGGAAGCTGTGGGATCTGCAGGGGGTTTACTTTGTATATGGAATCCAAAAGCATTTACTCTGGAAGAAGCTTGTGGTTCAAGGAATTTTATTTTGCTGAAAGGTACACTCCAGAATTCCTTCAATTCAGTCTTGGTTAATACCTATTGTCCTTGTTGCATTACTGGTAGGAGGAATGTTTGGGCCTCACTTCTTAAACTTAAATATGTATTTTCTGAACCTTGGTGCATTGGGGGGGACCTAAATGAAGTTAGGAATGTCTCAGAAAGGCAAGGGTGTGTGAATAGAAATAATGGAATGTTGGATTTCAACAAATTCATAGAGGATATGGAACTTATTGATTTACCAATGCTGGGCAGAAAATTTACATGGTCTAATTGTCAACTAGAGGGAAAATGGAGTAGAATAGACAGATTTCTAGTGCAGCAGGATTGGATGGATCAATTCAAGCTGAAATTATGGGGTCTGCCAAGGTTTCTTTCTGATCATTGTCCAATTCTATTGATGGAGGATGACAGTGATTGGGGTCCAAAACCTTTCAAGTTCTACAATTTTTGGTTTTCTCATCCTAATTGTATTAAAACAATGAAACTTGCTTGGGAGGGTAACCAAAACCAGGATTGGGCTGCAGTCAGAATTATCAAAAGGCTTCAATGCATGAAAGAAGCTTTAAAAATCTGGAGTAAGGAAGAGTTTGGTAACCTGCAAATAAAATTGGACAGTGCCATAGAGCTCCTTCATTCCCTTGATATTCAGGCAGAAAATGGAACTATCCAGCCAGAGGACAATCTCAGGAGAAAAAGTCTCAAATCTGATATTTGGAGACTTAGCAGACAGGTTGAGAGAATGTGGATTCAGAAATCAAGGCTTCAATGGCATCTTAAAGGGGATAAAAACACCAAATTCTTTCATATTATGGCAAAATCCAGAGAAAGTAGAAACTCCATCACTTCTGTCACCATCAATAATCAGGCCATTGAGGATCCTACTTTGGTAAAACTGGAGGTCTTCTCTCATTTTCAGAATCTCTTCTCTGAAAATTGGGAAGTTAGACCTTTCTTCAGTGAAAATAGAGGCAATCCAATTGATGAAGTTATGAGTATTGAACTAATTTCTGAATTTACTGAGGAAGAGATTGGAATGCAATCAAAGGTTGTGATGGTAACAAGTCTCCAGGCCCTGATGGCTTCAATCTGTCATGCATCAAAAAAGGGTGGAATTTTATGAAGCCTGAAATCCTCAAGTTCATGGAAGAGTTCCACAGAAATTGTAGGCTTCCCAAAGGTATCAATTCCTCCTTCATAACCCTTATTCCAAAATGTGAGAACCCTACTAAACTGTCTGAATTTAGACCCATTAGTCTGATTGGGTGCATGTATAAGATTCTTTCCAAAGTGCTAGCAACTAGACTTAAATCCACACTGAATTCTGTGATTGGTGAGGCTCAATCTGCATTCATGGGGGGTAGAAATATTCAAGATGGCATCCTTATTGCCAATGAAATTGTGGATGGCTGGAAAAGAAGAAAATCCAAGGGGATCATAATCAAATTAGATCTAGAAAAAGCTTTTGACAACATCAATTGGGTATTTCTCTTCAGAATGATGAGGATGTTAGGATACCCAGATAAATGGATCACCTGGATTCATGAATGCCTTTCTTCTTCTTGGATTGCAGTCTTGGTAAATGGATCCCCTACTAAGCAACTTCAAATGGAAAAAGGAATCAGACAAGGGGATCCTCTTTCTCCCTTCCTTTTTATTCTAGCCGTTGAGAGTCTTAATTGCTTATTTCTGGAAGCTATTTCAAATGGAACCATCAAGGGATTGAAAATCTGTGAAGAGGGTCCCCTTTTGACTCATTTACAATTTGCTGATGATACTCTGGTGTTTTGTGGGGCAGAAGTTGAAGAAATCAATGGGGTTAAAGGATTATTGAAAGCTTTTGAAGTAATGTCAGGTCTCAAAATCAACTATCACAAATCTGTACTGTGTGGAGTGGGCTCGAGTCAGTCCCAAATGGAGGAATTTGCAGGTATTCTTGGATGCAAAACTCAATCTCTCCCAATTAAATACCTGGGATTGCCTCTTGGTGCAAACCCTAAATTGAAATCAACATGGCAACCCATCATAGCAAAAGTTCAATCTAGACTATCCTCTTGGAAGCACAGAGCTCTATCTTTTGGAGGGAGACTCACCTTGATCAAGTCTGTTTTGAGTAGCCTTCCAATTTACTACCTATCTTTGTTTAAAATGCCTGAGGGTGTAGCCAAAAAAATTGAGAGCATTCAAGCTAGATTCTTGTGGGGCAGCTGTGATTTGAAAAGGAAAATTCACATGATTAACTGGAATACAATCAAATCCAAAAAAGAAGATGGAGGCCTTGGTGTTAAAGGGATTAGAGAGATGAATGAAGCCCTTTTGTTGAAATGGTGGTGGAGATTTGGGGCTGAGAAAAATGCTTTGTGGAGGAAAGTAATATGTGCCAAATATGATATGTGTCCTAACTCATGGCTGCCCAGCATGGCAATAAACAGTAAGGTGTCAAATATTTGGAAGGACATTATGCAGATCCAATACAGAAATCCACTAACCTTTGAAAAGTTCAGTGAAAATTGCAGAATCTTTGTGGGGAATGGCAATGCTATCCAATTTTGGAATGACCCCTGGGTAAATGGGAAATCTTTAGCTATACTCTACCCAAGAATTGCAAGCATCATTTTGGCTAAAGATGAGTCACTGGCAGAGGTTTGGCTTAGAAAAGAAGAGCTATTCAGATGGGAGTTCAATTTCAGGAGAAATTTGTTTGTATGGGAAGAGGAGGAGCTGGAAAGATTGATAATTTTATTAGATGGTATTCAAATCAACATCCAAATGAGCCCCGATCACTTATCCTGGAATGCTTGCTCCTCCAAATCCTATTCAGTTTCCTCTATGTATAACCTTTCCCTCATTCCAGCTTCGGTTGTTGAGATCAATGAGAGAAAAACATTCAAATGGATTTGGAATAATGTTGCTCCCTTTAGAGTTCAATGTTTTATATGGATGGTAAAGCTGGGAAAAATCAAAACTGGTGATTTTCTGTTAAGGGTTGGCATTATCCAACAGCAAAGCCAAGTATCTTGTAAGTTTTGTGGTGAGTTCTTGGAGTCCATAAACCACTCTTTTCTCCACTGTCCCTTGGTCTGGTCTGTTTGGGGTCGGCTATTGGAATGGTGGGGAATGCAATGGGTGACTCCTTCGAATGTTGACTCTCTATTTCACTGGTGGAGGAGTAGCAGAATGAAGAATAGCTTAAGAATGATTTGGAACTGCATTCCTTTTGCAGCTCTGTGGTCTATTTGGAAAATGAGAAATGAATTCATGTTTCAAAATAAAGCGTTGAACTGGGAAGAATTGGTGGAGTTAATCAAGATTAGAGTGGCCTTTTGGGTGAAGTCAAAATGGAAGGTTGGGGATTATTCGATCAATGACTTTATATTCAGGCTTAAGAGTATTAAAGAGGCAGTCTAAGTTCTTCTGATATTCTATATATGGGGTTGTGATATGGGGTTGAGGGTGGTGGGATGGGAGGTTTATAGGGTGTCCTTATAATTTTTGGGTCTTTGAATTGGGGTTCTTTGGGCTTATGAGTGGTGGGTTGGGTGTTGGGTTTTGGGTTTCATTTGTGGGAAGTCCTTGATATCTCTTTACTTTTTGGATTTTGATTTGGGGTTTTTTTGAGTTTGGGAGTGGTGGGTTGAGTGTTGGACTTTGCTTCCTCTGGAGTCTATCTCTTTTATTTTTGTTCACTTGTTTTGGGTCTGGCATGGTTTTGGTGGTGTGTATGTTTTGTTAGTCATTGTCCTTATCCTTTGTTTTGTCTTCTTGGTTTGAGTCCTTGAGTCTGTCTTGGTTGTTGGTAAGTGTATGTGTCTCATCTCTTGAGGAGTCTCATTGATATTGAGGGCCCCAGATGAATTCTCATGGCTCTCTTTCACCCTGGTGGCTGATTCTGATTCTTATTGCTGTATCTGCCCCTGATTTGACGTTATTATGCTGCTGCCATTTGAATCTGCTGCAGAGTTTATTTCATTATGCTACTCCTGATTTGCCGTTGTTATGCTGCTGCCATTTGAATCTGCTTCAGAGTTTATTTCATTATGCTACTGTCCCTGATTTCATTGTTGCTGCTGCTATAGTTGCTGGATATTATTTGGGCATGAGTAGGCTTTTGCTGAATTCTTGTTGACTATATGCCTGATGCTATCCATGATCATTCATGATTGAAGCTGGAAATTTGAATGCATTAAGATTATGGCATTCTGGGCTACTCCACATTTTGCTCTCTGAAGCTATAGCTGCTTGTTCCACACTTTGGCAGCTTGAACTACCCTTTACTGCTGCTGCTGGATATCCACATTTTGGCAGCAAGGGCTACCCTTTGCTGCTGCTGCTATAATTGCTGAATTCGTAGAAGTCTGCTTTGGAAAATTGTTTAGGCTTTGTATCAGATTACTGTTGGATATCTGTTTAGGCTTTGTTGAGACTCTGAATAGGCTTGTTTGTGGTTGGTCTCTTGCCAACCACGATTGGGGTTTAGTGGCATATGATTGTCGGGCGGGTTAGGTGCCAACCTAGTTGGGATGTTTCCCGATCGTTGTGATGCCGTTCTACTTTTCCCCTATTTTATTGTATCTATCTTCATTGGTGCAATAAAATTTCTTTTGCCGTGCAAAAAAAACATCTGTTAAGAGAGATCGATGAATAGGGCTGCCATTGAGCGAAGTTGTTCATGATCATGGACAAAATGAGCTCGGATCATACATTTTCTGTTAAGAGAGATGAATAAGGCAGCCATCTGTTAGGGTAGCCTGTTCATAGCAGGATAGGTATCTCCGTAAAAAGTGGAAAATGACCTTTTTATACATGACGGGAATCATACATTTTCTCTATGCATACCATGTTCTGTTTAGTTTATTCACTACATGCAATGGGGCTACATAAATACAAAGATCAACTGACATGGAGCCATTCAATGCTTCAGTAGCGGATGTATGTTCAGGCAGCTTGCTTTCCCTAGGCAACTCGTGCCAAGCTCTAGTGTGATGTAAATGCATTGAGTCAAGCTTGTGCTTGGTTGTTTTGGCTCAATTTGAGCTTGAGCCGGGCTTGAACAATTCAAAACTTGGCTTGGCTTGGTTCGGTTCGGTCATAGCCCCAAAGATGAAGTTTGAAACCGTCATCTTCTCTCCCTAAACATAGTACACTAAGATATGCTGCACCCCACTCACGCTACCAAAAGAAGATCAATTTTCTCCATGGACTGAGTTTACTGAGATGGAATGTTTGGTATAATATAGGAAACAAAGAGTAAACTGTAGAAAATAGGATATAATTATTTAAAAATGGTATAGGTGTATCACAGAGATTTCTAGCTAGAAATATATTTTCATAGGTTCGATTGCCAATTATGAGAAACTGTTGGATCCATCGGCGCTGCAGTGTCTGAGGTCGAGGAGTTATCTCGAAGTCCAATAACTATCAAAGGGAACTTGCATAGTCAGAAAATACCTACAATTTCTACCAGTACTAGATATACTGGAACTTGCCCTAGAAATTATCGGTAGAAGTTGAGTATATCTAGTACTGGTAGAAATTGCCCTTATGCGAGGATTTTATCTGTGACAAAGGGTCCTTAGGTGCTTAGGTGTGGAGGGCTTATTCCAGTTTTCAGTTCCCCTTATGCCTAAGCCCCCCTTTTTGTGTATTCTGCACCCCACAGGAAGTTAAACACGTATTTGTACAGTGTTGTGGTTCTCACTTCAATTTCTTCTGTTAACGCTTGTTTCAAGTAAATGCCCTTTCTGTTTTTGTAAACCGAAAGTTTTCCCTAAACAAAGAATATGTTGTTCAGAGTTGTACAGTCTGGTATAGTTCTCACGTCAATTTCTTATGTTAATGCTTGTTTCAAGTAAATGCCGTTTTTGTTTTTAATCATGCAGTGCATTCTCAAGGACCCCATGGACATTGTGGATGTGGTCCTAGCATGCTGCATCATTCACAATTATGTAAAGGGGGTTGATCATATGGATGCTATTATGGAAGAAGTAAATAATGAGATGGCTAGAACTCCAAATCCTAGAGTCCAACAAACACAAAGGGAAGTTCAAGAAGAGAATAGAGAATTGGTTAGCAAAAGGGAGGAGATTAGTGATGCCATGTGGGCAGATTTTATTGCTAGGAGGAATAGATAGTTTTTTCGGTTGATGAACTATATTTGGTAGGAATATTTATGCTTGTTAAGACATATGAGCGGAACATATTCTTTGTTTATTGTTTGAGTTCTCTTAGATTTTGTTTCTATACTACAAGGGTATTTATGTCATTTGCATAGGTTATGTTGGATTTTTTATCCTGTATATAGTATGGGTACCATTTCCATTTTTACAAGAATATTTTGGTTAGTTTGTCAATTAGTGATTTTCCATGCCTACCAAACAATGGAAAATGTTTTTTAGAAAATGTTTTCATATTACAACCAAACACTGGAAAACATTTTCTTTTCTAGAAAAAGTTTTCCATGGAAAAGGTTTTCCAAAAAACATTTTCCGCCCGAAACAAACAGAGCCTGAGTTTTGCCATAATGGGTTTTGGGTGTTGTTGGCCAAACACCCAAAATAAAAATAACAGAAGTTGAAAATGAGATAAGTTTTCGCCCAAATGAGATAAGTTTTCGTCCATAACAGCAACCTGAAACAGCAGCACCAACTTCCCCTTCCAGTTTCAAAACAGTAATCGAAACTTATTCAGGGATCACCATCTTTGTCACTTGTCTCTTAGAACCAAGACACCTGCTGAACTGATGCAAATTCAAGAGAGGGGTGGCTAAAGAGAAATTACAGATCATAACAACCACCAAATGGAAAGAGTACGAACCTTGTAATGAGTCTAATGCCCTAGTTCATTCTCAATCATGTGGTGATTTAATCATGAAGATACAAACAGGTCCTAAGAAACTTCTTCCACGACCTCTCCATTTTATGGATCATTCCATAGATGTCCCCCTAACGATGGACAGGTCGTCAAGGAGGTTGCTCAACCTGGCTTATTGAGAGATCAATTAAATGACAAGGTAAAGCGAACACATCTCCCGCTCGTGCGTGGTGCACCATGGATGTCACTGCATCACATTCATTAACCCTTCGGATCCAATACACACACATATAATTCGATACTATCATAGAGAACCATGACAATGAATGACTTACCAATGGCACAACTAAAATCCCGCAAAGGGGACCAAGGCAAAATGATTTGAAGTGTGGAGGAACAACATCAAATGATATACTTATTTATGGTTAAAGTCTCAAACCCTTTTATTTATTTTCCTGTCTTTGAGGGGGAAAACTACTAAAATAAAACTTTTATATGGGCCAAAAGTCATTTTTTAGTATCTAAAATAGGTGGAACCAATGAGTAGTCGAAATATAGAGGGTGGTGGCCCCCGCGGACCTCCCCTGTCCATATATGCATGTATAAATCACCAAAACCTATAGCTGCATTCGTACATAAACATCTACATAAAGACAAAGAGCACATCAAACTGAAACCAGTCCTATTCAAATTCTGGCGTTTGTCTTGGTCTGCTACATGGAATTGCAGACATAACGAGCACTAATATTTAAGAGCACTAACCTTGAGATGAGTCTAATGACCTCATTCTCTCTCAATCATGAAAATGCAAACAGATCTTAAGCAACTTCCTCCACAACTTTACTTGGGAGATAGACGATGACCGGCCGTTGTAGGTATCCAATACTCTCATTTAATAACTCGATTCGAGGATGCATTATAGTGTTCAAATGATCATTCACCGTTCATGTGGCAAACATGCAGTGTAGAGGGTATGATATCGATCCACCTGGATCCAACTTTTTTTTGCATTTCTAGTGTTAAAAATTTATTGCTTATATGGTGAAAGTGAAAAATAATCAACGAATCTTCCCTGATGAACTCGAAGAAATCCAGATCTTCGAACTTACAATTAGTTAAAGTTTTCGAGGCATTTGGTACTTTCTCATCGTAGTTGGAGATATCCATTTACCGCTAAAACAATGAGAGTCCCTTCAAAGTCTTGACCAAGCTTGAAGGTAAATTCTCAACTCATTTACAGCCCTACCTAAGATGTCGACAACAAAAAATGTTGAAAAGCAACAATCCATTCTATCAAGAAGTTGAATTCTTGTCTATGTCCAATGTTTCAGCTGAAGTTATTCTTCATTTTCATCCTTCTCTTCAACTCTCCTCCCTTCCCCTCTTCTCCGCCAGCCAAAGCTCCATCTTCGTCACCGCTCAGGCAACATTTGAGGAAGCTGTAGAACTTTGCTACCTTGAAAGATTTATCAATTCCTTTCTTTCTCTGTGGTTATCAATTCTCGCATTTTTATCAACAAAAGTATGTTGGTATGTACTCACATACCCTTTAAGCTCTAGCTTTCCAATTTTTTTTACCCTTTCTTTGAAAATGTTTCCTTGTGTGCCTTCAAAGCCCTTAAGTGCATTAACCCCTTCATCCCTGCTCCTAATGATACTAGATCACTCAACAGCTCCCCGGTAGGGAGGTGATACAATATCGGTCCGCGGCGCTACAATGGCTATAATCCTTTTCCATGTCTTGGAAACTGCTTGAAGCCGGAGTTGACCCTTCTTACCAAGCGGGGAAAAATCTGCCCCAACACTTCATCCGGCAATGTCTCAAATGACAACGAGCTCGTTTGGTCAAATTTTAATGCTTAGGGGTTTCTTTATTGTTTTGAAAGACTGAACTGTGCCCTAGATGCCATAGCTATAGCAGGAAATGGAGCTGGTGCCACAGCGGTAGACTTCACCGCAAACTTGTATAGAGAAGGATTTCCTGCGGCGCGGCAATTCTTCCATACCAACTTAGCTGCCCGGCGCACAAGCTATTTTACCATTTGCATTAAGCTCAAACTTCCTTCTTGGAGACGTGCACACACTATAATAAGAGGTAGAAATTATCGGGTAGCATACTCGATCAAATGGGTAAATTTGTTCTCCGACTACGGATCTCATAGTCCCCACTATAAACTGAAAATCCAGAACCCCAAGTGCTAAGGGAAAATCTTTTGGTTCAGCTATGGTTGTTTGAATAGTCCCAAAACCCTCCTATTGGCATCCCAGAACTGCTGTTTTGGACTAAGAAACAACCATTTTCAGAAGGAATTGATCAATCAGTAGATCCATTCCCCGTAAAACCCCTTCCTTCTCAAATGACAGTTAGGAAGCTAGCTACTTTAGTTTTGAGGTTGAGCTAGCCCATGTGATGATTTGACGATCGACGAAGAGCAGCTCAACCTGAAAACTAAAGTAGCTAGCTTCCCCTCTGTCATTTGAGAAGGAAGGGGTTTTACGGGGAATGGATCTACTGATTGATCAATTCCTTCTGAAAATGGTTGTTTCTTAGTCCAAAACAGCAGTTCTGGGATGCCAATAGGAGGGTTTTGGGACTATTCAAACAACCATAGCCGAACTAAAAGGTTTTCCCTCAGCACTTGGGGTTCTGGATTTTCAGTTTATAGCGGGGACTATGGGATCCGTAGTCGGAGAACAAATTTACCTGTTTGATCAAACATGCTACCCGAGAATTTCTACCTCTTATTATAGTGTGTGCTTCTGGGGGTGCACGTCTCCAAGAAGGAAGTTTGAGCTTGATGCAAATGGGTAAAATAGCTTGTGCGCTCGGCAGCTAAGTTGGTATGGAAGGACTACTGCGCCGCAGGAAATCCTTCTCTATACAAGTTCTCGGACGAGGTTTTTGAACAGGAAGTGGACCTGGTGCCGCAACGGTAGACTTCGCCGCAGTTCAGTCTTTCAAAACGTTAAAGAAACCCCCGAAGTATCAGAATTTGACCAGATGAGCCCGTCGTCATTTGAGCCGTTGAGGGATGAAGCAGATTGCACTGCTCATAGAAGTCAATGTAATTTGCGCCAATCTACTCACTCTTTGACAATGAAGAGAAACCAATAATTCCATGGTAGATTGGTAGGAAATCATATCAGTTATTGCAAGGAGCCAGGGAAATAGGAAGGGGGATACTGAGGTCATTCTGTCTCTGGTAAATATGGTATACAAAGTCACCCAAAGAGACTAGCATTGGCAACAAAAAATGTGGCAGTTTAGTATCTACAACACCAAGTAAATTCTAGAGGTATAGACGCTTAAGGGAAAATTTTGAGCATCTCCACATCAATCGAGGAATAGATCATGCTTGCTCTTTTATTGATAGATGCCAGAGAACAGATCCCTAAGTTAAAACTTGATCCTCAGATAGGGCTGAATCGGCTGATATGAACCGAGGCACGAATGAGCTCATTCAAGTGTAGTTCACATGTTAAAGGAGCCAAGTACAAACCTAATTATACGTAGGTTCTTAAACATGAATCACTAAGATCGTTACCCACTGCTTGCTTTGTCTTTAGATAGGTTCTAAGACAACCAATATAAAGCATACTTTTTTGGGGGGGGGGGGGGGGGGGTCAAAACAATCAATAGAAGCATAATTGGCTGCAAGCCAATTTGCCTCAAAAATAATGTCAGAACCTCAATTTCGAAGCTGGAGCAACGTTGACACCAAAACTACATAAATCCAGTTGGCGCAATTATGGCCCATGAAAGGGCTACCTAACATACAAGGATGCAGCCACAACCAACTAGTTGCAATTTAAGGATTTTTCAAAAATAGAGTCAGAAACATGTGATTGTGGACTTCATTATGAAGGATATAAGAAGATTTAGCCCAAACAATAATTTTCTCCATCTAAAGAAATTCAGCACAGTAAGAAAATAACAAGTTAAAATGCCATGTCACCAAAAATGAACAAAGCAAAGACTCGCGTACCTTTGAACCCAGTCCACTATCCCAACAGATGCATTTTTAATAGTTGTTACAGCACCAAATCCAGGTTCCTCCATAAATGTTCCATCTACCACCTGCAAATTGAATTTCCTTCTAAACCTGAGAGTCCTGATCTCATTCCCACAAAATGATGACTAGTTGTTACCTGTGTTTTCAAATCGGGATATGTATTGTGTATCGTTTTTTTATTGTAAAAATCGTATTGCGTATCTTAAGATACGTTTGATGGAAGAGTAGGAGTTTCTAATGTTTAGTTAGACAAGATTTTGGGAAAGGGAGAAATAATTAAGGCAAGAGAGGGGAAGGAAGGTATTTATATTACACTTAAAAAAAACTCTTTTTTTGGCTTGGTACAAATTGGCTAGAACCCATCTCTATTTATACTACTCCATGGAAGGGTCTAAGTCCAAAGATATTTTCATATAAGATAAATTTTAAGTAGATTCTAGAATTACAGATGTGACTAGTTCTCACAAAAAAAAAATCTAGATATTTCACAAGTATATTGTAGAATTTCTAGAAGATAGATATTATAGAATTTTTTTAGAAACTAGATATTTATATCTACTTCAATAATATCTTTCATATTTGAACTTTGTCAATTGGGCTTATTTGGATTTATTTTCTTGTGTCAAAATACTAAATCTAGTTTATGCTTCAACAACACTAATCAGAATTAATATACAATTAAAAAGTAGTTATACCTAAAGACATCACAAACTATACTTACATCTAAAAAAAAAGTTTTTAAGATGCAAAATTTCATGTCTCCCAATTGGGGTCTATTACATTAAGGCTTTCTGTTGCCTTAGTTATGAAAAAAAAAAGAAGAGCCCTTATATGTTTAAGGCAAAACACCATCAAATTATGGTTCTTTCCTCTATTGCAACTACAACAAATTTGACATTTTATAGCATAACTCTATAGCGTTCTTTTGAAAATCCTATTATAAAGAAACAACAATAGCGTTCGCCAAGTGAAAAGGAGGAGGATGTGCCTAATATAGCGTTTCACAAAACACGAGAAGAAATTTATAGGAATCCTGATACGTACACAACAAAAAAGGCCACTACAAGGCCACAACAGACCAAAACGACGTCGTTTTGGTCCTTTACCCTTAAAAAAAAAAAAAAAATCGTGCGATCTGAAAATCAAAATTCCTCCCTTTCTTCATCTTCGTCACTCGCAACTTGTAACACAGAGAGAGAGAGAGAGGAGCTCGACGAACGCGACCCACCTCCGACGAGTGCCACCACTGCCGACCACCACCATTGCTGTACGTCGACGCCATTGAACACCACTACTGTCGTTTGAGTTCAACAACTCTGATTGACGAGCTTCAACCAGGTACGCTTCTCTCTTCCGCTCTTTCTCTCTCTCTCTCTCTCTCTCTCACACACACACACACAGAGGAGGCTGGCTTCTCTCTAAACTTGTTTCAATTCTAAGAATCTGGGGGATTTTGCACAAAAATTAGGGTTCCAATGAGAATCTTAGATTTTGAAGGAATTTGCACAAAATTTAACCGACAAGTGCATCATGTATCTACTTCATTAGTTTATCTGGGTCTATTCCTGATTTTCTAGGCAATTTGTTGAATAATAGTTTTGTTGAATAAATGATGGGTTGATTATGCATTTCAATAGTTGTATCCATTTAGATACGTTTTTCTCCCTACACCCAGTGGAGGTAAATTAGTATTTTAGTGTTAGATCAATCAAGTTTAGCTTCTGGGTAATTGTTCGTCGATTTTCACAGTTTGTTCAATACTTGATTGTTTTTCAATTTTCTAGTTCTTCAGTTAGAATTACCTTTTGCTCAGTAGTTGTTCAATTGACTAATATATTAGTTTAACTTAGTACCGAAAGCAAAAAAAATGAAGTTCAATTTTTACGATTCGTCTAGTTTTGGACAGGATTCATGTAGATTCGACTTTTGTCAACATTGTATCTAATTTGTTTATTTCTTTTTGAACCAGCAGATGATGTCGCCGGAGTCTATTCCTTCGGCAATGCCTCGAAACAAAGAGTGTGAAGAAGAAGAGGTATGCAGTGGAGACAGTGAAGAAGAAATAGAGGTATGGAGTGGTCCATCAAACAAAGAGTGTGATGAGACAAATACTAATAAGGATGGGAAGGAAGCAACAGAAATTTGTGAAGATGGAGTTGAAGAACCAAAGAAAGGAATGACATTTGCGAAGATGGTGTTGTCAATATTAATGTAAGAAACTTTATTTTTAATTGCATAATTTCTTGTTTCATGTAAAAGTTATTGATAATCGTTCTTTATTGGTGGGCAGGGTCACCCAAGCTACATGGGGCATTCAATGTGGCCAAACGTCATTCCACATTATATGAAAGCAAATATGGCACAAGGCGGAAGTATCATCCCATTCTCTCCAACTTTTAGCCCAACCGGAACAAGCATGCCTCAATTTATGCCTTCGTTTCCAAGCTCACAAAGCAACATGGCTGGCTTAATCAATGGTGAAGTTTGGAATGGTCAATCAACTATTGCTGGCAGTCAAGTTTGGCGAGGAGGAGGACAATCAAGCTTTTTGGGAGATCAAAGTCAGTATTGGAGAGGACCCCAACCAAGTTTGCTCCAAAGTCAAGGGCAAGGAAGCGGAGGACAACCAAGTTATTTGGAAATGATGAATGCAACGAACAATGATTAAGAGTAGTGTCTTGTATCCTGAGTCCGTATCGTGTCGTGTCTCCTGTGTTTGTATCTTGTCCTGTGTCTATATCGTGTCTAGAGTCTATCAATTTCTTATGATTTTGATGTTGTTTCTATTAATTTGTTAAGAATTCTATCGACTTCTTATCATTTGGATGCTATTTCTATTGATATGTTATAGAGCAGAATGCATATTTTGAGATTTGGACCAATATTGGTTTTATGAGCAATATTGTCATTGTTTCTCTTTCTTTCGCTTGGTTGGACATATTCTTAGACTAACAAACTAAAGATAGCAACATGAGCCCCTTCATTATGCTTCTTTCAACAATGGAGAATATGTTTTTTGGTGCTGAAACAGTGTTTAAAAAGTTGGTAGTCTGCGATTTTCTTAATCGCTTCAACCTATCCAAAAAAGAAGAGGAGAAAAGAAGTCAGTAAATATTAGAAGACTTTATTTCAGAAAGGCTGCACACCAATTACTAGCCTCTGAGTGTCAAAATTTTTGCTTTGGTGAGTGATTTCTTAAACAAATTAAGGTCATTTGAGGATCATTGTTTCAATCAGCCACCTGTTGTCAAGACCATAACACTTACGATAAGTAATCAGAAAATGAGACAAACCAATAAACAAGTAAGTTATGTTCAATTGTTAGGTCCCATTATCTCAATAACCTCACTTTCTCAGCGAATAGAATACATTCAAATCAAGAAAACCAGATATGGAGAGCAATGGATATCTTACACTGCGCAGGTTCAGAAGTTTCTCATTAACTAACTTCTCCAAGGACAGTGCTAGCTCCATTGCTGAGGGGAGAAATCAAAAGTAAGATAGGATAAATATATGGGATACAATGGAATCACTTTTCAAAACCAGAGGATACCGGCAGTGTCCTTACATATGCTCTAAAAACTACGAAGAATGTAAGAGAAATGGTTAATGGCTACTTACCATACAATGCATCACCCTTCTCATCATGATCGAATTCAGAAGGGGCCGTCAATATGGAGTGCAGTTTCACTCTTCCTCCACATATGTTCTAGTATTGGACAAACAAGCAAGCATTTTATACACAGAATCAAATTATAGACGAAATCAAGTAACCAACTATTGAATTGATATGTGAAGGACATAGTAATCCTTTAAGCCATTGAGTCTCATACAGTAATACCCAACAAAGAACATAAGTTCAAACCAACAACGAACAGTCCACCCATATTTTGGGGGAAAAAATTAGGGGGAAAATTTTCGATTAGGGTTTTTTCCCTTACCCAACAACTCAAAATTGAGAGAGATCGAGAGAGAAAGAGAGGGACAGACCGCAGTGGTGTTCAGCGCTCGTGCAGGCGGCTGTGCTGGCGTGCCGAAGGTCGTGGAGGCGGCGGTGGCGGTGGTGTTCGTCAAGAGAAAGAGAGAGTGAGATACCCGCACACTGAGACACCCACACACAGCCTGTTCGAAGGTCGCGGGCGTTCGAGGAGAGCCTGCCTGTTTTTGTCTCGCCGGTGGTGGTGGTGGACGACGAGGTCGTCCGCTTCTTCATCGCTGGTCTCTCCTCTATTCTCTGTAAATTTTTGAAATGGGGATGGGAGAGGAGCACCGATCTGAGGAATTTTTTTTTTTTTTTTCTTTTTTTTTGTGTGAACACCAAAACGACGTCGTTTTGGTGTTGTGGCCATTTTGCTGTGGCCTTTTTGTTGTGTATGTATCATTTCTCAATTTATAGCGTTCCTCTCTCTTATACAGCGTTCTATCCAAAATGGCGCTCCACCCAAAAAAGAGGCGCCAATCCTCGCGCTTACAAGCCCTCTGAAAATTTCAGTCGCCTACCCCCAAACTATTCGAACCACAGATTTCGCTTGCAAGCCTTCTGAAATTTCCCGTCGACTACCCAAGCTGTTTGAACCAGACCGAGATGGAGAGATCTGGAGAGACCGATCTCCACTACCATCATCGCCTGCCGCTAGTGAGATGGATGGAGAGACCCAATGTCAACGAGGAGCTTTACAAATCCAAGGTATGCCTCGAATCGTATACAAGTTTCGAAGGCCCCACGAAAATCGAAACCTATATTTCCGATGTGATTTGTTTGCTTCGGAGGCAGAGCCCCTTAGGGTTTGAGTTCTGATCTCGAATTTTTCAATTTTTGCTTTTCTTTTCATTGTTTAGTTTTTATTTGCTAGATCTGTTCAGGATGCATCATCCATCGGGTATGATACAGATGTACGAGAAGGGTGAAGACAACTACGATCTCGATTTATGCGAGGCGAAGGGGGAAGCCGCTTCAAGATGTGATTGGTTTGTTCTGTAGGTAACCAAGGCTAAAACCTCTTAGGGACGTCTTCTGATCTCGGATTTTGTCGTATGATTGCTTTTCTCTATTTTTTTCATTTGTGATTGTTCTTTTCTAGATCTGTTCAAGATACATCTGTGGCTCTTTTTTGTGGTTTCTGCTTCTCACTCGAAATCATTGCTTTGGTCATTCTAGAATATCTTTCTTGTAAGAATGTATGTGAACAATGAACATCCAGTTTCTAGTTCAGGTAGCTGTAGAGATGCCTTTGTGGAAACTTCCTATTTCTTTGTATTAATGCACCATGGGAAAACCCATTAACTCATTGTTTATGCCAATAGAATAGGTAGAAATTTTATGCAAGCACTTATCACTTTAATCATTCTTTCCGAGAACCCATATTCGTTTCCTTATCTACACGCGTCCTGTTGTCAAAATGTGTATTGTCCCTGTCCCATCAGCAGCTGTTGCATACTGAGTTCATGTTTTGGCTTAATATGTGTTGAGGACAATCTGTTTAGCAGGTTTAAGTGGTCGTTCCATTTTCCCACTAAGGCACTAAATATCCTCCTCCCTGTTCACACATTATACTTTTGCATACCTTTCAGCAGCCTAATTTGCGTTGTCAACAACACTCATTAGGATGTGGTAACAAAGTATAATATTGATGCTGAAAAAGCATCGCTGCGTTAAATGCAGCAGTAGAGAACATGTAATATTTCGCTAAAAGAAAAGGAGCTAACCACTATAAGTGTTCCTGGGTCAGGGGCTGTCTTCAAAGTTGACAATTTTGGTAAACTACGTAAAATTTTCCATGTGCCTTTGGATGTTGAGAAGACTATTTGGAAAAGTGACTAGTTGATGAACAGTCCTTTGTGGAGAGTTTTATGCCTATAAAATCCCCCTTCTTTCCTAGTGATGAGTAACTACTCTGTGGCTGGACCACTTGGACCCGCCTCTGCAGGATAAACATCTGATACGTGCACCCACGCACAAGCCACAGGCATTAGATAAGTCAATGCATTGCCAATCGGAGTTGGACACCAAACCTCCAGGTTTACGGTAGCTTGTAGGGCTGATGACTCTTAGTGACAACCTTAAACTGCAGGCCTTGGGTACGATGTTGGGTTAACGTTTATTTGTCAATTATTTGGGGAAAATGGGGATCACTTGGACCATAGGAGTTGTAGCTTGTCGAAGATTGCTTGGAGGATGAAACACCTTGGGATTTATTATTTTGATAAGTATCGGAAACATCTCAAGTATTTTGTTATTTTTACCCGATGTTTTGTTTCAAAGAACCTAAAAGGTCTTGTGTTCTAAAATATTGAAGTTTCTGCATTTTGATGGTCTCACTTTTTCATTTTGACCGGCCACTTTTTATTACTCATAGAGATACGGTCCACCACCTCCTTATCCACGCTTGAAAATTCCTGTGCTAAAGGTTCCAATTCCTCCTGGAGGTAGTTTTGGTTATCATCCTCGAGGTTGAGGCAAGCCTCCCGTTAATGAAGTAAGTTTCACTCTTTTATACTCTGTATTCTTATTCTAGTCTTCATTGTTTTGTTTCTTTATGTGTTATAAACTTTTATTTATCATTCGTATTTGTTTTCTTTTCTTGATTTACTTGTTCCTATTCCTATGACATAGTGTGGCCAGCCGCTTTACGGGGATGTCTTTGGGATTCAGCAGCAAGATCAGCCAAACTGTGAGGTACTTCAACAACAATGTTTTTTTGCAGTTTCATATGTACAGAGTTCATTAGCAGATCTATTTTTTCTAGTACTTTAAAATGCCTAAGATTTTTTTGCCTTGGTTTTACGATCCGAGTGGCAATCTTGATGTATAGCTATACCTTCTGTTACTTGAAAGTCGAATTTAATTTGGATCGCTACATTGAGAATGTCATGCAATGTAACGCGGCCAACTATGGACATGTGTAGTGAACGACTCATGTTCTGGCCCTGACCCTCCTGGATGGAAGCTCAGTTTTGCCTACTTTCCCAAGCCAAGTAAGTAAAAACATTGGGATGGGATGGGATGGGTTTGGATGACTGTCATTGGCTATGGTTCAAAGTAGGAAGGGGATGGGACTGCAGAGGGGCTGCTTTATGCTCACTCTAGGGTACGGAAAGTGCCTTAGGAACTGGTTTTTAAGAACTTTGCAGGCAACTTCTGTGAAGTGAAATGCTGAAAAGTGTACAAGTGTAAACATCTTTTTAAGGTTACACTCTTTCATATTTAAAAAAAGAAAACGAAAGAAAAGAGTTATGTGTTGGAGCCTTAAGGACTTGGCGAAATAAGTGCCAATTGCAGCTATTATTGCGCTGCAATTTTTAGATTACGGGGTATCAAATGGCCATCATCGGTATTACATCAAATGATGTGTTTGAACAATCTCAATATCTGATCCCCGTTTGGCAATTCTATGTAGCTTTCTTTCAATGATTAATCATATTTATTGTTTAATCCATGTGTGATGCTCACAGAATCTATTTGTGGCCGGAGACAACTCTCACCCTTTTCTTGCTCGGCAATTACAACATTTCTCTCGTAATGGCAATATAAAGCCGCATTGCCACGACAATGATGGGCCCGAGCATCATTGTTTACTGATTGACGGTGGTTTCGACTTTCTGTTGGTAATTCCAATGATCCGATTACGAGATAAGTCCTCCTTTACTATTCTTTTACTGTCGTCACGCGTTTGATTGATTTTTTCGGTCACGTGGGTAGTTCCCAAAGTGCATATGAGATCATATCATTTTTGGTGCTTAAAAATTGCGATTATAATTTGGCTGCATGTTTAGATGGTCAGAATTCATGGGGGTTGAAGCTTGTTTTGTTTCCTAATTTGATTGACATATTTCACTCAAAAAGATTGGGAAAAATCAGTGTATATTTTTATGAGAGAGTATCAGCTTGCATTCTTAAAGCTGAGCATAGCTAGGCTTGTAAAACTAACGAGTGACCAGTAATTATCACTCGGTGCGTGATGGCTATTGCTATCACCCAGTTCATATTGATCAATGCCTTAGCACAATCTCGATATTTGGATGTAAGAGACGAGTCTCTGTTTGACAACCCATCAACAGTTTTTTCTCAAGTTCTTTTTTCTTTCAAATAGAGTTCTGAGCTAGAAACAACTCCAACATGCGTTGAGTCGTAAAGGTACGCGTAGTTGATTTGATTAGAAGCTGTAGTTTTAAGTTCCACATACTCCCTGGGGTAGCGGAATTTTGTTCATTCCTACTGTCAAAAAATAATATGTATATATTGTTGATGCTGATGCCTTATAGTCTTCTGGAAATTTGATTTGATTCAAGATCGGTATTATAGCAGGTCTATGAGTTCAATAAAAGAAGCTTCCTCATCTTGTCGTCGAAGACAGATTGGTTGATCTACATCCGGGTGGAAATTTGTAGAAGTCTTTTCTTTGACATTTCCTTTCATTTGTAACCAGACAAGTAAACAAGTTGTAGAATTTTTTGTGGTTTTTATGTCTTTTTAGTTGTCCTTCCATACAAAGACTGTATTTTGATGGTTCAATTTGCATGCAAATGATGGTGAATGAGTTACAGTTGCATTCTGAATGTTGGATTTCCGGTGATCATATGGTGGTGTTGTCTGATCGAAAAGGAAAAATGGTGGTTGTGTGCTATCGAAAGTGTTTGTACCAATGCATAAACTTCATGAGATACAGTGTAGAAAATAGCATTCAGTGAGCCTTGTCTTCAAAAATCAACTTATAACAAACCTAAAACGTTATTGTTAAGAATTCAGATTATAGCTTTCTACGAATGCTATTGTTAGAATTCAGATTACAGCGTTCTACGAATGCTATTGTTAGAATTAGAAATTATAGCATTCTACAAATGCTATTGTAAAAACCTATGGATAGCATGCTTAAAACGCTATAATTGATGGAAAATTCATAGCGTCCAGAAAATGCTATCGTTGGTATCGACTTTTTATAACAGGGGCTACGAAAGCGTTCTTGTGAACGCTATGTATTACTTTCTATAGCGTTTTTTGCCTGCTATAAAATGTGATTTTTGTTGTAGTGCGCATGAAGCCCTACGTTGAGGTTGAATTTCCATCAAATGTTTGAATATAGCCATAATAAGATCAAATGGTTTAGATTAATACGTTTGAGGTTCCGCTTCTTGAAATAAGGTCAAACTTTTTTTTTTTTTTTCCTTCTAATAAGTAATCGTAGGATACATACCAAATCAGGATACGCAATCGTATCGTAGGATTTCTATACAAAAAAGATAGGGGTGCGATACATTTCATTTTTCAATTAAAGGAGACGATATGAATCGTAGGATACGTATCGTTTATTGTAGGTTTTCAACAACTATGGCTGATACACAATCAATGAAAAAGGCCAATGCTATGACCTTCTGTGGCCCAAGCATGAATGCTACAAATGAATGAAGCATGAAATTAACCACGGTTGTATGTAAATAGAAATTTAATATGGGTGTTACTAATATCATTAGGAAAGGGCTTATGACTAAAGAAGCAGAGGTAAAAGGCATCACTATACATGTAATCAGGATACTTTCATTCTGCATTGTTCCCCCTCATGGGAATGGACTGGCTTCAGTCCCAGGTATCATGGAGTAAGGCCTTTTGGGTCTCTATTTCTTACTCGAGTAGTCTTCCTTGTAGTATTTTTCTTAATTTTGACTTTAGTAGGGTTTTAAAGATGAAATCTTGGAGCTTTAGTTTACCACATGCTAGTAGGGCTACTTTGACATTGTCAAACTTATGGGTTTTACAAGGCACTAAGGCCTATAAATTTTTTTTTTTGATAAGCAAAAATTTATTAATCTTTGGAAACAAATAACAAAGATTAGAAGGGTCCGAGACGGAAAACGCCAAGGACCCTAAAGGGGAAATAACAAGACACAAAAAGGATGGCAAGAAGCCAACCAAACCACAGAAACAAAAAAACCACCTAAAACGATCAAGAATCCTGAACCAGAAAACACAACAAGGAAAGCCTCGAAAACACCAAAAACAATAGCAAGAAAAGAAAAAACCCAAAGCACTCCTCCCCCTCAGCTCGCCACCAGAACCAAAAACCCCAAAAAAGCCGAAACCTCCAACCATCAACCAACCGACACCAGGAACACCCAGAGAGCTCCCACCAACATCGACTGCAAAATTAGAACTCCACAGAAATGGAGGTACCATCCTCCAAAACATCAAGAGCTATAATTTCCTTTTCAGAAATTTCAACTCCCTTTAATTCTAAAAACTTCTTTATATTGTAACTCTCCCTTCCAAAGAATTTTATACCACACGAAACACCCAACTCCATATTCTTGCGGGCTTCCTTGATTAACATCGAAATCCTCTTACGAGAGTCGCTACTAGCATCCTCATGAGTCGATAGAGTGGGCTCATCAAAACTGTCTTTCTTCAAGTCCAACTTCAATGATTTTGACTTCTCCTCTTTTTGCTCCCGACTAAACGACTTAGAAAAGATGGCTACTTTCAAAGGATTTTTAGTCCAAACAGGATTCCTTCGATAACCTTTAATGGTCCAGGCTTTCTTTTTACGGCGCTTGTAGTCGACATAACTAATAAGGGGTTCGGCGGAAACAAGATCAGCAGATGTGGAGTCGTCAGAACCAGAACTCGTATATGTCACCCCCTCCTAAAAAATATTCCCTTCAGCTTGATTATCCTCCTTACAATTCTCCATATGGATAGCTCTCTCAGCATAATGAATATTACCCAAAGGAGAGTTGGATTCCTCAACAAAGGAGTTTGAATTATCCATCACATTAAGGTTCGAAAACTGAGCTTGGTCTCCCAAATTGGGTAGATAAAAATCCCCAATGAACGACTCCAATCCTCCATCTAGCTCATCGTCTTCGTCCTTGACACCTGTGGGATCAACCGAACTAAAAGAATTGTCATCGGACTCATCCACAGCATGCAACACCACACCATCCAACAAATCAATCCTTGATTCCTCGCTAATTCCTTTATCTTGGGCTTCATGGGCATCAAAATCAAATGAATTATCATCCTTTGGGTCTATCTCAACCAAAACTTCCTTCCCATCTGTAACATGCCCTTTCTTGATCTCAATCGAAGTAAACACATGCTTCTCCCAAGAAGTTTCTGCCAAAGGATCTTCTATAACTTTAACAAGGTAGGAAACACCATTAAATTTAACATGCACAACCTCGTTAATGCAGTCAAAATATTCTGTTAGAATAAACATACGCCCTTTATCAAAAGCTATGAATTTCTCCGTTAATTCATCAAGTCTAATCACATCACCCCACAATTTTCCAACATCAATAAAAGTAGAAGAACACCAAGCATTAAGAGGCACACCGTAGCAAGATATCCAAACGCATCTAGAAGGCTTGATAGATTGATTGTCCCACACTTTCACAGAAGTGAACCAATTTGGAAGCAAATTGTCTTTGTCCAAAAGGAAATCATTCAATAAATCAGAGGAGTCGAAGGAAAGCAACACGTTTAAGCCACCTAGTGGACGAATATGAGCATCCCAAATACCATTGCTTAAGAATAGATCTTGAAGCGTATTCACGTAGTAGTAATTGATTAATTGCCCTACTGCACTCTTCCGTAACCACTCCATATCTGCTTCCTTTCCTTCCACAAGTTTAGTCTTGATGCCATTTAAAACACCCCTCACGATATCAGCAAAGGATGGAGGGTCGAGAGCTCTCTGCTTACAATGATCCTCTCTGATTATAGGCTTCCATTTTGAATCAAAAGAACCCATCTTTCTCCCTTGAACCTTTTGATAGGATCTTGCTGCATTTGGAGTAGGTTTGGAGTATTTAGCAAGTTTCACAAAAATTCTGAAATTTCTAATCAAGAGACCATCAAGAGCATCAATCGCCCGAAAAATTTCTAATCAAGAGACCATCACTAAGGCCTATAATTGACCTCTTCAAGAAAACAAAATTAGGTCCTGGAGAATGAAAAAAGTTGAAAGGCTTTGGAAGAGCTCTTGCTCTCTTTCCTTTTTATTTTTCTTCTTGTTTCCCCTCTTTCCCTATGATATATCTCCGGTCGCTTACTCACAAATTATAAAACGAAAAATAAGTGTCGTCGGTAGCCATGTAGTCGTTGGAGAGGGTGAGGTCGAGTGAGTGGGAGCCATGTAGTATGCATAAATTTAACTTAAATGATAGAAAATTACACTAAAAAAGTTACAATAATGGGACAATACGTCAATTCTGTTAAGTCTCAATCCCAATAAACAAATTCAAGAAATAGTCCCACACAGAGAAAAAGTAACGAACCAAACAATCCCCTAAAATATTTGTCCTATAGAGAAGAACCAATGAATTTTTTTTGATATTGATAAATTGTACAAAAGTGGTTCGCTTTTTGCTATTGATTAATTGTACAAGAGTGGCCAACCTGACTAACATTAATTTGTTAGTCATATTGATATTAACAGACCTTAAATGTGTGTAAAATGAAATTATGTAAAGCACAACAAGTCCTAGAGGAGGGTGAATAGGATGACCACTTTAAAAATAAAACACTTCGATTTCAACCAATTTAATCATTCACCATGGCAAAACAAGCAACTCAACAAGTTCAATATAGAGTAATTAAACTAATGAGCCAAAAACACACGATACACGGAAACTACTTAGGGTCTAATACCCTAAGCAAAAAAACCATGGCCTTACTCTACTTGTATTTCATAATTTAGAAGGTACAATAAGTTTAAAGACAAGAAATTTACCCACAAACAACTTGCAATTCCTAGCTTCAACTCTTGAACTAGCACCCAGTGCTCCTTCTTGAATTCATGAACCCACGAGAATCACCATCTCGATCTCCGCATCACCACGGCTCCGGATCATCCGGCCAAGTAGACTAGAAGGCACCCAAACATGATGAATGAAAAAAGATTTGATTTTTGTGAAGGATTTTGAAAACCAAAATCAATCTAGAGTCAATCCATGGAGAGGAAAACTCTAGATTGAATAAAGATGAAAGGAGCAAGCTCAAATCACCAAAGAACATCAAGTTCACAAAAAAGAGAAGGGAAGAGACTCACTCTCTAAAAAGGGGGCTGGTTTTTTATGAAATGTGTGCGCCCTAAAATGAGAGAAGAAGAATTTATATAGTGTCCCATTTCTTAGCCAACAAGCAAACCTCTTAAAACATGACACATGGCAATTTAAAAGAGCCGACAGACGCGTGTAGACGCAAGGAAACGCTTCCTACAGGATTAAGACATGTGGCACAAGGAGGGCTGTCCAAATAGCACGCGTTTGCACGCGTCTGCAGACGCTACCAAACGCTGGGGGCTGAAAGTTTAAGACACGTGTCAAAAGATGCCTTTCAAAAACACGCGTCCACAGACGCTACCAAACGCTAGGGGCTGAAAGTTAAATGCCTTGGTCAAAATCATGAAATTTCAAGCATGGATTAATGCACTAGCCTAATATTTAAAGAGACAACTTAAATCATGACATTTCAAATCACAAATTAAGAACCTAAATGCAATGTTCAATGCATGATTATCCCTTTCCGAATTGAGCTTTAAAACACTTGGCACAGAATCAGCTTAAACATGAAGCTTGTAATCTCATGAGCAGAGCATCTAGCCTCAAACCCTAAGTACTCTACCTCCTAAACCTCAATTGCAAAATAGGAAAATTAAAAACTCCGAAAGGCTTGACATAACTCGGAAAATGCCAACACAACTAACATAAAACTATATTTCCCTTTGTCAGAATGAGGAAATAAATTTCGCACATTTCAACTGTAACATTGCCAACAAACATAGAAACTTGATTTAGGTAGACACTGATTTCACTAAATCCCATCACCGACTCCCAAACCCTACTTGGAGATATCATTGTGCCAATAGTTCGACCCATTCCAAGTAAGTCACTTTCTCTTAAGCTTTGTTCCCTGCGTGCACTGAATGTTTCTTCGAGGCTTAGATCAAGGATTTGTGGGGGGTTTTTTTTTTTTTTTTTTTCACACAGTAGGATGCTAGTAGAGTTAGATTACTACTGTAGGCCAACATCACTCCACCGACTTGAACCTGAGACCGCACACATTGACACCTATGTGTTCACTCACAACCATTTCAGTTACAAAATTGATGGGGGATTTATCAAGGGAAAAAATGGTAGGAAAAACCCAACATGTTTTTTCCTCACTATCTATCTTCTAATCTTTTCCTCCCCTTCATAAATCCCTACCAATATATAAGACCCGAAAACAAAACCAGCCATGGTGCATACTAGTGTACTGCATGTGATCTGTAATAACCCGAAATTTCATAAATAATAATTTTGATTTATTAATTCGAGTATTTAAATTTTAATATCGAGAATTGAAATAATTTATTATTTAATTTAAATAACTCAAATAAAAATTCGTTTATTTCGTTTTATTAATTTTTTGGCCGTAAATCAACGCGTCCACACCGGGTATTACACCTTATCACATCCGAGAACCCTAAAAATCCCCCAAGACATATTTTGTCCCCTTAAAGCTAGCACCACCTCATTTATTGCCCAAGTTAGACCTATTTCTATTTTTGGAAGCCTAATTAACCATGTACCAAAGTTCGACTTTTCTTCCAACTTTGACCACACTCTTACTACATGCTATTTTGGATTTTAGTGAGTTAATGAGAGTGAGAGAGAGGGGTCGGTTGTGACTAGTGTAGGGGAGAAAAATTACTTCCCTCGCCGTATAATTTTACGGGCGTGTTTCCATACGCGTGTTCACGTACATTTCGGCACTGTTTTCTTCTAAATTCATAAGCGTTAAACTTTTCGTATTCTCCTAATTATTAGGAAGACTATCTAGGGATTTCCGAACACCATTATTTATTTCCTTTACGTTAGTAACTCTTTATTTATTTTTGTAGTACACTAGTTTGTATTTTTAGCGCACAAAACCAACTTTATGGGGTATTTTTCGTCCCGACGGAGGGGAACTTATCCCCCAATAAATGGGAGACACTTTTTATCCTAATTGTATTAGCCACATAAGGCTATATAAAGTTGACCCATAGGTTTACTTTTACTTAAAAGTGTGCATATATATGTATGTATATTTATGACACCCCATGACTAGTTTCGTGTGTATAACTAGTACCCAAAACTACACGTAACTAGTTGTTTACACCCCAACCCAACGAACCTAGACGCTATACGTCATTTCCTACGAACCTACGAACCCATTTCTTTGGACGAATAGTGAAAAATGACCCTATCCTATCATTAGCCTAAAAAGCCTACAAAACACTATTTTATAAAGTTTTTTTGGACTATTCCATGGGAGGGGGAGGCCGGCCATTTTGGGGGAGGGACGTGCTCCTATGATTTCCTATAAATAGCTCCCCACACTTTCTTCATTCTCACACCAAAAGTCTTTCTTGCCACCTTTGTAGTAAACTAACTTTCTAAGGAGAAAAACCATGAGTTCTTCAAATTCTTGTTGAAACTCAACCTTCCACCACCACACTCCACCACCCTCGACCAGCCCTAGATCTTAGAAAGGTAGAAAAGTTAGCTAGAAAGCGTTCGAGCAACCATTACGCCGCCGGAATCCAACTAACTTATCGGCTTCCGACTAATTATCGGAATTAAGGTAGATACTTTATCTTAACCCTAGATTAGTATTTTCTAGTTCATTTTAAATATGTCGTTATTATGCTTAAACGTGCTTAATTATGATTAGTTGAGATTATGGTGGATAATTAGCAATAAAATGAAAAGTTACTCTTTGAAAATGCACGTAGTCGTTATAATGCACGATTTAAAAACTGACTTATCAAAATGCACAGTTATAATGCCCGATGAACTTTTGGAAAACAAAATTATGCAATTATAATGCCCGACTGATTTTTGGGAAGTAGCTGACTAAACTTTTTCTTAAAGCAACTTCAAAATGTTTTGACTATATTTGGACTGTGAGATAACCCAAGGCTAACACCCTTGAGGGTCTGTCAAAAAAGATGTGCCTTGCGCTGTCTATGAAAGGAATGGTGACAGTAACTGGATTCGTCCGACCATCCGGCCTGAGACTCTCTTGGTTATCTCATTTGTCTAAAGAAAGTAACCAATGAGATTTTATACCTGAAGTAACACGGTTATCGTGAAATGATTTGAAACGGAAGATTTATCATGAGATATTTGAAATAGAGGATTTTTATGAAAATTATGGCATGTGCACGTTTCACAAGAGATACACAAGACAATGCATTTTTTCCCGAGAAAATGAACGATTAATTTCACGTGGATAAGCAAAGATGAGATAAGAAAGAAACGGTGATGTGATGAAAACTGAGACAGTAGTGCTGTTTGAGTCCTGCCCCAATTCCGCAGGGAGAATTTGGTGGTCAAAACTCAGTAGTACAACACATAGTGAACGGAACTTATAAACAGACTGGTTGAGTTCAGTGATATAAGCCGGCGGGCTATGTCGTGTGTGACGCGAAGTGAACGGACCTTATAAACAGACTGGTTGAATTCAGTGATATGAGTAGCCAGGACTACGAGCGGAAAGGTTGGTGACCGTTAGAAAGGGGTTGTAGAATGGGCCAATAATTTTCGAGTGATGGGAGATGGATGAAATTTGAAGAAGAATGTTGTTATGAGAAATTGATACGAAATATTGACACTGCACTCTAATTGTGAAAATGATACGAGACACAGAATTTGTAAAGCTACACTTCGATTTGATTTGACATTGATATTTGGACATACATGATTTTACCGTAATATTCTGTCACCTATTATATTGTTCTAGAATTGCAAGTTTAAGGTTGGGGTAGGGTTATCTATTGAGCGTCCACGCTCACGGTGTTGCACTTGTGCGACCCTGGCATAATACCACGATGTTGCTTCGCGACTCCGACGTATTATGCTAGATTATCACCATAGACAGAAGGACTTCTACGGAGAACATGGAGCCGGAGGAGCCGCCGAGATGGAGATCAACCAGGCGGAGGAATTTGTGGAGATGTAGAGCTTACCCGGTTTGCCTTTTTGTAATCTGTAGAGGACAGATTATTTGTATTAAACTTTATATTATTATTATTACTGTTTAAGAATTTTGGTTGTAATAATAATTAGGAGAAGTTAATTTGAGGTCCCATACAAAAAAAAAAATGTTATGATTCCATCCTAATGGATTTGAATAGTTATGATCCCATCTCGAAATTTGGAAAATATCCAGAAAGCCCTTATGAAATATTTTGGCCTTTTAAATTTCCTATTATTTATTAAAAGATTTGAGCAATTAATAGTCCCAATAAACATCCCACAGAACTTTCAAAATCTTAATCCTGGCAGTTTTGAAACTTTTTCCTATTATTATGTGGAAGTCAGTTATGGAATTGTTACCATCCCAAAACCCAACCCATGTCGTCCCAAATTCAAAAATATACTACTGTTGCTACCCTAATTATAGTTATAATCTTCTTAGATTTTTCATCTCCTTTTCCGTCCTAATCCCTTAATTAACTCATCCTATTTAAGGCATTAACCCACCTCCTAAATTAAAACCCTCCACTATCCTTCCTTTTCAGAAACGGAATAGAGAAACGAAATCCCTCACATCCTACTCTCTCTCATCCAATTTTCTCCCCCACCATCCCTTTATAAAAAAAAAACGAAAATCACCTAATCAAAACCTCGACAGTAGCAGCAGAAAAATCGATTCCCTCGACGCCGGCGGAAAGTTCGAGGACCTCATCTTCGTTTTCGTCTTCCACCACTTCTCTTGATCTCACATTCGATTAGAAAAGCTCTGGATTCATCCTCGCCGTCACCTTCCTCCGTAAAATCTACGCGAGGCAGAGAAACGACTGGTGCATTCGATTTTCTCCATTTTGCAGTTGTTTTGATCGGAAGCTGATGTACGATATTTTAAGTTTGGACAAATATGGGGTAAGGAACGTGGTAAGCTTTTCAGATCTAGAATATGGGGTAAGGAATGCAAGAAAAGAAGAACAGATTTGGGTTGTTGGATCTCTTTCTTTTCTTTTCTTTTCTTTTTAATCATTTATTTGGGAAAATATTTCGAGAAAGTAGATGGTGTATTTCGATTGAATGATTTATGTCATTGATTTTTTTCCATGGAACATGGTTTATTGATTAATCATGTTTAATGTGACCTAATGTGCATGCATGGAACATGGTTTATTGATTCACCAATCTCGTTATTTCATATAGTAAACATGGTTTTTTATTTGATCATGTTCCCTCTATGATCATGGTTAATCAATCATCCAATAATGTGTCGATGGGTCAATTATAATTAATCAATAATATATATTCAATCATGGTTAATAAATGATACATATTCCTTGTATGACATTAGGTTGCAGTTAACATGGTTAATCAATAAACCATGTTCCTTGTGTAAACTCACCATTTGTGCCATGATATCTCCCACGTGAATGGGATAATGGGTAATGGATGGTTTCCCCGGATTATGATGGGACTAAGTTAAGGACGTGAACGGTTGGTAAAAAAAGACGTTGATAAGATAAACACGTTCACATTATTGACGAACATGGTAAATTAATTGTGCATTTATTGGATATCGAAACAGTATTGTGAACATGGTATATTACTTCATCGCAAAATCTGAAAAATTGATAAAGCCCATTCGAATGGTGAAGTTAGGAGATAATAAGAAAGGGGCACACCATTTTGGGAGATAGTGTGAGAAGGGGGAGAGGCAATCAAAACATTCCCCATTTTTTCTAGAAATTTTGAATATATAGTCGACAATATTAATTGTTGGTTGTTCACTTGTATGAGACTAGAATTTTTGAAATTCAAAAACTCCTCAAGTTAAGGAAAAGGGAACATATTCAAACACAAATAAAGGAATGATAATGGAAACTACACCCATAGATAATTGATTAATTGATAATTTAAAACACAAGGGCAAATATGTCATTTAACAGTTTTTTACATCATCCACCCTCCTTATCCCTCCTTTCTTATCCATCATCCAAACCATGTACTATTTAATCCTCCCTTTTTAACTGTCACATCAATGTGGGCTCACCTTTCTTATTTAATCACCCCGACTATTTTATCCGCCCTTACTATTTAATCCCTCTCAAACTTATACGTCATCCAAACGGGTCGTAAGTACGTCGATACAGCTGAGGTCTCGCAGGGCCGCATGATGCTCCAGGCCATTGGTTGGTTATGGCTGCTAAGCTGGTGACAGAGGGTGGATCACGATATATTGCCTTTTGTGCGATATATTAGCGATACGAACGTACTTATCACAAGATATTGTTATATCTTGCGATATATTGATGGGCAGTGATATTGAGTGCGGGAAATTCGCTTTCTACACGATTTTTTCACGGTTCGAGCTATGGGACCGCGATAAGGTGACGGATCAGAGGAGATTTGAAGTAGGGAGTTTTTAGAACCCATTCCAGACGACTTTTGGAGGAGAATTTGGTTATTTGAACCATTTTTTAGCGAGAAATTGGTGTTGTCATGTATTTGAGCATGAGATATTGTTGGAGGTGGTGTTTGAAGCGTGAGATCTTGCTTTTTACGTAAATTTCACGCGTGTTGGAGAGTTGTGTGGGTGTTATTAGCATTCCAAGCTAATTTCACTTGCTTTGGAATGTTGTGGTGAGTTGTGGGAGTTAGAGGAAGTGTGAAACAAGAAGATGGTGGGTCAAATTCAATCGGCACAAACCCCGACACCACGTTTGACAGGGGATAACTATGAAAATTGGTGTATACACATGAATGTGTATTTCTGTTGGGAGGATTTGTGGAAAATTGTGGAGTAGGGGTTTAAGGATCCAACCTCGAAAGGAGACAAATAAGAGAGAAAAGCAGCAGAGGCAGCACTTACAGCACAGCAGAAGACGGAACTCAAAGATTTGAAAAGGAGGGATAATAGAGCGTTGTTCCAGATATTTCAAAGTGTAGATGAGTCACGCTTTGAGAAGATTTCTGCTGCCACCACCTCGCTTGCCTGGGAAATCCTTTGGAGTGCACACCGAGGGGTTGAGCAAACCATCAAGGTTCGGCTCCAAGTTTTGAGGGGGGGAGTTTGAGAATTTGGAGATGGATAGCAATCAGTCAGTGTCCAAGTATTTTACGTGAACTATGACCATTGTTAACCAGTTGAGACGGTATGGAGACAAGATGGAGGATGTTCGAGTGATGGAGAAAATACTTCGGCCATTGGATCCAAAATTTGACAACATCGTTGGTACTGTTAAGGAGGCCAAGGACCTCAACACCATGACCGTAGATGAGTTGTTGGCCACGTTGGAGATCTAAGAGCAAAGGATCAACAGGAGGTTGTCCACGACAGGGCAGGAGCAGGCCCTGCAGGTTATGGCGAGGAGTGTCGCACGAGCAGGTGGAGGAATGGTGCAGAGAGGTAGAGGACGAGGCCGTGGACATGGTCAAGCCCGAGGCAGAGGTGGTAGAAATTATCGAGGAAGAGGAATAGAGGAGAATGTTTACAGAGCGAGAGGGAGAAATGGAGGTAGACGAGCAAGACGGAGAATGAGAGGCATCGATAGGAGTCAGGTGCAGTGTTATCGCTGTAATGAGTATGGTCACTTTATCAGGGAGTGAGCTGCGCACGTGGAGTGTGGTGAATATGGTCATTACAGTTATGACTGTACTGCAAAGGATGGTGATGGTGAAGTTGGGGAACACGCGAATGTTGCGGTGGAAAAGGTTGTCGTAACGGTACTTCAAGCAGAGGTGATTGAAGGGTGAAGTGAAAGGGAATGTGCAGTAAGGTGCGTGCGAGCTGTGTTGTGTGACATGCACAATTAAGGAGAGATGTTGAAAGAATTAATTGGTGAATGTGTGATGTGTGAGATCCGGAGACAGAGAAGTAAGAGGGAGTTAAGAGAGGGCCATCACTTTGGCCAGAGATATTGAAGTTGTGTAGTTGAGTGTTTTTAGATCTGTGTGGTTGCGGTTTCATTTGTATTTCTGTAAGTATGTACGTTCATTTGTCTTTGTAAGTGGGTGCTTGGGAGTTCAATTGTGTGAGAGGAACAGTGGAAGAGTGTGAGAGTGATATCAGTTGGTGTGTGAGTGGTGTGAACCGAAAGTGAGAGTGAGGTTGTATTTTATGATTGAGTACTCATATTCAATAAAGTTAGTGTTGATTGTGTGTGTAATAATCTCTCCGTAATTTCATTGCTCGAACTCCCAACGCATCACCCTCGACCTAACTTTTAAAGGTTTTTTTGCAAGATTTTTTTGGGTTTTTGTTCTCTTAATTCTTACCATGTTCGGATCACATCCTTCGCCATTGGAAAGGGATAAAAATAGAGCCAGAAATTGAAAAAATATTCATATAGTTGGTCTACGTGAACTTTTTTTAACTTTGGTTTATATTTTAATATTTTTCGATTTTTCTAGTCGAGATGAAAAATGGGATGGTAAAATTTGACCCAAGGTCCAGTAAAAATTAAGAGAACACAACCTAAAACACCGTGGCAAAAATCCTTAAAAAGTCAACTGGGGTTGTCATCAACTTGTATTTACATTATCTCTGTGCCTTACCCTTTTTTTTTTTGTGATACGATATACATCCGCAAAGGTTAGTGGAAAAATTAATTAACCAAAGGGGGTTCGATGTCTCTCCATAAACTCAAAGCCCAGACCTCTACCTTGACAGGCAGGAGGTACAACCAGATGGACTATAAGCCACATCTCTCTGTGCCTTACTTGGGTTGTCATTGCAACTTCTCTCTCCATTTGGCAAAACAGCACTGCTACATACACAGAAAACACACCTAGAATTTACCCAGAATTTGAAAATCAATGAATCTGGGCCATTTACACTTTCGAGGTCAATTCTGAGTCCCCTTTCGGGGCACCCAGACTTACTGTTGGCAAAAAGGATCAATATGCAGGCATTCCGCTAATGTGCACAATTTAAGCTTTTATTTCTAGCGTTACGATAGGATATGTACAAAGAAAATGGAGAGTGATTTGTGAGCGAGTAAAACACCTTTAAAGATTACACCTCTATTCCAAATTGGTCGCCCTTTTTGGAACCATGTATTTTGCACGCAAAATATTATTATAGTTATGAGATTTTTTTTAAAAAAATAATAATTCACACCAAAATTTTCTTCTCAACGAGATTTTTTTTCTGGGATTGGGTTGCGCAGATTACTGTGAACATGGGTTAGTACTATGTATTCCCGTTCATTTTCTTTCGGTTTACCTCAACCAAAATAAAAACCAAACCTTTTTCAATTCTTTTTGTTTTTCACAAGCCAAAACTGAAGCAGAGCCTTATCTCAGGAACCAGTTTTTCAGCCTGTGTTTTTGGTTGGTTCAATTTTCTTGGTTTTTATTTCACCCCTAAGTGTATGAGCAAAATCAATGATTTTGATCCCCTGTAATCTCCAGTCTATGATCTCTATGCATAGGATAACACAGAAAAAAAGTAATCTAAAAAATGCTGGGACGTATAATGACACGTATCAAGGTTTTGGATTCTCTTTGTATTTACCAAAGCACCATGTCCATGAGCCAAAAAAACAAAAAACAAAATGAGCACATTCAAGTCTTGAGAGGTAACAAAATGAGCACATTCATGTACTTAATCCATCAATATCAATTAATCGACCAATCAATCAGTACCCTATACAAATGTATGTAATCCTTCCAATTATCCTAAACCTCAATCCTAATTTTCTAGATTTTTTTAAAATTTTTTTAATCCATGAGAGAGAGAGAGAGAGAGAGAGAGAGAGAGAGAGAGAGAGGGGCAGTGAGTGGATTATGTGTGCTAATTAGCAGTTGAAAAATCAATAAGAAATCAAAACATTCGAATAAGTGTCCGTGAATGGAACCCGAGGGGTGCAAACGAGTCAAGCTTCGGAGTGTTCGAGCTCGGCTCGTTCATAAACGAGCCAAACCAAATTAGTTTCCTTAATGGCCTATTATTTGGAATTCTAGATAATTTTGATAAGTCCCATCCAATGGGATATTTTGACTAATTAGTGATAGCCTGATAAAGAACTGGAATTGAGCGTTTTCAGATCAATACACACAATCTAGGATAATAGATCATGAAGATCACCAAAATTGGAAGTAGTCAACAATACTGTCTCTGAGACCCAAGTTTTCTTTTTTTGGACTGAAATCCAAGTTTACGCGTACGAATCACAATGAATGATTCAAGCATAGCACTGAAAGGACTGACCTTCATTACAAAGAATTAAACAGAAAATATACTTGTTTGCAAAAAAATCGAAAACAAAATACGAGATGAAGTCCTTGTTTACACCTTTTGGGTAGAGCAAAAAGGAAACCTGAACGTACCAACACTACACTGAACTGAGCGAGCTCATATTTTATTTGTGATTTCTGTATGTGGGTTTTTAGAGTACTTGGCCAAGGAAGGGTGGCTGTTGAGACCCCCACCAATGACGATTATAATTCTCTTTCTTAGGTGAAGCAGCCCGGCAAAGGTAACTTGTAATGGAGCTCTAAGTTGGAGCAACAGCCGAACCCAATACTAGCGGTTCCATGCTTTCAAGGAGTTTGTTGCAGAGACCGGTGAAAACAGTGGAATCTGTTTCAAGTGGTCTGAACTTGATAAGAGCTGAAGGGACTAGGTCCAACATTTTTTTTCTCTATTTAGCCGATGTGAAACTCATTCTTCACACATGTTCCCAACAGAGGGAAGGTTGGGGCATGTATATGCATTTTGTTGATTAAATTCATGATTGGATGAATTTGGGGAACGAGTTTGTGGGGAGTAGCCTGTGGTGATGGAGAATGCTTTTTTCTTTTTTCTTTTTTTTTTTTCAGCAACAACGTTGTTGGTTGAGATGTTTTGTGATTTACCTCTTCATTTTACCTAATTTTGTGCATATACCGAATCTGCTGTACTTGCTCTAAGACCTTTGTCAAATTCTCCTGTCATGATCTCAATATTCGTTTAGAAAATGAGGGAGCTCAAAGTACTTTTTTTTTTTTTTTTAAAACCACATGAATAGTTAGTTGTAAATACCCGAATTTGACTCTTTATTCTTGCTCTATGAGCACCCTTCACCCTTCATACATAGAGCAACAAAAGCCCTCAATCCCCATGGCTAAAAACACCCGAGTGATCCAAACCTGAAAACCCCTAGGTTTTAGGGTTTCCATCCAAAAATCACAAAAAGGCTTCGAGATTCGAGTTTAATAAACAAATCAAACTATTAAGGGATCAAGATGGGATGCCAACGCAGCCCTCGGGCTGAACAATTTCAATTTTTATCGATTTGCTAACTCCTTTGCAGGTTAATTAGAGTTTCAGTTCCGGTGTAAGGAGGAAAACCGGCCGGAACATCGTTGTGTCGGCCGACACATTGAGCCGCCGATAGATTGTTTTGGTGGGGATGATTTTCTATTACTGTTTCGTTTTTATTCTATTTTATGCATACTCTTGTACCCCCTTTCCCTCTGCGTTTATTATTTGTCTCAATCACTATATTTCTTGTTTAATTGGCTAAGAGTCCTGCTACATACCCAACCCATCTACCCCCGAAATTACCCAACCCACACACTTGTGTGTGTGGGTTGGGTAATTTCGGGGGTAATGGGTTGGGTACCTATCATTTCTGATTGGCTAATTAATCAGTTCTTGTACGAATCAAAATAAACAACTAAAAAGCCTATACAGAGTGAAGTAGAGGCCAACCCTTTGGTTGGGCAGAGAGAGGTGGCCTAACACATTTCCCTCTTTGCACCCTAGGGTTCCGAGTACAGAATATCTGTCCGGTTCTTTTAATTCTTAAACCAAGTGGCGGCTCTAAATAGTTTAAGTGCGCCGCAAATGGGCACTCTCCAGATATACAACATGCCGCAATTGTTGGGAACCAAATTCCAGAACCCAATAATGACGCTTATAGATTAGAAAGAAAAAAAATGAAAAACTCTTCATGGTGGAACTAAGGTTTGCAACTCCCACGACACGGTCACTAATTGAATGGTTTGTGCATTGAACTCAACAGACCCAGTTATAGTAGAAATCCAATTCGTTTCCTATATTTTTAATTGAACTCAATGAAACCCTATGATCTTCTGCCATATTCCATTATACCTCGATCACGTTGTTAAGCGTGGATTTCAATGTGATCTCTTTGTTCTCTCTCTCACTGCTCCACTTCGAAGTATCATGAAAAAATGTGGGAGACCTAAGGAACATAACACTATATTTATAACGCTTAGGCGGGGGCCTTAGGAGAAATAAGTTTGTGTGCCTTTATCCACTTGAGCTCCCTCACAACTATGTTCTAACAAATTCAAAAGGGGCGAGGGCAAGGGTTTGGGTTTCAAACTTTTTGGAAGAGGCACACGAGGGGTGAAGTTATGAGGAAGAAGAGAAAAGGTTTTAGGGTTTTTGAAATTAAGGATGGATAGTACAGAAGAGGATTTTTGACTCCGGCCATATTCCACTAAATTGTTTTTTGGTTTTTTATTTTATTTTTTAATCTTTAGTTTTACAAAAAAACCAACTAGTTCCACTAACTAGTTTTTTAGCTCTTTGGTTTTTTGAGTTGTGTTACCAAATTACCAAGCTACCCTTGTACCCAAAGGATAAGGGGTTTGCAGGGGGGAATATTCGTAATTTTACATGATTAAAGTGGTTTGATTTTTTTTAGGTTAGTGGAATTAAGTGGGTTTTTTGTTGATTTTTTGTGGGGTTTTTTTTTAGTGGAATGAGGTAATTTTTTAGTTAAAACAAAACTAGTTTTTTCTTGTGGAACATGGCCTCACTTGAAGAACCCATATTTGTTTCGCTTGCGCCAAGTATTCTCTTCGAGTGCTGTGATTGAAAGACAAAAGTAGATTGGGGCTTTTTTCTGAAGTGGTATTGGGTCATCATCTTCTGGGTTAGGGTTCAACACCGTGAACGTGTAATTACTCAAGATGGGTGACTCATATCCCCAACCATCTTTGTAGATAACCTACCTTTACAAATTTGTAAAGTTTGGATCTACAATCTGTTCTCCAAAATTGGTAAAATTAGAGATATCTTTATCCCCATGAAAAAGAGTAAAGTTACAGGCAATAGCTTTGGTTTTGTCAGATTCTTTAGGATCGAGGATGCAATTCTTGCCATTTCAAAAACAAATGGACAATGGATCGATCTGGGGTCATAAGTTGATGGTCAATATTCCTAAATTTCTGAAGAAAGATGTTATTCAAAGGAAATCTGGAATTGGGCAACAAAATCACGGTAAGGTTGGCATTTCAAAATCAAGGGGAATGAATGGAAACTTATCAGCTTCTGGGAGTCCTCAAATCCATCACAACCAACAAAAAACAGTTCAGGGAAAGGAAGTGTGGAGGCAAAAAGGAGTTACTGAATCAAGCAAGCAAGGAGAGTTAAGGAATGCAACTGAATTGCTAAAATGTAAGTCTAATTACCCCATTCCAGTACTCAAAAACTGGGGGACCATATATGCTCAAACTGCTGGTAGTGGTTGGTTATCCAGAAGTGCAGTTGAAAAAATTAGGAGACTAATTTCAACAGAGGATTTGGTTATTGTCTTCAGTAGAGAAGGCGTTCCGGATATTCAAATCAAAGCAATGGGTGGTAGATCTGTTTTGATTATCTTCTCTGATAAGGAAACTAGGGACAACACATTTGCAAAAAAATGGCTTTTAAACTGGGTAGAGGAGGTAAAACTGTGGAATGGTGAACAAGCTAGTGAAGAAAGGTTTGCTTGGATCTCTTGCTATGGAATGCCAATCAATGCTTGGTCATTCCAAACTTTTAAAGACATTGTTGCAAATTAGGCCATTTTATTCAGATTGATGAGTATACTCTAAAGGAACACTCATACGAGAAAGGCATGATACTGGTAGCTATTGAACAAAATCAGAAGATTTCTGGGTTGATTGATGTTTTGGTTCAAGGAGAAAAATTTTCAGTGAGAGTAGAAGAAGAAGAATCCTTCAGAGCGTTTAATCATTACAAATCCTCTGCATTTTCAGAATGGCTCAAGAATAAAGATAGGGAAGTTGAAGAAAACTCTGATGGGGCAGAAAAGAATGACATGAAACCAATCATTATAAGTAAGAATGACAACAAGGAAGTTGAGGTGGCCCTTCCAATAAATACAGATGATCAGCTCAATAATACCACAGATTCAAATTTCTCCTCCTCAGGGATTGGATCATCATCTTCCGGAAATGAGAGAGTTCTCGATACTTTTGAAGTAGATCCAAACCCCATAATAACCCCAACTTGTTCTATGGCACAACATTCTAAAAAGAAACTAGATAACCAAGGGCAGGGTGATGATGCATCAATTGGAAAGGGCATTAATCCTACCAATGGGGGGGCTACTCTTGATAATCCAGCATTGATTGAGCCTTGCTGCATCCATAGGAATAATGCCGAGGAAAATCAGGTCATCTCTTCAAACGATGTACTAAACGAAGAAGGTGAGCACAACCTTAATTTGTTGAGGTGTGTCCTCATGCAGATTTTTTTTATTGTAATAGTGTTTCCATTCAAGCAACTGTAAAAGCTGCTAAAGGGGAAAAAAAGAGGAAGAGCATTGAGGAAATTCTGGGTAATCCAAAAGTGAACAAATGGAACCAAAAGGGAAGAAAGGGCCACGAGAAATGTGTGGCTTTTAGGTCGCTATCGCAGCTGCTGCTCTGTCTGCATCAGTATCAACAGAAGGGATCAGCAACAGAAATAAAATCATTCTCAGTAAAGCCCAGGCCATTCGACAGATGAACAAAATTATTGGTTATAAATATGATGGAGAAGATGAAGAGGTGATAAGCAAAATTGTAGAATTGGAGGCTCAGGATAAAGAGGATTGTTTGCAGCTGCTTCGGTGATTGATGACAGCCGATGAGGTTTCAGAAAGGGAAGAATCACTGGACATTTAGAAGGCGTTGGTGGCAGCAAGATTTGATCTAACATTTATGGTGGCACTTTGAGGGGTTCGAAGGAGGGGCTATCTGCACTTTTTTTGGCACTGTATTAGGAATTCTAAGGGGTTCGGGTGAGAGGTTTTGCGACTGCGCTTTGAGGGGTCCGTGGGCTTGCAGGTTTGAGGGGTTCACTGAAGGGTTTCTGGGGCTTTGATCGAGGGTACTCATTTGAGTTTTAGGTGTTGTCGACTTGAGGGGTTTTGATGGCTGCGTTTTCTTGTAAGCGTTTTTGGGTTTTGGTTGACGATTTTGAGGGGTTTGTTAAAAGCAAGTTGAGGCTTTTGAGGTGGCATCATCAGACTGTGAAGGATCTATGCAGCAAGGGGTAGTAAGATATGCTCTGTGGCAGTAGCAAGGTGTGGTGCATGGTTTTAGGAGATGGATTGGATGAAACGTAGCAGTAAGCAGATTTGGTCAGTCAGCGGTTCTTGACGGTGGTGCAACAACAGGGTAGTAGCTGATGATTGGTTGCTCTTGGGGCAGCGACGGTAGCTGTAACCTTTCAAGATGGTTATGGGTCAGGTTTCCTTTGATTGCTGCTTCTGCTGATGATGTATATTGTCCTAACTTTGGGAGATGTCTGGGTTATGGTCGGTTGACCTCTTGTTAACCTTGTTTTTTCCCTTGGGGTTTGTGTAGGCATATGATTGTCGCTTGGAGGTGTGCCAACCTAGTTGGGATATCTTCTTGCGTTGTGATGCCGTTTATCTTGGTCCCTTTTAATCTTTGTATTTGTTTCCAAAGATTAATAAAATTTCTTTGCCGTTCAAAAAAAAAGTATTCTCTTCGAGTACAAACACACACACTTATGATTTGTAAGTGTTGATTGCCATCGGCAGCAGTGGTGGATGTAAAATTTGTACATAGCTATGGCCGAACTATGTGTTCTTACATTGATAAGAAAAGTATATTTCAGAAATATTATATTGTTAAATGTTATGTCAAAGGAAGACACTAGATTGTATGTTGTTTTTTTATTGGTAGATTGTATGTAGTTGCCACGTAATTTTAAACACATGGTCAAAAAATGGTTGATAACTTAAAATTTTAAGAATTTTTTCCACATATATTAATGAATTTTAAGAATTTTTTTTGACCCACCGTAGTTGTAGGGGCAATGACATAGAATTTTGTCACACCAACCTAAAACTAATATATGTGACAACATTTAGAGCGGTGCAGGGGCCGGGGCCGGGCACCCTCCTGGCATCCCCTGTGTTGCTCCTGATCGTCGGCAATGGCTTCTAGCAAAGGATGTGACCCTGTTGGTAATAATACATAAAGATTTACATGTGGTCGCCGTAACAATAGAGAAGTTCTTGTATCATTAGGCCCTGTTTGTTTGGTGGGATTTGGGGATGGGATGGGATGGAGTGGGACCCAAAATCTCCCGTTTGTTTTCCTTATTTTGGATGGGATTTGAAATCTCTCCCTAATTTTTATCCCAATCCATACGGGATATAAAATCCCATGGGGGGTGGGATTTGGATGGGATATGGATTTTCCAATGGCTAAAACAACAAAAAGTGCTTTCCAATGGCCATATCCCGTTGAACACAAACTCCGGATATTGATATTCTCCATCAATATCCTGAGCAATATCCTGAGGATTTCATATCTCACCCATATTTCAAGGGATTTCATATCCCATTCATTTAGTGTCTAAGAGCATCTCAGTCCATCATAGCTAAAAAGTTGACTTTAAAATTGTGTTTTCTTACATCATTTTCAAATTTGAAGGGTGATATAAGTTGTATACTCCGATAGAATCTACAAATTTTATTCCCTTTGACATTGTTATTGCGTTTTTTCTAATGAATTATTACCGGACATTTGTAATCATATTATCCCAAAAATATAGATTTTGGTATGGAATCTCATCATAGTAAAAATCCTTTTGGATTTCTTCACTTGCAAAGCACGTGCATTTTTACTAGTCCATTTAAAGTAACCAAGATTAACTCCTAAAAGAACACTGGAGATTAAGGTCTCAAATTCCATTTAATCTAGACAACTGGACACAAATATGACTTCTTTTTTTTTTTATTCCAAATTCATAATCAGTGGAAGATATGATTCTCAAGTTGCAGATCAGAATCAACTATCAAAGGAAGTTGATTCTATGCCAAGTGATTTGGGGATTTCTCTTTATTCTATTTGTTGTTCTTGATGTTTAGTGTATCTATAGCTTTCTTTTTAATTATCCTAGCTCCGTTTGGTTTTTTGCCTACCTTTCTTCTTCTTCTTCTTTTTCTTCTTCTTCTTCTTCTTCTTCTTCTTCTTTTCTTTTTTATGACGAAGGAACCACCCCACAGTAATGCCACTAATTGAATCCATCCATAGGGTATAAATCTCTGGACAACCGAAACTGTCTACCTCCTCGGTCACCAGGTGCACATGGTACCGCCCGGAGAGTAGTCGAACCCTGCTCCATGCAAAACCCTTCCCCTTCCGTTGGGGCAAGCCCAAGGATAGTTCCTACCCAAGGGCGACTCTTTTTGTCAAACGATGTAATGGATGTATCTTTTGCCCAATTGGAGTTTTTTTTTTTTTTTTTTTTTTACATACAGCTTTTCATCATGGATACACTGTGTATTTTTGTCAACACTGGATGAAAATCTCAACCTTTCTTCTTGGTGATAGGAAGGCATAAAACATTGGCGGAAGAGTGGATGATACCATTGTTGGAATACGAAATGATGTCCATTTTCTGTCCATTTAAAGGAGATTCTTTGTAACACGTTGGAGAGATTACTAACAAAAGAAAATGGCGAATATGCACTCATTTCCAAAGAAACTGGCCGGGTGTTAATAATCTTCTAGATGGAAAAAAAAAGGGAGCCTTAAAATCAAAGATTTGCTGATGTAATTTTCTCAAAGTCAGAGTATATTCCTCATTTCCATATGCAATGTACATTGCCCAGGATCGTATCCGAATTTCAGCAACATAAAGTCGGTGGGGCGCGACACGGTAGCAATTTGTCCAATTTGGCAACTCCGGTGAGCATTTGATTCTTCAACAGGGACAGTGAGAACTTGATGGAATGAGCAATTTTGGTTTTGGTCATGACTTTAAAAAATTCTCTCGTTTAACTTTACCATATACTGCACCTAAATAGTGGGCACATTATACATCAAATAGTCAGATTCTTGCAAATAGTACAAGTGCAATGTATTTTTATAAATACGGCAGCCAGCGAAAACACTTGGTTCTCAAGCTTATTCGAGTTTGGACGAAATCAAATGCTAGGAAGGAAGAAGAACCAGATCAAATCATCTGACATCAGATTGTTTGCATCGTAAGAATGTCAATAATGAAGTTGCAAGCTGCTGCAGCATCTGCTTAGAGGAAGAAAACAAGGTGGCCGCATGCCAGCATGTCGTCTTTGACAACATGAATGGCACTGCGGCCACTGATCATCATCATCAGGACTTGTACTTGAAGACCAGTACTCGTGATGGAGATGGTGACCATCTGTTTGTTTCAAGTGACTTGAAATTAGAAGATGATCTTGTCGATCCCGCTGCTAGTCACGTCAAGGCCAGTAGTTCTTTTGCTCATTCCGTCATCAACATGGTTGGAATGCTTATCGGTAAGTTTTAGAGTTCTGGCCCATATTCTTTATTAGATGTAGTTTTCCACTATAATATTTTCGGAATTTTTGGTATTTCGGTATTTTCACTGGTATTTTTGGTATTCTCTCACAAGTCCACAATGTACATTTTTAGCAGTTCTTCAGGGTGCATCACCAAAAAGTGGTCATACTTGTTGGGAGTGCAGATAACCTCGTGGTAGCGCTACCATGTTTTTGGTGTAGCGCTACCTAGGACCTATCTTTTGGGCAGAGCATTTTGTAGCGCAGGTGTTTCCATGTAGCGCTACCGAGAGCTTTATATCGCTTGTTTTAGGGTTTTGGCCTCTGCGTGTGTTCGGGTGTGTGTATCAGATTTTCTGAGCGAGAAAACTGTGAGAGGCAAGAGAAAACCAATCTCAGAGAGATTGTGAGAAGACTTGTACTCGTTGATTCGATTTCATAGTGGACTGGTGTGGCTCCCGTGGTTTTTCCTCACGTTGAGGTTTTCCACGTATATCTTGTGTCTTGCTTTTCTTTCCGGTTTTTCATTACGCACTTATTTGCTTGTCTATTCTGTGATTCATTGTTCCCAAGATCCGTAGGGGCGTTGTAGGATTGAACAGGTGTTCGGCGATAAAATCCATAACAACTGGTATCGAGGCCGCGGTTGCGGTAGGTTTTGTTCGACAGGTTAGGGTTTAATCTCGCTTGGGCAGGCTAGGGTTTCAGTGGGAACTATGGGTTCTGAAGAAGGCAAACAGAGGATCGGCAAGTTTGATGGGTCAGACTTCGCGTACTGGAAAACGCAGATAGAGGACTATCTGTATCAGAAGGATCTTTACCGGCCGCTGCTGGGTAAAGAAAAGGGGAAGAAGACAGGAGAGTGCAACGAGGATTGGGACGTTCTGGACAGGAAGGCGTTAGGGGTTATTCGCCTGTCTCTTTCCAAGTAAGTCACACACAACATTCTGAAAGAGAAAACGACGGAGGAGCTTATGGAAGCGCTGAAGAAGATGTACGAGCAACCGTCTGCTGCGAATAAGGTACATCTTATGAAAAAACTTTTCAACCTATCTATGCAGAAGGGGTTTCCTTATGTCACATTTCAGTGAGTTCAATATGATAGTTGATCAACTTACGTCTGTCGATATCAAGTTTGATGATGAGGTTCAAGCCTTGTTAATTCTGTCTCAGTTGCCAGAGAGCTGGCAGGGTACCGTTACTGCAGTCAGTAATTCGGCAGGGAAAGAAAAGTTGAAACTGAGTGAGGTTGTCAGTTTGATTCTGACTGAGGAGGTCAGAAGGGGTTCGATCGATGGTTCAGGTAGTTCAGGTTCAGCTCTAAGTGTTGAGCAGAGGGGCAGAGGCCAGACCAGGGGTGGTCAGAATCAGAACAGGAACAGGTCGAAATCCAAGGGTAAGGGAAATAAGGCCAAATCTCAGGTTCGGCCTATTAAAGGTGAATGTTGGAATTGTGGTCAGACAGGCCACATGTCACAAACTTGCAAAGCACCGAAGAAGAATAACGGTGAGCAAGAGGCTCACATTGTGCATGATGCACTTATTCTTGCAATGAACAGCGACGCCGAATCGTGGGTGATTGATTCGGGTGCCTCATTTCACGCCACTGCTAACAGGGAGGTTCTGCAGAACTATGTAGCAGGGGACTTTGGGAAAGTATACTTGGGGGACGACGAGCCTTGCAGTATAGTGGGAAGAGGGGATGTTCAGATTGCGACGCAGGGGTACAGATGGTGTCTGAAAGATGTCAGGCATGTTCCGAAGCTGAAGAGGAATCTTGTTTCGGTTGGACAGCTCGCAGCAGCAGGTTATACATCAACATTCACAGGGGACACGTGGAAAGTCTCCAACGGTACCATGGTGACGGCAAAAGGCAAGAAAGTTGGTACACTTTAGTTGACTTCACATGGTAGCGACACACTTGCAGTTGTAGACAGCAAGGAGAGTTCAAATCTGTGGCACTATAGACTGGGGCATATGAGTGAGAAGGGAATGAAGGTTATGCAGTCGAATGGGAAGCTACCGGGTTTAGAGTCAGTGGATATTGACATGTGTGAGGATTGCATCTTCGGGAAACAGAAACAGGTTAGCTTTCAGAAAGGCGGCAGGCCTCCCAGGGCTCAGAAGCTAGAGCTTGTCCATACAGATGTGTGGGGTCCAGCTACAGTGTCTTCTATTGGCGGTTCTTACTACTATGTTACCTTTGTCGACGATCACTCGAGGAAGGTATGGGTATACTTCATGAAGCACAAGTCAGAGGTCTTTGAAGTCTTCAAGAAGTGGAAGGCCATGGTTGAGAATGAAACAGATTTGAAGGTGAAAAGGTTGAGGTCCGACAACGGCGGAGAGTATGAGTTGGGGGAGTTCAAGAAAGCCTGCGCTCTATTCGGAATTCGTTTAGAGAGGACACCTCCAGGGACTCCGCAGCATAATGGCATTGCAGAGAGGATGAACAGGACTTTGACTGAGCGTGCTAGGAGCATGCGGATACACGCAGGGTTGCCCAAGATGTTTTGGGCAGATGCAGTCAGCACAGCAGCATATTTGATCAATCTTGGGCCATCAGTTCCGTTGAATTTTGGCATACCAGAGGAGGTTTGGAGTGGTAAAGAGGTAAATCTCTCACACTTACGTGTTTTCGGTTGTGTTTCCTATGTGCATATTAGCGACAAGAACAGGGATAAACTTGATGCTAAGTCACAGAAGTGCACCTTTATTGGGTACGGCGGAGATGAGTTTGGTTATCGTTTTTGGGATGACAAGAACCGGAAGATAATTAGAAGCAGAGACGTTGTGTTTGATGAAAAGGTGATGTACAAAGATAGGGACAGCAAACAGAGCAGTGGGAGTACCATTCCGGATGGAGATACATCCGAGTACTTTGATTTGGAGGATCTTCCAGATGACAGTGGGATTGAACAAAGGTCTGGTAAGGCAGAGGAGAAAGCTTTAGATGAGACAGTTTCAGAGGGGACAGTTTCAGATGAAGTAGCTCCAGAGACAGGGACTAGTTCAGCGGTCAGAGAGTTGAGGAGGTTGTAGACACCCCGATTTTGAACCCGGGATGCGCTCGAGCATTCCCGATGATGAAATGGACCAATCGTGGCTACCCGAGGCTTGAACAATGCTTGGAACTTGGCAAAACCACCCAAAAACCTCTTCAAAAACAAACCCAAGCCTACACCATCTTCTAGTACATTCAAAACCCTCTTTATTGATATATAATACATCCCAATCCGTTTTGCAATGAGAGAGATGCATGAATGTTGCTAAAACGATTCATTCTTCCGACCTTCTGAGGGTAAAATGGTCACACATTTTGATGTACAAATCATCTTGGATTCAAACCACTTGGGTTAGAAAGTAGAGCTTTCAAGCTTTCCAACGCTTCAAACCATGCGCAAAACGGAGTTCGGTAGCACCCGGGGCGGCCCCGCAAAGTTTTACCTTTTGAGCAACAGCCTTGAGCGCTCAAGGTCCCAACCTTGAGCGCTCAAGCCCTAAAAAATCACCTTGAGCGCTCAGTCCTATGGCTTTGAGCGCTCAACTCTGATCCAAATCAGTTTTCTGCAGAGCATCTAATCATGATATTCTACTGCAAGAGGAGCGTCTACCTATGTTTTCTACTGCCTAAATACACTTCCTAGACCCTTGAACATCTCCTCAATCACCCCCCCAACCCAATTCAAAAATTAAACTCATTTCCCTCCCATTTCTCTCTCTATATAAACCACCCTCCACCCATTATTTAGAGCCCCCCTTGGCTGATTATCTCTCTCTCACACACTTCTACAGCCCTCTCCACTCTCTCTCATCACTTCAATCACGTTTTAGCCTCTCTCTCCTCCATAGTCACCATCCTCCATCATCTTCAAGCTCAAAAACACCTTAAAACTTCATCTCTAAGCCCAAATACACATGGGTCTTTGAGAAACCAACTACAACAGCCCCTCTCTCACTCTAATAAGCCATTTACAGCCCATACATTCCATCCATTTCGTCCAAACCCAGCTCTTCCAACAAAACCCACCTTATCCAAGCCAAAATCACCATTTTAAGCTCAAATACACTTCCATCCTACATCATATTGAACCAATCAGGTCTCTCAATCACTCAAACACACTCTAAACTCATTGTTCTACATCATCATCTAATCAAAAGCCAAGTTACAAGCCTTGATCAAGCCAAAAGGTAGTTAAAACCATGTGAAAATCACTGTTTTGATCCTTCTGAGGGAGATCAGTGAGTTCAAACAAGTTCTTTATACTTGCATTGAACTCACAAAGGTCTAAAAGTTGATTAGAAATACTTCCAAAATCTGCAGTTTTAATAGAGGTTGAGCGCTCAAGCCTCAGGCTTTGAGCGCTCAAACTCAGTTCTGAGCAGTTTCTGTTATGTTAACTTTTGTGCTTTCTCTTGGTTTTGATCATCATTAAACAGTTAGATATGCTTATGTAGCTCTCAAAGCAGCTTATTTCTACCTCAAAATCACTTGCATGAGTATAGATTAACTATTTTATGATGATCAAGCATCAAAACCTTTGAAAATCTGGCATTTGAGTGCAAAGCAGTGGCTGTCCAGTTTCACTAACCTTTAGATTACGTATTTGTGATCATTATGAAGTATCAAAAGCTTGCTTGAAGGTCAAAAACCAGAAAGCCAGATTATGGCTTGAGCGCTCAAGGTTATGAACCTGAGCGCTCAAGCTGTTCCTGAGCAGTTTGATACTTATGCTTTATTCTTGTAAAGTGTTACTGGAAGTTAACTGCGAGGTGAGTGTGAGTTATTATTACTGTGCTTATGATCTGGATCCCTCTCTTTCTCTCATTCTCAAGCATTTTCTTCATTAATTTGTAGTGATCTCCTTCTTGTCATCATTCTTTAAGAGATCAATCCACCTGTTCCCATCTGATTCTCCATGAAAAACATTTTATCAATATTTGATTATGTAAAGAATGAGCAAAGAAGTGATGAAAGGGCTTGAATTCACAGAAGTCAGAAACTGGTTTGAGCGCTCATACCACGAGCCTTGAGCGCTCAAACTGGTTTGGGGAGGTTGAGCGCTCAAGCCATCACCCTTGAGCGCTCAATCCCTATTCTGGGATCCAGATTGTAAGTCAGTTTAGTAATTCTCATGTTCATAATTTCTTGGGTTGTTATACAGTTTCTGTTGTGGTTTATTTCTGTGAATATTTGTCGTAGTTTTATTTATTGTTATCGTCATTCCCATGTAACCCACGTGCACAAGCATTCACGTTAGATTTGCATTTTGTATTTTCTTATTATTCACGTGATTCCCGTCCCCGATTCCCCATTTTTATGTTTGAATTAAATTTCAAATATTTTCAAAATCCCGCAAAATATTGAGTAGAGACTGGTTCATGGACCGGGCGAGAGGGGTGCCGTAAAACCCTTCCCCTCTCGTAACCAAACCCCCGAATCCGAGAAATCTTTGGTTCCACCATGACCAGTAAAATCTTTTTCAATGGGCAAACGAGTCATTTTTGATCGGTTTCTCGGGTTCGGACATTTTGAGACATGAATTGGTCCACCGGCTTGACTTGTGACATTTTGATTTCCAGGGCCTTAGCCGAGTCTTCATTTCTTGGCTCTTGAGGCCTGGTGTTGGCGTGCCATGGGGCACTTGACCCTCAGTTACTCGGGCCGGTTCCCAATGCGATCCAAAATACACTTGTTTGCGTGTTTAACCTGTAACCATAAAAAACAACATTACGCGCATATCAAACATATAAGGCGCAAAATCACGTGTGTGCGTGAGCAAAATAGGCTAGATAAGCCCCGGATATATACAATATTGTGGGCTTATCAACAACATACAATTATATCATGCAAACATTGCCTATAATAGATTCTCATAAAAAAATGGGATAAACTGATTAATAATTAACTAATTAAATATTAATCCATTACATAAAAGCATGGCTTTTAGGATAAGTTTCTAACAATCTCCCACTTAGACTCAAAACCATGCTGCCATGCATCTCACTTCCATTCCCTTTATGTGACTATCAAAAGTCTTGGCATGTAAGCCATTCGTAAAAGGATCTACTAGGTTGTTTGCTGATGCAATCTTAGTCACATCTACATCACATTTCTGTACGATCTCTCGAATCAGGTGATACTTACGCTCGATGTGTTTTCCTTTCTTATGAATCTTTGGCTCCTTCGAGTTAGCAACTGCACCACTATTGTCACAACAAATTGAAATTGCTGACTGCACCGAAAGTACCACTTCTAGATCCATCAAGAAATTCTTGAGCCAAACGGCTTCTTGGCTACTTCAAAAACTGCCACATACTCGGCCTCCATGGTGGAATCAACAATACACAAATTCTTGATACTCCACCAACTCATGGCTCCACCTCCTAGGGTAAACACATATCTTGATGTTGACTTTCTGAAACTCTTATCTGACATAAAGTCTGACTCTGTGTACCCACAAGGCACCAGAATATCTGGCTGGTACAACAACATATAATCCTTAGTTCTTTTCAGATACTTGAGTATACATTTTATACCAGTCCAATCTTCTTGTCCAGGGTTAGACTAAAATTTGCTGACCATGCCGACAGCAAAGCAAATATCAAGTCTAGTTCACAGCATAGCATACATGAGGCTTCCTATTGCTGAAGCATTATGAACTCCCTTCATTTTCTCCATCTCCTCAGATGTCTTAAAACACTGATCCTTGGACAGATTGACTCCGTATCTGAAAGGAAAAAATCCTTTCTTGGAATCCTGCATGCTAAAACGAGCAAGGATCGCATTGATATAGGAAGCTTGAGAAGCCCAACATCCTTTGCTTGCGATCTCGCAAAAAATTTAATCCTAAGGATGTGACCGGCTACTCCTAAATCCTTCTTATCGAACTGGCTGGATAACCACACCTATACCAAAGATAGCACTCCGACATCGTTTTCGATGAACAAGATATCATCCACATAATACAAACACCACCACATTTTCATTGCACCTCTTGTACACACACGACTTATCCAAACATTGATCAAAACTAAAAGATTTGATTACTTGATCAAAACGGATGTTCCAAGACCTAGATGCCTGCTTAAATCCACAAATGGACTTCTTAAGCCTGCACAACATGTGCTCTTGATCTTTTGCCAAAGTTCTGCATCTTTATCTTGTAGTACCTCTTTGTAGTTTCAGGATTTGGCATGTTGCTCTTTTGGGATCATATCACAAGATTCTCCCAACAACGTATACCGATTGGGTGAAACAATAACCCTCCCACTACGACAAGGTACTGGTGTGTTAACAACAATTTCATGCGATGTAGCCTCTTGTACTATTAGTGTTGAAGAAGTCTATGCTAGTCTTTTTCTCTCAATTCTTCTAGAACAATCTAACTATTAGGCTTGTGATCTATGACATAGTCTTCCTCTAAGTATCAAGCATTGGTGCTAACAATGACCTTATGATCCTTATGACTATAAAATAGAGAAACTTTCGTTCCTCTAGGGTACCCCACAAAAACAAACAAACATTTGTCCTTGATTTCAATTTATCTGCTTTCCCTTTCAGCACATGTGCTGGACTACCCCAATTCTGAACATGCCATAGACTAGTTTTGCTCCCAGTCCATAGTTCTGTGCGTGTAGTTGGTACTAGCTTAAACGGTTCCAAGTTAAGAATGTAAGCTATTGTTTCTAATGCATGTCCCCAAAACGAATATAGTAAATTTGAACAACTCATCACTGATCTCACCATATCCATAAGAGTCATTTCTTTCTTTCTGCTACACCATTTTGTTGTGGCATACCTAGCGCAGACAACTAGGATGTAATCGCTTCTGCTACCACTAGTTCCTAAATTCTTTCAAGAGGTATTTGCCACCACGATGAGATTGCAGTGTCTTGATACATTTATCCAGACGCTTTCCCATTTCCGGTCTATGTTCATTGAATTTCTCAAAGCATTCGGACTTACGGTGTATCAAATAAATGTAACCATATCTTGAGTAATCATCAATAAAAATATTGAAATACTCAAAACCACCTCTATCCCGGATGTTCATAGGTACACATAGATCAGAGTGAACCAATTCCAAGTTTCCAACGTTTCATTGGCTCCCTCTTTTTCTTAAAAAAAAAAAAAAAAGGGCCTCTTGGTCATTTTACCTTCCAAATAAGATTCACAGATCGTAAGTGCCTCCACTTCTAATGAACCCAAAGGTCCATTTCTAACCACTCTAGAAATTCTATTCACATTAATATGACCTAGGCGTAAGTGCCAAATATACGCTTGGTTCAACTTCTCTTATATGGCAATTTATTACTCCCTCCGTCCCTTTTTAAGTGCGTACCCTGGGAATACGTGTAATTTCAAACTCCTAAAAAACATATTTCCCTATATAATTTTTTAATTCTCTTTATACCAAATTAAAGTGCTCATTGAGTACTTTAATTTGGTGCAAAAAAAATTTAAAAATATTATACGAAAGTACATTTTTTAATGTCCGCAAAAATACACGTTTCCCATTGTACACATTTAAAAAGGGACGGAGGGAGTAGTATTATTCAATTCATTTAGTTGCATCGTGGGAACGATATGATTAATAATGTAGAGATTGTCATCTAATGAACCAGAACAGAAAAAATGTTTATTTAACTTAATAACCACAGAGTTATTAAAAATGAACCAAATTAATATCCATTTTCAATCAAATTAGAAACCGAAACTAAGTTTCTCCTAATTCAACGATCATAAAGACAATCTCTTGAAATTAAATGCCTACTGCAACTGCTGTTACATATGTAGATAAATCTCTTCATCACTAAGTCTCTAGGTTTCCTGGAACCTTTGCAATGAATTGCAAACATGATTAGTGGCACCCGTATCTACACACCAGGTACTGGTAGATAACATCGCTAAACATGATTCAACTACTAGTGAAAAATTTTGCTTGATTATTTAATTTATTGAGATAATTCGGATAACCTTCTTCAAGTGTCATTTCTGCTTATAGTGAAAACACTTGCCGTTAGGCTTTTTCACTCTACCTCAAAGCTCATTAACTGTCTGAGTAACCGTAGCTTGTTGTTGAACCTTTTCCTTCTTCTTGTTGCCTTCCGACTAAGAAGTAGAAACCTCTTCAACTACAATCACAGTTGTCTATTTATTAACCAAAAGACCCTTGGCTAATTTAACGCTCTTTCAACAGTTTCGTCAAACAATAATGCATTTTGTTCATATTGTAATTTAGGCGGAACTGCTGAAAAGGCTTAGTAAGCAATTGGAGCACAATATCAACTTGGGTTTCCCCATTGATTTCAGCTCCTGGATTTCTAGTTCATTCAGAAGACCTACTATCTTCAGAACATAATCCCCTTACTAGGGTTCCTTCACCAATGGTTGTATTCCCCAAATCCCACATTGCAACTTGCCTAGCTACACCCCAAACATTTATTTTAGGTTATGCATCATGTCATAGGCAGTTTCCAAAAACTGATGTTGATGTTGCAATACATTCGACATAGAAGCTAAAATGTAACACCGCGCCATCTCATCAGTTGTAACCCGATCGTAATATACCGGATTTCAGGTTCTGTTGCAATTTCAATGGGTTTGATAGAGCCCACCTTAGAGAACACAAATTTGGTCCCTTAAGCAGTCAACACAATATCCAGATCCTTTTCTAGTCAATATAATTAAGACCAGTAAGTATATATGGAAATGGCATCAAGTGGATTGAAATAGACCATTTTTTGAATATGAGAACCACACAACAATAATTATGAAGGGCAATTAAAACGTTTTGTATTTCTATTAAATTGGTTCCCTCAACCATTCTATTAAAAGAAAAACATTAGCAACCCTACACACCGTGAAGAGTATGATGGGTAGGTCCACTACTCTTCACCATTTGTGTAGACAGACACAACCTTTTAATTTTACTATATAGACACTAAACCGTGCCCAATAAAATTAAATAGCTAATCTGCTTCGGTCCTATAAATAAAAGTAGTAACTCAGATGGAGAGGATACTTGTTATTTATAGCTAAGTGTATACCATTACTAGCCTCAAAATCCATTGTTCCGTAATGAACTACCCCAGATGGAGGAGCAGTCCACACAACAATTATCTTGGAGCTATCGTCTAAGGAAGTAAGTACCGATGATGCCATAATTAATTTTGTCCGATGGGGAGGAAGGTACTAAAACCAACACACAAAACTTAATTATATCATCTACATACTAGTAATGGAGACCATGGGATTTACACAAAATAAACTCCCTCTCCCACTTAGTTATTTAAAAAATTTGTGAGAGTTATCAAAATTAACATGTTTGCAAAAACCGTAATCTAGGTCAAAGGCCAAATATTACCATGTTGTCCAAATATGGTAAACTATCACACATGCAAACAATATGAATATACAAATATTCATAAATAAAGAAACATAAAAAATATGTATCCCAACTATTATGGTCAAAGATGCAATTCTTGAGCATTAAGGAATCCTTCCAGTCTTGAAATCCTTAAGCAATTAGGAATCCTTCGAGTCTTGAAATCCTAAAGCAATAAGGAATCCTTTTAAACTTGAAATCCTTGAGCAATACTTATGCAGCAGACTTAGATACTTTGAATCAATCAAGGAAACCAAAATCCAACCATACTTGGGCAAGAAAAACCGGATCTGGATTTTTTTCCGAGTAAACTACACAGCCTTCAGTATCTTGGACTTTTCTCCCTCATCCGAACTCTGATTGAACTGATTCCAATTGGGTTGCATTCGAAATTCAATTATCTACAACTTCCGTGCAGAACAGATTTTCCAATTCTGATGTTTACTGGGTCAAAACAGCCTTGCAATCTGACCCTAAAAATCTGGAAAAATTCTGCTGCGAGCCAAACATCCTTTTTCTTGACAAAGCTTATCTTCTTGTCAAAAAAGATTATTTTCTTCGTACCTTATGCCCCCATTACAGAATTTGTAATCTTACAACAGATCTATATATCTAAAACGATTCAACTGAAAAAACAAAGATTACATCAAAAACTTATGCCTCCCACATACTACTATTACAGATTACAAAACTAAACTTGTAATAAAATAAACAGTAATAATAACCACGCATAAATCAATTACAAAGTGTGAGATCCAATCACACAATCAAAAACATGCATGACCATAATAGTGGGATAATCGATTCTGCGAAACAGACTTTAGAACAAACTAGAACTCTGCAAAACAACGGTTATCACAGTTCTATATCTATGTTCTATGGACAACATGGCTTGTTTAATTCATACGCATGATTATAGCCCGCTCTGATACCACTGTTGGGAAACGAATCTCAGAACCCAGTAATTACGCGTACAGATTAAACAACAAAAATAAACACAAACCCTACGAGGCGGAATTAGGTTTACCTCATCCGTAGACACGAACACTGGTTGACTTGTTTATTTTAGAACTTGACATACCCGATTACTGTATGCAACAAACTCTGCTCGACAGTACCTCATGATCTACTGCCATATTCCCTTACATCTCGATCATGTAGCCAAGTATGGACTTCTACGTGATCTTTTGTTCTCTCTCTCACAACCTTTATTCTAATTTTTTGAATGACTATCATGAGACCTAGAGAACATAACGATATGTTTATAGGGTTAGAGCAGGGACCTAAGGAGAAATAAATCTGGGCTCCTTGTGTAAATAAGAAAATCTAATCCCACCCGGATTCTATTCTTATTTCACAAATTATAATTCACACCACTAAAGAATTATAATTGTACTCCCATCTTTATCTTGATTATATTTCGAGCTCCAAGTTATTAAATACTTATTAATCTCCCCACGTTAAGATTATAGATGCCCGTTGATTCCATTAAATTACTGACAATATTTACATTCGGAAACTACACCTTCATTTTCCAAATGTAAGAGTTAATAGTATATGATATGTCATTCCCATAATAGTACATGATATGTCATACCCATACTAGGTTGCACCAGCTGGAAATGAGATATCGAAAGCATCATTGGCACAACGTGCACGAAGAGAAAGAGAGAAAATTCTAAAACAAAGCTTGCCAGGATATTTTCAATTGAGACACCATACAAATTTGCCCTCTTTGACTCCGAGACGCCGTCATTTTGATAGCTTGGAACAGGATATGGGAACACCATACAAAAATGGTCACCCAATCGGTGGCAAGTTCATCATATGGGAATGCCTTATTGACTGCTCCTCGAAGTCCTCAGTAAACTTATTTTAAGTTCTCTATAAACTTCCTCATGTCAATTCACTCACGAGTTTAGACGCACACTTATTTTTTTTAATATGAAACTATTCTAGGCCTACTCCTACAGATCAAAATTATCTAGGGGATCTATCCAGTGACAATGAACTGGACCTGCCTATGAGTTTGGGGGTTCCTGCTCCAACACACATAAATCTGGGGAGGCATTATCTCGGCAAGATGGATACCTTATGCCCTAAATGTTTGGCCTTGCATTGGATGGAGGAAAGATTGACAAAGTCCTCAATAAGTAATCCCGTATTTGGAACTTGCTGTTTGGAAGGAAAGGTGAAGCTGCACTTGCTTATTACCCCCCCTCCACCACTTCAAGCATGTACGACGGGAATGATCAAAGTCGTTTAGATCTCATAGCCAAGCGTACAATTCGTCTAATGCTTTCACCAGTCTAGGTGCGAAGGTGAATAAAAATCTATTCAATGGCAGGGGTCCTACGTCATTCATTATCCATGGGGAGTTGCGGGTGGCATCGAACTAGTTCACTGTTGCCCTAAGAGGGCCAGGATGCATCATCCCCGATGTTGCTTTACAAACCCGCACTAGAAGAAATCCTCAGTTAAGAAGAGATGTGCTTCAAACGATTCAAGATTGTTTGTTGCAAGTCAATCCCTTCGTAGAGAAATTCCTTCAGGCTCATGCACTTCTAAATCAATTAGCTGAAAATTTACCTACCCATCTTCACTATAGACCGTCAACAGATCGAAGACTATTCAATTTACCCACTACAGACGAGATCGCGGTAGTAATACCAAGAGATGGATCTAAGGCCAGTGGAATGAGAGATATCCTCTTATATTTGAGAGGACATAATGGGTTGATGCAAATTAATGAATGCCCCACCACCACACACCGACGGTAACACCAGCTCTTCATAGTTGCAAAATGATGGCGAGTTTAGGACGAACAATGGATTACATGGTATGTCATTTTACCATTACTATAGTAAATAATGATTACCTATTTGCCTCACAATTTCTAATCCCAGTCACCTCTATTTGAGTTTCTTACAATTTGTGTCAGTCTTTTTTTTTTTTTTTTTTTAAGGATTTGTTTCAGATTTTGTGGTATACTATTACTGGTGAATTAGTTCTCTTAAATCCCTGCATTGGTGTAAGCTATTGTGCATATTGAGCGTAAAAAATTTGTGCTCAAGGATAACTATGTCATTGGGTTTGATAATACCACATTTTCTTCATCGTCATACCTTGAAGGATTCTAACCTTATTGTTTGGTGTGAAATCAGGTTTGGGGGTTGTGGATTTTTGCCCAAAATTTGATAAATATCCTGTTCTCTGTCTCATGAATCTTCAGATTTGGAGGTAGTAGATAAAATGTAACAGTGCGGCATGAGCAAAAAAGGTTCAATAATGTACCAAAGATGACGTCGAAAGGCTATTTTTTTTATTATCTATCATATGGTTAATTGTGGGGCTACCAATACCAATGAGCGTTGTTGAACCCAAGGCCGATAAAAATGTTTGCTTTGCTAGGGGTCTATCTGGGCGTGTCCATTTGATATGGTTATGTTTGGATTTTGGTGGTTCAGTTTTAATTGAGTTCAAAGAGATCATGAGCTATCTGGAATCTATTTCACAACAGTTGTACCCTGTTGAAAATCATCTAATTTCTAGCTTTCCACCATGACCATAATGTCTATAGGCATTGCTTCCTAAGTCAGTTTCTCCATCGACTTAAATCGAAACGTACTCGCACCGAATTTTTTTTGAACAGACTCACACCGAATTAGACCATGTCAAACAATTCAATAACAAAGGATCAACAGAATTCTTCCTCCCTCTCACAAATAAGACAACCACTTAATTGTACCTTGGTTTTAACTTGAAGATTCCCATTAGCAAATCGAATTCCACCATTCGTAAGACAAAATGCTTAAACCGTTGGAGGGCATATATTAGCCCAGATGGACTCCATATCGAAAACCGTTCTATTCTATAAGTTGAGGATATCTCTCATTGCTTGAACCATTGTATTCATATAAGTTGAGGCTATATTATGTTCATCTGTGCCTGTAGGCACACATGACTTTTGTTCTTTGATTTATCTTGTAGAGTCGTTGAGTGCAATACAGTTGATATAATATTTTACACCTAACTTTTAGAATTATGATTCTGTTGACCCTTGGGGTTTCGTAGTTGGGCAAAAAGTTGCAAGAGAATACTGAGCTATTAGTTGTAGTCAATATTAAAACGATAATTAATTAAGTTGAGGTCAAATTACGTCGCGCCGTGCCTTCAGGCACGGGCAATCCCTAGTATATATATATATATATATATATATATATATATATATATATATATATATATATATATATACAATCTCCTTCCAATCCGGACGTCCGGAAATTAAAAAAATCCGGACCTCTAATCTGGGCCGTTGGATCTCATCCAACGGCTGTGGGGAAAAAAAGACCTCGCAGGTCTAAAGTCGGGTAAAATCACTCTCGCGGGTTGAGATCCGAATCCTATTACACACCCGGGTCACTTCCACTCTCTTAGTTTTTCAAATCGACAGAGAGAAGAGAGAGAAAGAGCGATCAGGCGATTCGCGAAGAAGACCATCTCGAACACGAAGTGCAGACCTCGAACCACCACTCCTCTTGATCTCCAGGTCTCGTGTCTCTCTCTCTCTCTCTCTCACTCGATTGATCGATCGATTCATCTAAAAACCCTAGTTTTTTGTTTGTAGGCGAAGCAAAACGAAGCATCTCACTCTCTCGATCGATCATCTTCATCTCGATCGTGAAAAACAAGGTCTCTTCTCTCTCTCTCTCTCTCTCTCTCTCTCTATATATATATATATATATATATATATTTTTTTTTTATTTGCATCTCTGTTTGTCTATTTCGAAAGAAGAAACCCTAGATGTTGAGGTGATTGCTCATTTTGATGTTTGTTCTTGGACGTGTGATTGCTCGTGTCTACGACTGGTTAGTTATCGTTCAATGTAGGAAGCATAATGCCTTCCAATTGTTTGAAGGAAGTTCTCTAAGACAAGACCTGCACTAAGTTAATTGTCAAATTAGCAAAAGAGGTGTGATTTACATGTTGCCCCTGTGTACGCTTCTATGATGTTGAGGTCCCTTTAGAATTGCAATAGTACCTGCTTTTAATTTTGATGTGCTTGATGATGGAGAGTGCTCATGGGAGCTAGCCCATTAATTATCAAACATATGTAGCAAATGTGATTGGCCCATGTTCTGTTTTATGAACAAAGTCATTTCAACTAGAACAATTTTTTCTTTTGCAAAAAGAATAGTTTTGACAATCTATATGGCATTAGAACATGTACCAAAGCTTGATTTGTTGCTTTCTTTTTTAAACTACAAATGTCCACATTTTCTATTTGTTTATCTTTGGTGTATACATACAAACTTCACGATTTCTTAATCCTTCTTTTTCAGCAGCTTCATAGTGCCTTAGTTGGTGATGTTTGGACTCAGATTTGTACGAGCAAACTCTCTCTTTCTCTCTATCTCTTGATCCGTCTTATTAATGAATAACCTTCCTTAAGTTTTTCTTCTATTTTGTAGACTCTGCATATACTTGTATGTGCATATAATATTGACCTTGTTGCCAAAATAGGAAATATGGGATGTAACTGGTGAGATATAGTGAAAGGGACAAAATGCTTATATAGTTAAAGCAGGAATGCCTTGACATATACAAGAGAAAATAGAAAAAAAAAAGAGACTAAAAAGCCGATTTGAACGAGTCATTGAGGCAGAAGCTGAAACCAGTTATCTCACATCTGCCCTGGGCGAACAAGCTTCCTTCCATTGGTTTGCTTGTTTTCACCATTATTGTTGTTGTTTTTGTGATTTAACCTGCACATTTGTTTACAATGGACATTTTTTCATTTGTCTTTAGCAACTACAAACAAGCAAGTTCTTGTATGGCTGCATCTTATACTTGTAGTGGTGATATTAAGTACAACCTAGTAGACGTTCAAATGTTCACACTTTATTTTTTCTTTAATGTTGCATTTATTAACTTATTTTTAAAGTTAACCTTCTTTTTTCTTTCTAGAATGGAGTGTCCAATAGATGATACAGAAATATGCTCACCGTCACCATGTCAAACATTCTGTCAATCATCTTCTGCTAATTCTTCTCAACAAGTTTACACTCCTCAAGTTAAAAATGACTTGATACCGAAAATTGGGCAACATTTTGACAATTTAGATGAGGTTCATACCTTCTACAACAATTACGCTAGAGAATCTGGATTTGGTACGCGAATTAACTCTAGCAAGAAGAATAGCGACAATCAAGTCGTTAGGAAGGAGTATTGTTGTTATAAAGAAGGGGTGAGAAAAACTAAGGCAAACAATTCTGAACCCAGCACACGGAGACGGGGGCTTACTAGAGAGGGTTGTGGTGCAAAACTAGCTGTGGTGAAAGATAAGTCAGGTGTGGGGTTTGTTGTTTCTCAATTTTTCGAGGGTCATAACCACCCTCTTACAACGCCAAAGAGGGTGCATTTGTTGCATTCTCACCGGGAAGTGTCCTTAGCCAAAAAGGCTTTAACACAACAATTATCCGCTGCAAATGTGCCAACATGCCAACAAATGAGTATTTTCGTGGTGCAATCGGGGGGTATTGAAAATGTAGGATGTTCACAGCAAGATCTTTATAACGCTGAAAGGGATAGGAGGAAAGAGTTATTGGGACAAGACGCCAACATGTTGTTAGAATATTTTAAGGTTGAAAAAAAAATCCGGCTTTTACATATGCGATTAAGGAAGATGATGAGGGGAAATTGCATCATTGTTTTTGGGCTGATGCCACTTGTAGGAAGTCGTACCAATATTTTGGGGACGTGGTGGTGTTTGATACCACTTACAAGACAAACCGATATCAAATGATGTTCGCACCTTTATTAGGAGTTAATCACCACGGGCAAACAACTCTTTTCGGGTGTGGCTTTTTAAATAATGAACTCACTACTTCTTTTGAGTGGCTTTTCCAACAATGGTTGAAAGCAATGCCAGCAGGCCCCCCCCCCCCCCCCCCGGATGATCATTACCGATCAAGATCCTGCAATGACAAAGGCAATTGCTACCACTCTTCCAAACACTCATCATAGATATTGCATATGGCACATTGTCAACAAATTTTCCGAAAAATTAGGTGCAATATCTTATAAAGAACATTATGATGAGTTCAAAAGTTGCATATGGAAATCCGAAACCCGAGAAGAGTTTGAAGCAAGATGGGTTCAAGTAGTGGAGAAAGCTAATTTGACTTCCAATGAATGGTTAAATGGCATGTACACAATTTGTGAGAGATGGGTTCCGGTTTACATGAATCATATGTTTTCTGCCCACATGACTAGTAGCCAAAGGGCAGAAATTTCACATGTTTTCTTCAAGAGGTATCTATCTCTACATAATTCTTTGTGGGATTTTGTCACGCGGTTTGAAGGGGCACTTGCAACTTTACGTCATAATGAATTGGATTTGAATCACAAAGACATCAATGAAAAGCCAATCTTGAAAACCTTGTGGGGCATGGAGGAGACAATGAGTCACATTTATACACGGAAAATGTTTTACAAGTTTCAGGACGAAATCTTCCAACTCCAGGCATATGAGGTAACTTTAACATTTGAGGATGAACATCGACGCGTGTACAATGTTAAGAGGGATGTAGAGAATGCTCCAAAGGGTCGCGAGGTGTCGGTAGAGAAGTCGTCAAACTATGTTACTTGCAGTTGTAAGATGTTTGAAACTGATGGGATTGCATGCCGGGACATGTTGGCATACTTCAATTTCATGCATATTAGAAAGCTACCTGACATTTACATCTTAGGGAGGTGGACGAAATCTGCAAAAGCTAGTAGAGTTAGAGAGGAATTGGGTGGGGGGACTAAAGAAATATGTGACACTTCAGTGTTAATGAAGCGAAGTAACCTTTTTCTTCATTCCTCTAATGTAATTGATGATGCCGTATTAACTGAAGAGGGAACTGAAATTTACAATGAAGCATTGGACTTTGCTGAGAAGAAGCTTGCAGCCCTGAAGATAAGTAAGGGGGAAGATGGCGAACAGAGTGGTATTCAAGTGTCTATTCCTCTTCCAAGCGAAGCTTGTAGTTTGAAAGAACCAAATGTTGCTAGGACAAAGGGTAGGGGTAAAAGACTAAAGGGAGGAAAAGAGAAGAGTGTCAGGAAGAAGGGTAGGCGTTGTAATGGTTGCGGAGAGGTAGGAGTTTCGCATGACAAACGAAATTGTCCCAAACTTCTAGCCATGTAAGTGTATTCATACTTCACTTTTAAGTTTATGTTTGAAATGTTAATTATAGTAATTTGTTTTTTGTGAACCGTAGGTCTTCTCAAGCATCACAAATCGATGACGAGGACGAGGACGAGGACGACGATGATGAAAGCATGGAGTATGATTCAGATTGTAAGTGTTCATTTAAATTTTGTTTTAGTAAACCAAATGTGATTGGTTTTACTTATTTGTTGACTGCTGTTCCTCAATTTCCTCACAGGATATTTATGGTTTACTGCATTTGGTGTTGCTCACTGGATTTGCTTGGTCACTGGGATCAGTCACTGTTGTTTTTTTTTTTTTGGAGGACTGTTGCTGCATTTGGTGGTTTTTTTTTACACTTGTTGCTGTCACCTTGATTTGTAGAACATGTAACTGGATTGAGTTAGGTTGTTGCTGCTGTTTTCCTTGTAGTTTGTATGTTGGTTTTCATGTTTGGAGGACTTTATGTTGCTGCTGTTTTCCTTGTATGTTTGTATGTTGATTGTCAATCCTGCTCACTGGTGGCAGTGGATTTGGCACTGTGTCCTCGGATCATGCACTGAATTGCTCACTGGATTTGGTGGAATTCTGCTCACTGGAGGCACACGAATTGCTCACTGGATTTGGTGGAATTCTGGTCACTGGATTTGGTGGAATTCTGTTAGGACTAAATCTGTATTCGGTTGGGACTAAATCTGTATCGGGACACTCATCTGTATTCTATTGGGACAATTTCTATTCTATATTCTGTTGGGACGGTTTTGCTGTTGTTTCTATTCTGTATTCTGTTAGGACAGTTTTGCTATTATTATGAAATCTTGGATGGAGCTCTTGTTGCAAAAGAAATGATTCATTTTTCGAAAAGGTGTGGAGCTGGAGGCTTCATGGTAGAATATTTAGGTCCCAATGACCTCAACTTCTTTAGTAGTATATACTAAACTCACAAAAGGGCTGAACATGCATGATATAGGTTGGTCTACCAGTAGTGGATATTAAGTTAGGAATTTAAATCAGCAGAAGTTAGCACAAGGGATGGTAGCCACCTAGCATGTGATTCTTTGAACTGATTAGACAAAACACACATAGGATACACATCAAGCACCATAGCCAAATGAGAACAGACTACACTGCAAACCACAAATTTTCTCATGAACGGCCCAACTGGATGCCAATTGCTAACCACAAGAAACATTAAATCTTGGTGGGGGTATAAAACGACCTAATCTTTACATAATATATCCACAGGCCATATACGCAATAGAAAATCTCTCTCACAATAAGAGGTAAATTTTCCATTTTTGATCCCAAGACTAACTCCAAAGAGACTGAACCCGTGGTCAACAAACTTCATGGTCAAAAATCTGCCCAAATTACTTAAGAGTTTACAAACTTCATGGTCAAAAATTACTTAAGTCAAAGTACCACCTAATTTCGTTCCAGTTTAAAAATTTACAGTTACAACTTCATGGCAGATAGTTGCCATGAAGTATAGTTACATTCTTCCTTGTTAACCACAACATGATGCATGCACATACAAGAAACAATGCTTGAGACCTTGGATTGTATATCGAATGTTGATTCCCCAAGCGTAGGGTTCAGGTGTCGTGTAGCATGATAACCGTAAGTCCGGGTCAAGTCCACAGAGACCGAATGCGCTGAGCGTGAGCGTTGATTCACGAATGTTGGTTTTAGCCTTAAAGTGGCAAACTTGGCTTTGTAGTTTGGGGGTGGAATTCACTTAACTTCGTGAATGACGCGAGATTAAAAAGACTAATTAAAACAAGGCTAAGTCAAGGGGTTCACAACACCCATGCCTTAGGCCGATTCATTCTCCTCTAAAATAACCGGCTCGGGGCGTCGTTAAAGGACCCCGAACGGAAGATTTGGTACTTAAAACTCGTTTGACTAGAAATGGTGTTTCTCAAAGAGTAAGATTATTGTGCCATTTATACAAACATTTTGATTGACATTGCCCTAAGCATCACACGTGCCAAGTGGTCAAGCCCTTGGCTACGTGTGATCAACGGGATTAACAAATCCAAATTTTGATACATAAAATCGATCCGTACTCTTTGATTAACAAGCAATGTTTACATTATGGCGAGGAGAGTGAATGAACCTAAGTCACGGGGTGCTAATCACCCCATGACCGAGCCTAAAACGACTACTCGATCATTACTAAGTAAAACATGACTATTTTTATGAAGGAAATAAAGAACATAACAAATGACTTTAAAAAGTGATTTTTAATGAAGATCCTATGTTTGCCTAACACTTTAATACTTGAGAAATTAACTAACAACTAATAGAAACAAATGTTTACTAAGGATTAAGCTAGAACAACATAAACATTAAATACTTGAGAGAATTGAAAATAAACTACATATATTGAAAGAGCTAAACAAGAGTAGCAAGATTAATAAACATGAAATTAACATAAGACAAACACTTACATGGGAAAAACTAGAGAGAGAAAGCTTCAAAAGCCTCCAATGGAGAGCAAAAATAAAGACTAGCAAAATGAAAGAGTAAAAGTTATGGGAGAGAAGGAGAGAGGAGAGTGTATATAGTCTACCATTTCTCTCTCTACATAATATCTAATAAAGTTCTCACAACAACTAAAACTTGCCATTAATAGAATGTTCAAAAAGTAGCGGAAAATTGACTTTCGGACTGATGTGGATCGATCCACTATAAGAGTGGATCGATCCAGAATGCTCTGGTGTCATTTGGACGAGAGTGGATCGATCCACTATGGACTGATGATGTTTTTGCCTTGAGTGGATAGATCCACTATTGGTCCGATGATGCCTTTGGTCACTCCCTGGGCCTTCCATGCCTCCGGGCCTTTTCCAAAGTATTTGAATACATCGTGGGGCCCTCGGGGGAGGTAACCTATGGTCGCGTGGTTGCTTGATCACTCCTGAATTCCCCGGAAGTCCATGTGAGCGTACCGCACGGCTTCCAAGCCATCGACTTGTCTTTGTGACTTTTTGGCTTTCCGGGCCCGGTGTTGGCGTGCCATGGGGCCCGTGGCCCTTAGTAACGTGGCACGGTTCTCAAAGTGCTCCAAATGCGCTTATTTCTCGCGTTCAACTTGTAACTTGACAAAAACACTACGACGCGCATATCAAACATATAAGGCGCGAAATCGTGTGTGTGTGTGTGAGATAAATGAGTTAGATAAGCCCCGGATATGTACAATATTGGGGGCTTATCAAACAAACACTTCCATTTGTATGAGACGACTACACCTTCTACTGTTATCAACTTCTTCTTCAGCTTCTTGGTCTCTTTCACTAGTTCTTGCACGAAATTTTCTATTTCTTGACACTTCAAATGCAAAGCACGTTTTTCACTTTCTAAAACTTCAATTTGGTCCTCCATTTCTTTGTCTTTAGGGTCTGGGTCAATCCAATAGAAGTAATCGCAATTTTTTTCCCTTTTTGTCAAAGCATAAGAATCAAATTAAAAAGCAATATTTTGTACATCATTACCATTCATAATTACATACTCTATTTCTTACCTCATAGTTGCCACAGCCTAAGAATCTCCTTCCTGGATTTTCTTTAGTCTTCAACTTCCTCATGGGGGAGGGCTTCCCACAATTGCAAAACGGGTATTCAATCTAGAAGGTGGAAGAGGCAGAGGAGGACGACGGCATGGCTTCCTACAATCACGCAACCACAATCTAGTACCGAAATCCATGCACGTCTACAAATGGCCTAACTCATAATAACACTAAAGCACATGGAAAGCTAAAACAATGATATTTTGTTTTCATATTGGGTAAAAAAAAGGCCACTAGTAATTAACATTTGGGTGGACATGATAACGGGTAGCTACAACATAGCAACCCAAACCTCGAAGAGATATGTTAGTGCTAAATTGCTAATTACTGGTCATAATAATTATCATGCAATGCTTGACATTTTGCAATCGGGAATACGATGATTACTTATTAATCCAAAAGGAATCAATACTCATGAAATCCCCAAACTCAGTGACTGTAACAATACCAAAAACAGAGACGAGTATTTTGGTTTTTAAAAATAAAGCAAACCTAATACAACACAACCAGGCCCACTTGAAAGTTAGGACACAAGCTTCAAGTTGTATACAAGAACTGGCCACTTTATTATGCCCAGAAAACAGACGTCAGGTTGGTTTGGTTGGCAGTACCTCTGGGATTAGTTGACATATTCACTACTCTGGGCCAGTGGCTATAACCAGCAGCACCCCTCAACCATATTTGATTATGTTTGTTACTGTTTCATTTTTTCCTACCATGGAAATAAGAACCATAAAAAGGTAACAAATTCTCGTTCACATAGAAGGGGGTGGGAACAAATTAGTATTTGTTATTTGTTGACATAATCTCAATAAAATTGTAAAAAGGCTAAAGAAATCGCCAACTGTTATATCAAACGTGCAACCTCGAATGGAGAAGAAGCATACGCAAATTTAAATTTCTCAACTATAAGGACCAAACCAGATAGGTGGCTAGTTGTTCTACAGAGTGGTATAACTAACACTCCCATCAGCAATAACAGTAAGGAAGACTGAAGACACCTTTCCTCCACATCCCTATTAAGACTCGTGGTAGAATGATTATTTTTGGACTAGTAAAATGATTCTAATTGCCCCTAATTTGATAATACTCTATAGTAATTATAGGGGCAGCAACAATAGCACTGGAACTCTAGAAGAAAGCCCAATAGTTACAGTTAAAACTACCCTATCCAAGCTAAAACCCAAAAGTGAAGCACTAGGGAAAAAACAAAATTGTGAGAATTGATAAGAAACCCCTCCTTTTGATGAATTCGGTGAAATAAGAGGTATGAGTATCAGCAAAATCACAACAGCCAAAAACCTAATGAGTGGAAATGCTGCGAAAACGAGATCAAAATTGTATTCCACATTTCAACTACTACAGACATTACCTCCAAAATGCCCAACTTATAAAATTGTGACAGTTTTGCATCTAAAACAGAGAAAATGGAAGTCACTTGGTAACAAGTTTTACGTCAAGTATGCGATTATGTAGGTACTACAGGGTTTTCACTTCGTAACTACAGATACAACAAATGGGTAGCAACAACAAAAATATTTCTGGGTGTACTTGCATTCTCAAAAAGGGAAAAAAAATCAGCAAAAGAATTCGGGTATTTTTCAAATAAATTCGAAACCCTAAATGAAACATCAAAAAAATTCGAACATTGAGCAAATCAAGATAAACATAGAAAAAAAACGTGATAGAAAGTAACACAGAGCATTAGGTATGGATTTTGGAACCCTAATATTGAAACCCGATCTAGGGTTTTTTCAAAAACTAGGGTTTTGATTTGTCAAATAAATCGAAAAAGAGAAACAGAGATGGATCGAGAGTAAGAGAGAGAGAGAGACCTGGTTGATGGAGAAGATCGATTTTCTCGCAGAGCTTGCTTCGATCTGGTAAAAAACAAACAAAAACTAGGGTTTTAACGAGTCTGGTTCGAGAGAGAGAGAGAGATGGATCGAAATACAGAGAGACAGAGAGAGATAGAGAGGGAGAGATAGAGAGGAGAGACCTGGAGATGGTTAGATCAAGGTATGGACTTCATCTTCTTCGTCTGTCTCTCGCGAATCGCCTTGAATCGCTTCTCTCTCTACTCTCTCTGTTACGAACGTGAAATGAGGAGTGTTTTGACCCATGTCAGGATATGACCCGACTCCATAACCCGCGAACGTGATTTAATCCGATTCATGACCCGCGAGTTGCATTTCTTCCCACAGCCGTTGGATGAGATCCAACAGCCTAGATTAGAGGTCCGAATTTTTTTAATTTCCGGACGTCCGGATTGGAAGGAGATTGTATATATATATATATTATATAAGCAGATTTTCCAATCAGGGTCCCTGACTGGAGGATTTTTGGTGTTTTGAATGTTTTAAAAATTGTTTTTGCAAAATATGAACCGTCCAATGTGTTTGAAAGGTGTTTTTAAGGGTCTCTGCGATAAATCAACAAAAAAAAATACCAGAAAGGACTTGATCCGAGTAGTTTTTCACAAAACTGTTACGGATCATCAAAAAAATATCGGGAATGTGGAGGTCCGGAAATCCGGAGTCCGAACTAGAAGCGGAGCATATATATATACACACACACACACACTTAAACACTTCATTTACGTAGATGTAAGATTTTACTTTTTTAAATAAAAAATACTACAAAGAACTCAAATTAGTGGAAACATCACACTTGATATAAACCATTTTAAACAAATCAAGATAAAGGGTAATTTTGTCCTTGTGATATTCTAGGGCTTCAAGTTACAAAACCTTATCTACTGTACAATCAAAACAGAAGCGCGCGCTGCGTCTCTTCTCTACTCATCTTCTCTGCAGCACCGCTGCTCTTCCCTACTGATCTTCTCTGCAAAACCTTGGTTTCATCATAACATTACAAAACCTTATCTTCTACCAAAACAGCAGCTGCTGCGTGATTCTATTTCTGGTTCGATTCACTACCCACGAAGCACTCCTGATGTATGTTCTCTCTCTCTCTCTCTCTCTTAGCAAACCAGTATAGCCCTCCCTCCCTCCCTCTCGATAATTTGGTCTTGCGTTGCACAACCTTGCGTTGCACCGTTTGCACGTCATGCGAAACCCCTCTCTCTCTCCTCCCCACTCTCTACAATCGAAACTTCACAAAACTTCTTCCACTGCCACGATCTCTCTCTCTCTCTCTCTCTCTCTCTCTCTCTCTCTTTCTCCAACTCCTGTTCTTCGCTATACTTATACGTACATTCACTTGTATGTATTGGTGTTTAGTCTCTGTCTCTTTGTGTATCTAGATTTCAATCAGTTGCGTAATTGAGATCAGTCTATAGCGAAGATGTGGAATTTTGTGTTCGCAAAGTTCTTGCAGTGGTCACTTGGTAATTATGTGAGAGGTTTAAATAAAGAAGCCCTCAAGATCAGTGTCCTGAACGGTTCGATCACTTGCTCTTCACTACTTGTTATAATATCACTCGTTCTTTGTAGTCTTAAGGATTTGAATACTCTTAAACATAGTGATTAATTCGCATTCAGTATTACTGTGATTTTGTGTGAAATTGTGTTACATAGGGTGAGAGAGGAATGGTTTTATGTGTAATTCTCAATTTTTATTTTATATATATCGAGACTGGATGTGTAAAGAGCTGTGTCTATTGAGGACGGTTAGGGACTACTGTAATAAAATAAATTTTATTTTTTATTATCTTCAAAAGTTACAAGTTGTTTCAGATGTTATTCGCTGTAGCAAATTGCTTGCTTGAGGTGAATAATTTTGGTAAGACAATGCTGGTCTAGTTAGCAGTTTTGTTGTATTTGAAACAAAAATGATACATACACAACCGGGTCTCCACAACCGGGCTCACAACCGGGTCACCCGGGTACAAAACGGCGTCGTTTTGTACCCCAATCCCACCCCCAAAAAAAACACGCTGAAAATTTTTGGATCTCCTTCTCCCTTCTTCTCCCCTGGCGACCACGATCGCGAAAGAGGGGCGACAATCAACCGTGGCAACCACGATCCCACCACCACCGCTGCCGCCGCCGTCGGCCACACTCCCTCCACCTCCGGCGACAACGAAACAGCTTCGAAGGTCTCTCTCTCTCTCTCACGCTACTCCGCGCGAATCATCAGTACGACCTCGTCCCCATATCTACTGGCTACCACCAAGGTATATCTCTCTCTCTCTCTCCCTCTCTCTCTCTCTCTCCCTCCCTCCCCCCAAGCCGTGCGCAATAAGTTTGTTTCTGTAAAAAAAATTAGGTTCCTGTAAAAGCCCTAATTTCTTAATTTGATTTTGGTGCTGACAATCTTATTTCTCCTAAGGCAATTGAAATAGTTCCCAAGTTGATTCGGTGGTCTTACATGGATTAGAAATCTGGGCCAATTCATGATGTAGCAAATATCAATTTACCCCTTTAGGCTTCCTTTAGCTTTTATCAGAGACATGTATTATAGGGAATTCTGTGGAAAATTGGTGAACTCAAATAGTAGACATGCTTGTTTGATAAATGCCCGACACTCCAACTACCTGAAATGTGTGCTTCTCCTTGTTTTGTAGGGCTGGACTTTGGTTCAAGTCCTGTATAACTATGAATGCTTTACTGATGTTTTGTTCAGCAGATAGGAATTGTGAGTGCCTTTGAATGCAATGTTAGCATTCTAGCCAGTCAGATATCAAGTGAAATGAAGTGGTTAGGTTGTGGAATGCTATTCTTGAAGTAACTTGAAAAATATGGAACAATGGAGCTTAAGAAAGATCCAGTAGCTTCAACGCATCTTAGCATCTTAGTATCTATACACTTTTATTTGTATCATTATTTCCAACGCATCTTAGTATCTATACACTTTTGTTACTAATTCTCTTACTTGCCTCCAACGGAGACCTTCAAGATGACTTGACAAATGAAATGCTTGGGTTGGCACAACAACTTAAAGAGAGCAGTCTCGTGATGACTCGGTCCTTGAACTACAACTGATGTTCAAGCAATAAAAGAAGGCATCAATGGAAACTCTCAAGTGTCAATGGAAACTCCAAGTGTCAAGGGATTTATTTTTTTTCATTTTACTTGTAACAAAGTTGTAGAGGAAGAAAGTCCCCGGCTGGAGACACAATTTGAAGTTTTAATTTGTTTACTAGTTACTAGTTTGAAATATCACGTTGTAGTATCATTGTAAAACAAGGTTTTTAGTTTTGCGAATGTAATGTTGTTGGATTGTCGATGTTGTTAATTTGAGATGCGAGGCGTCGGGCTAGGCCATAATGCAAGGAAACTCTGCCAAATTTTTTTCAAAAATTGAACAATGAAAGAAGCATAATGAAGTGGCATCCAACCAAGCAAAACAAAGAAATAAAGGGGAGCAGTGGCTTTCACGTTTCAAGCTAATGTTAATGTTATGATTAAAATTGGTCATCTAATTTTTGGATATGAGAGATAGATGGCTATCAAAGCAACATGTTTGTTCTTATTCAGGATGCCATAATCATAACCATAACAAATCCGTAGATTCCATTATAGATCAATATGCCATAATCCAAATCATGTCAAATCCATAGACTCCTTAACAGATTAATATAAACAGACACAGGACACGATACAGACACATGAGACGACACAAGACACACAATACGATCCAGCCAAAAATATAAAACTACTCTTAATCATTGCTCGTTTCATTCATCATTTCCAAAAAACTTTGTTGTCCTCCATGTCCCTGGCCTTGATTTTGCATCAAACTTGGTCGTGGTCCTCCCTAGTACTGACTTTGATCTTCCAAAAAGCTTGATTGTCCTCCTCCCCAAACTTCACTGTCGGCAACAGTTGATGGAGCTCTCCAAACTTGACCATTGAAAAGGCATGCCATAATACTTTGAGCGCTTGGAAAAGAAGGCACAAACTGGGGCATGCTTGTTCTGGTTGGACCAAAAGTTTGAGAAAATGGAAAGATACTTCCGCCTTGTTCCATATTTGGTTGCATATTTGGCCACATTGATTGTCCCATGTAGCTTGGGTGAACCTGCCCATCAATAAAAAAGAGATAGTCAATAACTTTTTTATATGAAATCGTGCAATTAAAAATAAAATTTCTTACATTTACAACACTTTCTTGTGTCCCGAACCCTTGGCCATTTCCATTCTCCTCAACCTCCTGAAATTACAAAAAAATATAATTACTATGCATTTCATTGAATATGTATATCTCCATATTAACTAGATAAGCAACCAATCATAAAGAACTTATACCTTGACTTTTTCCTTGGACACTGTCTTCTTTATTACTTCTTTTTTCTTCTTAACAATTTTTTCTACTACACCTTGCTTTCTTTTGCACGGCGGCCTCCCTTTTCGTCGAAGAACTTCCGGGTCAAGTATGTTCGCGCTTTGTTTGGGCGGTGGAAGTCCATCTCCAAGTGAAACCACATTATTCTCACAAACCACATTACTTTCACAAACAGCCGAAGCTTCTATCAACTCTCGTTTTAGCTCGCTTATCCGTGCCATCACCATTTCATACTTCTCTTGAGAATCTTCCGCTAAATCGGCAACCTCCTTAAAGGAATTGCACATGTTGTCATGCCGACGCGCTTCAATTGACGTTGAGTACTTATCGTAACTTATTCGAATTTTAGTGTGGGCTCTCTTCACATTTTTGCACCACCTTCTCAAAACATACTTGTCAGGCACTTTCTCGATTCCCCTTTGATTCCACACTGTCAGTTGATGTTTGCAAACCATTCCTTTGAACTCAAACAATCGACAATTACAATGTGCTTCATTAGTTTCGACTTTAAAATCGACACTGAATGACACTTGTTTCCTCTGTGTCTCTTCTCCTTCTCCAAATGTAACCCATTCCCTTACCTCATATTCGGATCCACCTTCTTTCTTTAGATCACAACGACACTCAAGTCTCCCGACAAATTCTTTATGAAACTCCCTAACCTTGTCATTTGTGTAAGCGCTTTGAAATTGCTTCTCCAACTCCGATTTAGTTATTAACGGTATGTAACTATTCCAACTTTTCACATCTTCTTGTTTTTCAAGTTCCACCTTATTTGCCAATGCATTTTCATATTGCTCTACAAATTGTTTCAAGGTTGTCTTTGAATGAATGTAACCATCAAAATATGCATTCATACTTTCGCTTCTCTGTGTGGATGACATTCCCGCCCAAAAGCAGTCTTTCACATAAGCTGGAACCCATCGTTTCCTCTCCTGGTACAACCCCTCTAACCATGTGTTACTTTGAAGCTCGTACTTTTTGATGAACCCATTCCAAGCAACCTCAAAGGCATCTATTGTCAATGAATTATAAACTGCCTTACGCATACACCAACTGATTTTGTCATAAGCATTGTACCCACCCAACTTGTCTGACAGCTTTTTCATAATATGCCATATGCACCACCGATGTCACGCGTTAGGGAACACATTTTCTATGGCATTTTTCTTGGCCATACATTGGTCGGTAATAATTGCTTTCGGAGCACACCCCCACATGAATACATGTTCTTCTGCACACTTTTTATTTGGAGGCATTGCCAAATGAACAGAATCCGTTGACATCACCTATTGGTTCAAAAGCAAAGGAAATCAATTAGGTACATACCAAATACAGTTTATAAGATGCAAAAAAGTGCCTCCAAAAACAGAATGTAACCATTTTGGTAATGGGCAATGCTAGGGAGAAATATCACAACTATAAGCAAAACAACATATATCCAAACATGGACAGATTTTTAGATGGAAGAACCAAAGGCAGCTTTAATGTATTTTTTTTTTTTTTTTTTGGGTAAGTGCTTTAATGTATTTTCTTGTCCTAATAAATGCCAGAAAATAAGATGTTAAAGGAAAATGAGAAATTCATTTCATTTGTGCTTTCATTTGTATTACATTTTGATGTATTTCTGTTAAGGAATAGTTAGTAGAGTAGTGGTGGGAAGTTGAGGTCCAGCTCATCAATCCAGGTGAGTGCTAGTGGACCAATCAGAGGTCCTATTTGGGAAAGTATAAAAGGTTTTTCTTCTTCTTCTTGTAAAGGCATCGAACACAAATGAATAAACAGTAATGTTGATTTCTTTCTCTCTATCTTGAAATTCTACTGCATTTCTGTATTTTCTCATGGTACAGAATTACCAAACTATACACACACTTAGCTTTCGATTAAAATGGCCATGCATATGCAGCAGCTTTGCAAGACTAATGAAAGAGGCAAATCGAAATCACAAAGTACTGTAAAAGGGAAAAAAAGGTACAACCTTCAACCGCAGAAGTTCGAACTCGTCGACGTACGGAGGTGGTAGTGGTCGCCGGAAATGGAGTAGTCCTCGTCGGTGTGGTCGGCAGCGGCGGTTGCGTGGATTTTCTCCGGCAACGGTGGGTGTGTGGAACCTTCGCTATCTCTTTCTCTTTGAAGGGTGAACGACTGAAATTCGGGGGGGAAGGGTTTTCCGTACTGTATCGAATGGGAGGGGGAAGGAGAAGACCCGAAATTTTGAAATTTTCAGCGTGTTTTTTTTTGGGGTGGGATTGGGGTACAAAACGACGCCGTTTTGTACCCGGGTGACCCGGTTGTGAGCCCGGTTGTGGAGACCCGGTTGTGTATGTATCATTTTTGTATTTGAAACTTGATATAGTTATGGGAGATAAAATGCTCGTAAGAAACAACACGCTTGTTATGAGGGAGAGAGAGAGAGAGAGAGAGAGAGAGAGAACGGTGGTAGAGAAAATTGCCATATGGCGATTGTTGGGAGGGACTAAGTAGTCGAAGGCCAATGTAATTTGCTTGCAAGAGAAACTTGTGCGCAGTTTTGAAGGAGGCGTGTTAATGGGTAGAGTAATTTAGATGCAGAAGGGTCAGTGGAGGAGTGTTACTTTTGTGGGAATCGAGAGTTGTGAAGATTCTGGAAAGCGAGTTGTGGAGATTTTCCGCCTCTTGTCTCTTGCGGTAGGGTGTGGTTCCTTGTTTCTGGGTTGTATGACCCAATGTGGGGGGATTTCTGGGAGGAAATGAAAATTGTGGTTGTAGGTGAAGTTTCCAAAGAAACGGTTGGGCTGTGTTTCTGACTTTCTGTTAGCGGGGCAATGAGGAGGTTCTTTAATTTTGTGTCAGAGTTCGAGTCTAGTGCAACTGGAATATTCCATTAAAATAAAGTAGAGAGAGAAACTCCCAAAATGGGATACAAAGAGATAAACTCTTGATATTTGTATTCTTAAAATGATAAAAGCTAGCAAAAATGAAAGGCTCTTACACTATTTATACTACCCCTTATACTAAGGACACAAAATGACATTAAGACCCTTAATAACTACTACATCATGAAAGTGTTGGAGATATTCAAAAGAGAGGGTAGTTGGACTTGGTAAGGATTTCCATTGATCTTGCGCAAGACTTCACAAGGACCCACTTTCCAATCATTTAACTCTCTGTAAACGCCATGAGGATGACTTTCTTTGCTCAATATAACTGATACAAGATCCCCTTCCTTGAATAGAATCTTCCTTTTGGGTGCATCGACGGCCGCCTTTTACTTTACATTAGACTTCTCAATTTGGGACTTGACTTGAGCATGGACATGCTTCATAAAGGTAGCCATTCCTAACGCCTTGGGGTGCTCCTTCTTAGAAGTTGGCAACGGGACAAGATCAACCACACTAGAAGGTTTCAACCCATAAACCACTTCAAATGTGGAAGTGTGAATGGTGCGGTTTAGGGAAGAATTGTAAGTGAACTCTGCCAAGGGAAGAATGCCATCCCAACTTTTTGGATGTTCACCAACCAAGCACCGCAACAAGTTCCCAAGACTCCGGTTAACCACCTCCGTTTGGCCATCGGTTTGAGGATGAAAAGAGGTACTAAAGTGCAAGTTGGTGTCAACCTTGTTCCACAATGTCCGCCAAAAGTGAGCAAGAAACTTAGCATCTCTATCGGAGACAATAGAAATAGGAACGCCATGCAACTTGTAAATCTCCTTGGGATAGAGATTGATAATGTTAGGTGCATCCATAGTCTTCTTACAAGGTATAAATGAGTCATTTTGGAGAAACAATCCACCACCATCATGATAGAATCACGCCGCCTTTGAGTAGGAGGAAGCCCCAAGACAAAATCCATACTTATGCATTTCTAAGGACTTTCCGGCACGGGTAAAGGCAAATACAACCCTGCATTAGTTGTTGTCCCTTACTTTGTTGGCATGTTTGACACTTTGCACATAACTCCCCACATCTTTAGTCATTCCCAACCAATAGTATTCATCTTGAAGCAACCCTAGAGTCTTGTCCTTGCTAAAATGAGCCCACTTGTGACTTTCGGCCAACAATTGCTCCCTCAAAGAGCATTTAGGTACACACAACTTGAATCCTTTAAAGAGAAATCCATCCTTTACACATGTAACATGGATATGTAACTCTATCACCTCTTTGCAAAGCATCGAAAATCTTGCTAAAGTAAGGATCTTCGGCATAGAAGGTTCGAAAGTTTACAAATCGAAACAAATCACGACAAACTTTGACAAATGAAACAAACCCAGTTGAAGTCTGACCTCAAACAGTGCTTTGAGTGTTCAAAGTTCAAACAGTGATTTCAAGTGCTGAACGGTATTTTTTAGTACCACACAACATGATTCGAGTTCAACCGAAGGGTATTCATACCTTAATCGAGGGTAAACAGTGTTGTCGAGTGCCGGAATGGGGTAGAATCAGTGTTTCGAAGGCTAAATAGTTCCGAAATGGTCTAAACAAGGCTCGAAAATCATGATTCGAGTGTTGAAATGGTTGAATATGGCAAAATCGAGGGTTGATATAGGGTTTTGAATGCCTAAACCATGTTTTCGAGTTCGAAAATGGCTGATAATGCTTTGTACAGGTTTGTATAGGCTTGATTTGGTGGTTTACGGTTGGTTTTAGGGATGAAAATGTTTGGAAATGGGTAGAACCATGAATTTCGAGTGGAGTGAGGTGATTTCGGCAGTGTGGATGAAACAAATGTGGTAGTGTCTCACTCTTTTTATGCTGATGATACCATCATTTTTTGTGGTGTATGTCACTCTCAATTGGGATATCTTAGAGGTATTTTGATATCTTTTGAGGTAGCATCTAGCTGCAAGGTAAATTTGGGGAATTTGAAATCATTCTGTTGGCGAGGTTGATGATGTACTTGTTGGCAGAGGTCTTGGGTTTGCAAGGTTGGTTATTTTCCCTCATCTTATTTGGGTATTCATTCACGGAAAACATTCAAGTCTGAAGCGTTTGAGATACGACGTTTAAGAGATTTTAGAAAGGCTTGCGTGTTGGGAGAGACAGTACTTGTTTAAAGGGAGAAGGATGACCCTAATAAAAAAGCACTTTATTGAGCTTGCCTACATACTTCATGTGAGTTCTCATTATTCCTTTCAGCGGCCAATAGTTTAAGAGAAGCTGCAAAGATATTTATTTTGGGGTGGTTTGGGAGAGGAGTTTAAGTACCATTTTGTTGGGATAGAGTGTTATCCGCTTTGAGATGGTGGAGGAAGGTGGTGTGTGCCACGCATGTGGAGGGTTGGGGTGAGTGGTCGTCGCTATAAACATGATTGCTGCATGGATTCAGTCTTTGGAAGGGAATTAGGAGAGGATGGAGTGAGTTTTCTAGACATATTAGTATAAAGGTTGGGGCAGGGATCAGGGTGAAGTTCTGGGACCATGTCTGGCATGGAGATAATAGATTGAGAGATGCTTGCCTTTCTACTATTTCAGTTGGTGGCAGATGGGGATGCGGCGGTGGGGGACTATCCACATTGGATGGGGAGACGGTTCAGTGGGATGTTACACTTCGCAGGGAGGTACATTATTGGGAGTTTGAGGAGTTGTTAGATCTCTTGGGAGACTATACGAATTGAGGGACATGGGGAGAGGGTAAGATCATTTGAGGTGGATGTGATAGCAAATGGGTCTTTTCAGGTGACAGTTTATTACCAAGTTTTGGTTGGATAAGTAAAAACTACATTACTGGAGAGCCATCCTAGGACACTTGTGCCTCAACTAACGTTTCTTTTTTTGTTTGGTGTGCAGGTAAGGATAAGATTCTCCCTATAGATAAATCTTATATAGTGTCAGACAGTTATCGTGAATCGTTGTTGCATGTGCTTGAGAGATGGAGAGTTAGTGGTGCATTTGCTTATTCATTGCTTAGTTGTACAAGGGGCTGGGGCGGAGGGAGCAGGGTTATGTAGAAGCTCTCTAGGTTGGGAGCGGCGAGGTAATATTTAATGAATAAATGTATGTATATATTGCTTAGCCTCGCTCCACAGTGGAAGGCTTGGTGCCTTGTTACACTCAGCGTTAGTGAAAAGAATAGAAGATTAAGTCCATCCACTAGCGTAGTACTAATACCAAACTCCGCACTGACCTATTACTAATACCATTTGTAAAGTCATTCGCCAAGAAATTTGATGGTCTGAGATTTCCTTAACCAGTGGACCAGCTTGGTAACTTTGAGTTGTCATGATCTATTGCTTCCTCCAGAATCCATGTCCTAGGTGTCAACCATTGTCCTATGTGTATTTCTGGCAGGGATGGCAACGATGCAACCGACTGGTTGACCTATGTGCTGTCAATGGTGTCAGCTGAACAGTCCTTGCGACAAGGATTCTTACTAGAAATGATGCCATCTAACATGGATTCTTACTAGAAATTATGCTTTATCCACATACAAGGTGGAGAGAGATTCTCGGTGGCAGTTGCATAGATTGTTTGAAAAGAACATCCAATGTTGTAAATCGTCAGTGTCAGGAGTTGAACTGATGATATTTGGCAGTTTTAACACTTGACTAGGAACTAGGGAAGGCATTCACAACTTCCGAGTCCTGAGAATTTGGCATATTATTGAGGGTATTGAAGAACTTCCCTTCTCACGTTTATGGACCTTGCAAAGCTTTTCAGCATGTTCATCTTTCTCACTGTGCCAGTCCCCTTGAGTTTTCAGTTGATCTTGGTTTTTCCCTTGAATTAGGTGTTGAGCGGGGCAATCGTATTTGTTGAACTTGTGAGCGAATACATAATGGAGTACTGAATTAATTTATTATTTTCATTGTTGGTTGACATGGTTAAGAGTGTGGTATAATTGAAACTATATGGATCTAGTATATGCTTGCTATGTAGCAGATAATTTTTCTGCTGAACCTCTAATAAATAGTGCTTACATACTTCCAACATTGCCTGTGCATTTATGATTTTCTTTTTCATGTTTTTCTTATTCGTGATTTGTCTGAATCTTCTGACCTATTGCTTTGGAATTTGGAAACTATAACAGGTGATATAGAGCTAACAAATATGCAACTGAAGCCAGAAGCATTGAATGCATTAAAGTTACCTGTCAAGGTCAAGGCTGGAGTCCTTGGGTCAGGGAAGGTTAAGGTTTGTATAGTCATACTTGTTTTGTTTATCATTTTGTTTTAAAAAGTATTTGTGACATAAGTTTTTACATTTGACAAATAAATAATATTTGAATGATTATTTCTCTGTCCTGGTGGTTTTCAAATATTTCCTGGAAGTCCAAGGCCACTTCTGGGTGAACTTTGGTGTGTGAATTGTTAGTATTCTCATTCTGACCTGGAGGAATATAACTAAAATTCGGAGTTGATTGATTGAGGATATTGTTTTGCAATTATGGTTTCAGTGGGGAAAACTTGTATTTGAATATGTTGGAGGGGGTTGATATTGCTTTGATTTTCAAGGTCTAATAAATCTGTATATATGTATATATATTGACATAGACAACCATTTGGAACATGACAAACTTTTAGGAGAAAACAAAGATTTGGACACAGAGGAGACAAGACAACAAGAATATTTATATATTCCTATATCTGTTATCTTTATGGTTGTTATATCACTAACCACCAAAATAATGAAAATTATCACACATGCAACAAGAATAACGCTAAATATAAACATTTAATTGATCGTCTGGGGAAAAACAAACTACAATCACTAAACAGGAACCCAAAAAAAGGCAATTGTACCAAGCAAAAGAATAAAGGGGAGAATGCTACCTTATTATCAAAAGGGGAAAAAAAAAAAGGCTATGTAAGAGAGGGAGAGAGAGCATCTTTCTAAAGGGTGAGGTTGGTCTCTGTTCAGGTGCATCTATTTGTGAATCGAAATGTTTTTTATTTGATTGTAAATGTAGAGGATTCGGTTGTAAGAATAACGTATATACACATTCACACACACACTCTTATTTTTATTATGGGGCACTTAAATAATCATCCTCTAAGTCACCTAGAATTAGAAAATCATCCCGCCCCTTTTTTGGGGTTATGTTTCCATCCTGAGACAAAAATTTACTCACCATAACCAAAGAATTTACAATCGATATTGATAATTTACTTTTAGAATTTAAATCTGCTAAAAATCGCAACCAACGCCAAATTTATAAATCTACTTTTACTTCAGCACAAAAGAAAGATATATTTACCAAATGGTTTGAATTTATGAATGAAATTAAAACTAACATACAGCTCCTAGATTACATTACTAATTACTATAATAAAATCAGCACAGTAACAAAAATTAAATGGCGGAAACCAGACAACACTAGTATAACTTCTAGCCATCCACCCTTAGAAACATTACATTTAGATTATAAAGGTAATACAGTTATTGCAAGCCCATTTAAAATTTCGAATGAACAGCAATCGGAAACCAAAAAATTAATTGAACAAACAAACTACACCAATGAATGCCTATGTATCATTGGCAAACAATTAGATAAAATAGAAACTAAATTAGATGAGGCATCACCATCCACTAGCTCCTACTCGCCGCCGGAAAAATCTCTACTCAATTTCCCTGAAAAGAAATTAAAACCCTTACTTACACAATCCCAGAATATAGAAAAAATAGAACAACTATTAAGTCAAATTGAATTAACACAACAAAAACAAATTGACTTAAACAAACAAACTTTAACCCTTAAAAATGAAGGAATCAATACGCTCACTCAAATTCAAGACACTTCTTCTGATGAAGATATTACACAAATAGAAAACCAATTTACTGACTTTCAAATCAATAAATTATATGATCCAAATTCACAAATAGTTCCGGCAAAAAATTGGTACACTAAGCCTAGCCCAGTCGATCTTCAATACGAAGAAAGATATCTTCACAATCAATTTTTTGTTTCGGCAAACAAATTATACGAATGGAATATAGATGGCCTGAGTGAACAACAAATTTTAGAAAAACTCAATCACATGTCCATGGTAGCCAATACTTACCTTAGTAATTACGACCATACACAACCAGAAATAATAGATTTATTAACTACTGGCTTTACAGGTATGTTAAAATCATGGTGGGATAAATACCTTACTCAAGATTCTAGAGACCAAATTAGAAACTCTATACAAACAGATGAAAACGGTTTCCCAATTTTAGATGAAGAAGTAGGAATGTCCAAACCAGATGGGATTAATACCTTAATCTTCACCATTGTAAACATTTCATAGGAACTCCAAGCAATATTACTACTCGAATCCATGATCAACTTAGCAACTTACGATGCCCAACCCTTAGTGATTTTCGATGGTATAAAGATGTCTTTACTTCTAGAGTTATGTTACGAGATGATTGCACAAAATCTTTTTGGAAAGAAAAATTTATTAATGGTTTACCAAACTTATTTGCTCACAAAATTAGAGATGTCCTTAGCCAACCTACAGGTGCCATTGAATACGACCAATTAACTTACGGCGACATTATTAGCACCATTCAAAAAGAAGGTCTTAAAATGTGTATAGATATGAAGATAAATAGACAACTCTAAAAAGACAAAATCAAAGCTAAATATGAATTAGGAAATTTCTGTGAACAATATGGTCTTCCCCCAGTAGCTCCATCCAGAAAAACTATCACTAAGGAACCAAAAACATTGTCCAAACAACCAACTCCCAGTTATTATGATAAACCAAAATACAATAAACATAAAATTAGCAATGACACCCAAAAGAAAACGTATAGAAAAAAATCCTCCACAGTTGCAACGAATATTACATGTTTTAATTGCGGTAAGAAAGGTCACTACAAATCCGATTGTAAAATTAAAACCAAGATAAACCGATTAGAAATCTCTGAGAAAAATAAACTTGCTATCTTAGAAATAATCAAATTATCTAATTTAGACAAAAACAGTGACAGCGAGGTTAGCAAATCCTCTTCTGATTACCAATCCATGCCGTCTGATTCAGATAATGATCAAATTAAATTAGGCTGTAATGATATTTGTTGTAAAACTGTTAAACCCTAACTACACAGTTCTCTGAAGAAGATCTTTTAATTGATTTAATTAGCAAAATTGATGACAATTCACTAAAACAACAGTACATCAAAAAACTAAAAGATCTCTTAACCCACCAAATTAAAAAACCAATAGTTACGAAACAATTAGTCAACCTTAATACTACTTTAGCGAAATTTAATACAACCACTAAATCCGAAACTCAATTCCATCTCCTCCAAAATGAAATACAGCTACTTAAACTAGACAACAAAAAATTAAATTCAAGAATTCATGACATAGAATGCCAGATTCGTATCAGCAACTTGATTTCTAAATTTGATGATACATCTTCAAACGAGAATTCTGACAATGAACAAATCCCACTACCCACAACCAAAATAAGCTTATTAAAACAAATTCAATTTCCAAAATGGCACACAAAAATTGAACTCCTTATTGACACATTCAAAATTAACATTATCACACTTATAGATACTGGTGCTGATCTAAACTGCATAAAACAAATCCTAATTCCACCCGAATACTATCATAAAACAAATGAACAACTATGTTCAGCCAATGGTAGCAAACTCCAAATTAAATATAAATTACCCCAAGTTAGGATCCACCCAGACAATACCTACTTTGAAACATCGTTTATTCTGGCCGAACAATTAACTGAAAATGTCATATTAGGAATTCCCTTTATTTGCCTTCTTTACCCATTTACTACTAGTAGCACTGCCATTTCCACTTCCCCTTTAGGACAACCAGTCACATTTAATTTTCTTTCAACAACACACTTCGATAGTTTAAAAACATTTCAGCACTTGTCAATTTCATCATCTTCTGTAACCCATCCTTAATCATTGAATGTTTTTGAAGATTATGACAGTTTAGATAGATTACAACATTGTTCAATTTCTTCATCTTTCACACCAAAAGCTAACCTTTATGTATTCTTGCAGATGAAATCCACCAAATCCTTTGGCGAAATTTCTCTCCCAATTTTTCCTACAACATCTACTTATCGATTTTCCAAACTTAGCTATTTAACTAACATTGATGATACTCAACAGTGTCTCCTTGACAATATTTGGAACTCTGTTGACCTTCACCAATTACAGATTAGTTTAAATGCTTTAAGTATTTATTTCCAAAATAAAAATTTTGAGCAAAGCAGACATTGGTTCCTTTCCAACTGTCTTAATGGCGTTTCGCACAACCCATCACATATTCCTATTGCTAACCCCAGTTATGTTCCTCCATTATGTACAAAAATTTTACTTGACAGGAATCATCAACTCAACAACAAAGTCAAAATACTGCAGCAGCAAATTCGAGTCCTTAAGGGTAAATCCTCTATTTCCCCACTGGAAATAGCTGAGAATGTGCAATTATCCCCACTGGATAATGGTGAAAGCGTGCGTACCAAATTTTTCAATCTAGAACTACAAAAATCAATACTACACAGTCTACCAGCAGATATTATTACCCATATTCAATCTCAAGCCAAAAACACTTGCCAACATTTCCACGAATTTTTATTTCATACGTTGACCAAATTAGCAACCCAACATCCATACAATTACCCAGAAATACTCCCAAGACTTTCATTTACCTGGAATACCCTTTATCACCATCCCACAAATTCGATACATTGTCCGAAACTAAAACCTCACTGTCAACAGATTCCTTTAGAAAGACAGAATTGTGAATGCCACCTCATCTATAGCATTCCTCAAGTTTGTCTTAATTTAGCAAATTTTCGTGATTTTCCGATTACCTACAAGAATCAAATCATCCATATCACACCAATGACCCTTCTTGATTATGGTTTCCTCCATTAACTTATTTTTACAACCCCAGCTCAGACAGCCAGAGTCAACCGTAAATTAGCAATTTGTATACAAAACAAATTCTCCGAACCTTCAACCACCATATGCAAAGTTATTATCCATAGCAAAATGCCTTAATGGACACCGTTTGGTTCCATCATACCAGCCCAACATATTATGTATGTTACCTCCAATCAAAATTACAATTCCCATTTCGCCTCAACTCAATTCCAATTATTAGGATGTGAATTTCCAACTTGGATTTGCTCCAATCCAATTTCCCAGCAAATTCGTGACTTTATTGCATATCAAATTGCCAGCCACATAGACGATACAAATCCTTTTACCCTTTATCAAAAACAATTTAGATTATTTGGTGAAGACCCCATCCAGAAAATTAGAACACTGGATTATTCTGGCGAAGTACCCTTCAACTTCCACACATATCATACAACAGCAGTCCAATTCTTTGACGAATATATCAAATTCAATGATGATTACTCCCAAACAAATGATGAATTTTGGGATAGTCTCTCCGACAATGCTCTTGACAACTTAGATAATATTATGGAATATTAATGGGAGAACCAATTCCCTCCAAGAAGTAACTATGACAAAATGGGAGAACCAATTCCCATTGTCAATTTAACATCATTCCACCACATGGAATATTGTTCTCAATTAGCATCATTTTCTATGCACATGGGATTCTCATCATCACCAGAAGGAATCTCCGCAAATTACGGCTCACATGGGAATGTCTCCACTCAAATCACAGCTCACATGGGAAGAACCACTTTCCCACCGATTTAGCCAGCTCAAAGCATCAGCAATTTATGGCTTCTTGTCTCCGCAAATCACGCCCCACATGGGAAGAACCACTTTCCCACCAAATCATCCGCAAATTACGGAAGACTACTTTCCAATTAGAAATAATTGTAAACAGGGTTCCTTACTCTATAAAAGGGCTCTCAAGTTAGTTAGTTAGACACCTCTGAATTTTGCAATTCAAAGCTTTCTCTTACCTCACTCCCTCCCCCAGTTGTAAACTCCGCCCCTCTCTTCTCTTTTTTCCCAGATATATGTACTATTAGTTCAACTTCTGTAACTCCATTTCAAGTAAGCCTTTCAGCAATTCAATTATGAATTAGATTTCAATTTATACTCTGTTCTTACATTACCATGGCCGGTTCTACCGCCCTTATTTACTGTTATAGTTCATGGCTGGTATAACCGCCTATTTTACACTCTGTTTTAATTAATACTTTGATTATGTCTCTTAAGACTCTCCCTTCCGCCCCCCCTATGGTTCTGTAACTCCATTTCAAGTAAGCCTTTCAGCAATTCAATTATGAATTAGATTTCAATTTATACTCTGTTCTTACATTACCATGGCCGGTTCTACCGCCCTTATTTACTGTTATAGTTCATGGCTGGTATAACCGCCTATTTTACACTCTGTTTTATATATATATATATATATATATGTATATATATATAGAGCTGGGAAAAATAGGACTGTTTTAAAAGTTCGGGGGTCCTCCCTATAATTTCGGGATTGGGATAAATCCGAATCCCATAGATGACGCCAACTCCTCTTCTTTTTCCTTTTATTAAAGAGTTTCTCAAGAAGCAATTTCATGTACACCGTCCTGAATCGAAACTCAGAAAGTTGAAAGTAGACTAATTGGGTAAGGCTTTAATCCTTTTTGTCTTGTAGCTTTCATTAACTCCTATCTCTCTTGTTTCTTTACTGTTTCTCAAGCGGCTGTTTGGGATGAAATATGTTGAACAGTGGATCCCGAACCCAACCATATTCTCATCCCACAAAACCCTCTTCACTATCCTCTGGATCGTCGCCTCCGTCTTTGTCTTTCAATGCAACGTCGTCAACGACTTATCCTTTTTCTGGCGCCCGGCATGGCCTTCAACTGCATCATTGCCGAGGCTTCAGGCAGTGATTTTCAACTTGACGGATTTCAACGGGACCTTATCAATAAGTCGATGGAGAATTTATGGAGCAGGTCGTCGATGCCTTGTTCATAGGGAAAAAGGACTGCCGACACCGATGTTGGATCGTGAAGGGTGAATAATTCGTCCCAAATCTGGGATAAGATCAATTTTTTTTTTTACCATGACTTATACAAAGAGCTTCAGTTTACCATGTTCATTGCTAGGGATATATTTTTTACCATGATTTTAGCTAGGTCGATTGTAATGTTTATTTTTTTATTTTTTACCATGATTCATATACAATTCAAATTTTCGTTCGCTAATTTACCATGAGATGTGTTTTTGGATTTTGGATGATTGGATGGTATTCATGCCTATTCAAGTTTACCATGAAACCAATTCAGATGGTATTCAAAGTTTACCATGAAATGTGTTAATATGGTATTCAAGTTTATAATGAATTCAATTCAGATGATTTTTGTTTTCAAGGATCATGGTAAAAATGCTAATTAAGTTTGATACATTAAATTTACCATGACTCGTGATCGATTTGTATGCATTAAAAAATTATGGTAAAAAAATAGTGCATTAAAGATATTATGGTAAAAAACAAGTGTGTTACAAAATTCATTATAAGTTTGTAAAAATTTAATTGAGAAAATAGGAAGTTAAAGATTCGAAAATATATATCCTATAAAAAATTGAAAATTGAGAATTCAAAATTTCCATTTCTTTTTCCTTTAATATTTTGAAATTTGGAAGTGATGGAAGGGGTCAAATCCCTTGATTTATGGTAACTAACAACTAATTAGAGTCCCGCTTAATTAGGAAACTAAATTATATATTAAATAAGGGTAGATATGGTATATCGCAAGAGAGAAGGATGAAAACATAACCGTTCAAATTGACTAGCATGAAAACTTACGTGATGTCCAAAAACAGGATGATTATTTAATTACCTCTTTTATTATTCATTAGAAAGATGAAGCTTAGGCCAAAGACTATAGAATTATGAAACTTGCTTATATGGCAAATATGTGGGTTGATCCAAGGCTATGGGCCCTGACATGATAATGATTTAGTGTATACAATAGTTAAAGAGAGAGAGATTTGTCAAATTTCACCTTCATTTAGGATATTATACTCAATAATATTCTCAACTACTTGTCTAGCAAATTAATAGAGTAACATTTTAAAGTCGTTGAGCCATCTATTGACTCATATGATAATGAACTATAAAAATTTGGCCAAACTAATAGTAAATAATTCATACGAACATGCTATCTTAGCCTCAAAACATATTAGATTGATTATTTTTATTTTTACAAAAAATGAGGAAAAAAAGGATAACAAAAGGTCCGAATAAGAATGGTATTCTAATCAGTAAATGATCAAGAAGTTTTGCATGAGAACGTTGTTTTTTCCGAAGTTAACAGTTTATGAAGTCATGTTCCTGCTTTGTTAAAACAAATCAAGATAAAAGTGGTTTCATATTAGTCGAAAGCAACAATAGAGATGCAAGCTGAAACCCGCGAGGTTAGGATAGTACCGGGATGCCACTCGACTGGGGGTAGCGGATGTTATTCAATGCTACTAATCGCGGATGCCATTCAACGCGACCAAGCCACTCGCTTGATTGTAGGAGGAATCACTCAACTCTAAGCAAGAAACACTTGCAAATATTTTCATAAACTCAAACTTTGACTTTCATTTCATTATATAAACTATTTATAGGCATTACAAAGATGAGACTCTTCAATACTAATAAATGCTCAGACATTTTCCAACACAAACCTTTCAAATACCCAGACCACTACTAAAATCAAAGACACACCTTACTAGATATATAAGACACATAATAAATGCTTAAACCAGAAACTAAAAGACATTCACTAGAAACGTAAAAGACACTTTGTGTAGACACCCCAATCCGGACCCACGGAATTCCGAAACTTCCCCGATGATGAAAATGCCTAATGAGGACGCACAAGGTTTGATCAAAAACTTGAAAAACCTCACCAATAACCTCTCATCAAATCACCAAAACATCCCTTGGAGCTCCGGAATGTCCCAAAAACCTTGAAATACATGCACCTGGAGTGGTCTTTCAGGCACCTGGATTGGTCAAGTCCAGGCGCCTGGAAGGGTTTCAGGCGCCTGGATTCCATGGTCCAGGCGCCTGGATTCAGTTCAGGCGCTTGGAAATGCACGATCCAGGCGCCTGGATATCAGTCCAGGTTGAGTGTGTTTTAAGTTATTAGTGGGCGGGAACGAGATCTTGGGGGATTTTGCTGCAGAGTCAGTTGGAAAAGAGTATGGGGGAGATCATTGCATCTATACCTTACCCCGTAGGTGACCCCTCACCCTTTTGAAAGGTCCAAGTGGCCCTCTTTGGACCCTTATTTGCCTATAAATTAAGCACTCCTCTCTCATTTTCAGGGACTGAAAGATTGCTCTCTTACTCTACTGTTACTCTGTCCAAATTCCTCCAGAAAACTCAACTCACTCATCACCCCTCAAGCTCAACCCATTTCAACTCTAAACCCCCCCCCCCCCCCCCTTTTGCCTCATTAATCCAACATCTACACACCTCCATCAACTGAATTCCACCAAGGTTTCCATAAACCATCCTTTTAGCTCCATAAATTCCTGAACCAAAAGCCACATTCTTACAAAACTCACTTCAAAAACCATTTCAAGTTCTTGATCAAACCAAAAAGGTAGTCATTCTACCAATTTATCCATATAGCCCCTGAGGGGGACTCACTCAGGCTCTTTCTGGTCATCCATACCAGTAGAGGGTTTGAGGGTGGTCTGAAAATCATCAAAGCAAGAAAATCAGTTTGTAAATCAGAATCTGATCCAGGCGCCTGGATCACCCCCTTCCAGGCGCCTGCATTGGGTCCAGGCGCCTGGATTACCTCCATGCAGGCGCCTGAACCCCATTTTCCACTCTCACATTTTCTGCTTTCTTTCACATTCTGATTAACTTTGGTACATCATTTGCATGCCATAATCCTCATTGAACTACATTTCATGTTCTCATCCTCATTTAAAAGTTCATTTGAAGTATTTGTGAGTCAATAATCATGTTTCAAAGGAAGATCGTACATGAGAGGGTATGCTAGATGAGTCTATATATTATTTACATACTCTGATCATTTAGTTTAGAGAGTATCAAAACAAGAATTTCATGTTACAAGAGCATTCTCCTATTCTATGTGACCATAGTAAGCATTATCACTACCTTAATATTGCATTTTAGTATCATATCATCACATTTGGGTTAAGCCTGAAATGTCAAGCTTGTTATAGTGTCGTTTAATATTCTCCAAAATGCATGAGAGTTCATCAAAGGCATCCTATTTGTTGATTTTTGTCTGAAATGGATTTTTTTTAGTTTCTGTCTGGATGGCATCCAGGCGCCTGGATTGACCTCTTCCAGGCGCCTGGACTCAATCCAGGCGCCTGGATTGACCATTTCCAGGCGCCTAGACCCTATCCTTGTGCTCATTTTATGATCAGTTTCTGAGACATTTTAAGATGTTTTGGTGGCATTTTAGTGTAAATTCAGCATCTTCGGTACATAAATCATCCATTCACAATATTTTGCATAAGCATATACTCATATTTTGTTGACATTATTGGTGCATTCGTTATGCTCTCACATGAAATTGAATCAAAAGTCCATTTAAATAACATTTTCAAAGTCTTTTCAACATTTAGTAGAGACCGGTGGTTACATGCCGAGCGTGAGGGGTGCTTTAAATTCCTTCCCCTCGCGTAACCTAGCTCCCGGACCCGAGAAATCTCATTTTGGAGACCGGTTAAGCATTTTCCATATCAAGGGCAAAAGAGTCATTTTTCAAATGGTTTCTCGGGTAAGTTCCTCAAATCCGGGTGGCGACTCCATTCAACCAATCAAACCATTTTCAAAATCCAAATCGTAATCAATTTCGTGGGCATTCCCGCGGGGTGTTCACACTTTGACCAGGAATTTGGTAAAGCATCCAACTCCAAACCAATTGGCAATGAGTGGAGAGGCTGCCAGGCTCATATACTAGTTTTGGAGGTTATAATTAACCACTGTGGGACAAGCTTTAACACTCTCCCGCACATGCCACCCTTGACTCACACGTGGTGAGGTAAACAAACCATTCAACACATAAGACAACTATCAAGCATCAATGACAAACAAAGGGGAACCAACCATCAACAACATAGAGTCTTGTACGAAACACTCCGAAAGCCTAGCTTTGATACCATGTTAAAGCATCCAACTCAAAACCAATTGGTAATGAGTGGAGAGGCTACCTAGACTCATATACTAGTTTTGGAGTTATAATTAACCAATGTGGGACAAGCTCTAACATAATTAAGAAGACACTTAGAAACTAAATCGACTCTTAAGTTGCCCAGAATGGCTGCAAAATATACTTCTACGTATATCGAGGAATGCTCCTCCATCAAATTGTTATATCTGCATGGAATTGATCTTGAATTGTAGGTTTGTCAACAATTCTATCTGACCCTTTAGGTCTTCATTCACATATTTCTTATATATTTTCGTAGTATTTTCACTTGTATCGTACATCGACTTAAAATTGAAGCGTGAATCGTTCGATTCTGGCAACCATGCCCAATACTTTGATTGTTTGATGGTTTTCTTGAACTGCTTTAAGGGGGGGTTTTTTTTTTTTTTTCTCTAGTCAATTTTTTTTTTAAGTGCAAACCAATGTTTGTAAACTTTTTATTAACTTCTCAAATGTATTTTACTAAACATTGGTGTTCTAGAACTTATTGAAAAGTGGGGAAGGAGGGCTGTTTCCCTATCGTTCTTAATTTCAATCCATTGTTTCTAAAATACTTAGTACCTTCTCACATTGTGGTCAATGAACACACATGTCAAAGGTTGTCCTTCACCTGTCCAGTTGATGAACGATGGAAACAGCCGGCGCCACACAGTGCGTTCAGACAGGCATGTCTGATGCCTTTAGGCATGTCTATGCTTCATAGGCCAAAGTGCTCTGCCACTAGTACCTGCAGTGGGACTCCTGAGCCGTGATGAGAAATGTTATTCAGTGTGAGCTGGACATAGTATTAGCCTGTCAATACTAGCGCCTCTGGAAGGGTGGATGTGATGGCTGCAATAGCTAAACTGTGTAACTTCAATTATCATGTTGATTCAGAGAGAGAAACCTGTCGTGAAAGGTTTTCAAATCCTTTTAGTTTGCTTTGACATCCTTATGAAACCCCATTAAATGTTCGGTGATCAGTGTATGATAATCGAGTGGCCTATTTTGTTTTGTTCCTCTTTTGGTGATGCCGATTGCCAATTTCTTTCCAGTTAAACTCCTACTCTTCACCTACAGAGTGGACAGTGTATGATCGTTTTTCACATTTTGCTTTAGAATGAGCCATTGTTTCGGTGTATTTTTTTATGATGTGTTTCCTTGCTATCCCAACCAATGTTGATTTTGCCCTGCTTTTCATGAAAATTTACTGCCACTGCATGTTACATTATACTTTCTTTGCGGTACAGTTAGTATAGGGTGATCACATAGAGCTCTAGAGGTGAAACAACACTTGGCCCATCCTGTCGTGTTTCTTGTGTAAAATAGATCTCTTAATGTTTATAAACGCGAGCCTCTATGGTAGATATTAGACCATTGACAGGCATACATGATTAACCTTATGTCACACGGAAGTTTTGCTTCAAATATTTTGACAGTGTTTTAAATAGCGATAGGCGCACCGAGGTGCCATGGTCCCCTGGAGCTTTAAGCGCAAGACGCAAGGTGAGGCGCAAGCCTTTTGAACGCGAGGCACACATTTTTTTAGAACAAGTAGAATTCAAATATAGGTAATACTTTCAACACAAGCAAACACTTATAAAACATTTAAATGTCATAAAAGCATAAAACATAACATGTCAACAACGGAATAGTTTTAGAGACGCAACAAAATGATTAACGGCGATTAAATCCAGAGTCATAGTTGTCATAGTGTCATGCATAGGCATTAATCATCATCCTCAACACCAATAACTTCATCTTCACTATCATCATTTGATTTATATCCTTCCACATCTTCTTCTTCCTCCTCATCGGACTCATCCGTACTTTCTCCACATTCCCATTCTTCTTCCCATTAAATGTTCAGTGCAGTCGGTTTTCCACAGGAGTTCTCATTATTCATTCAGCATTCTCTCATAGTTTCTCCTGGTGTTTGTTAAGTCACCAACTGTCCCAAAAGCTTAAGCTGTTAATAAATGAGCCCAACAATATAAATCAGGCTATGCAATAGGTTTCACCTATAACCTTTCTTTGTTTTATAGATCATCCCACTGCCAACACTTTCAGTCGTTTAGTCATGGTATCTTTGAGTTTTTTTTTTTTTATTTCCCACCCCAATGTATTCCTAATTTCCTTTAATTAGGAGTTAGGTATATTTACATAACCTATTATATGGCAAAGCCAATGTGATAATCGTGGAGATTGTTTGGCATTTTTTATTTGGCAAGGTAAGTTGGGTGGTGAACTTGGATAATAGAAACAACTGGACGCTACTGTATGAAAACAATAGTGTATACTGTTTTAATTAGGAGTTGAGTATATTTACGTAACCTATTATATGGCAAAGCCAATGTGATAATCGTGGAGATTGTTTGGCATTTTTTATTTGGCAAGGTAAGTTGGGTGGTGAACTTGGATAATAGAAACAACTGGACGCTACTGTATGAAAACAACAGTGTATACTGTAAACAACAGTGTATACTGTATGAAAATTGGAAATTTGATCAATGACATGAGACAGTTATTATGGCATTAGATTTATATACTATTTGTGTTTTTTTTTTTTTTTTGCCAATTACTAAGTTTATCTTTTCAATACTAAACAGACTTGAGAACTTCTGTTTAGCAGCAACATTAATCCATTCATTCTTCCAAAACGGTTTCTTATTTCTCTTTCTATCAGTTTTCATGGACCAGGCTTGGCCAAGATCCAGTTCTAGTATCCTTGGATAGTATTTTTTTGCTAGCTGAACCTGCAACTCAAGTTGAAGGGTGAGATGAAGATGCTGTCCAAGAGGTTAAGAAAAACCTAATACGAGTAAGACATCTTTCTGTAATTCCATCCCTGCTCTATGTTGATGTTCAAGCACCCTGATTTATTGCTTCCTTTGTGACAGGAAATGGAAATGAAGCTCTTGAAGAGTAGACAACAGTTTAAGTCAGAAATGGTATGCTTTTCCATAGTTCTCTCAGGGGTTATCAAGCATAGTTGATGAATTGGTCAGGTTTAGGGCCTGTTACTTTCCGAAGTTTGAAAATTCAAACCCCTGAGAGAATTCTGTTACCCCCCCCCCCCCCCCCCCCCCCCCCGGCTTCTGAGAGAATTCTGTTCTGCCAACTTTCCAGCTATTCCTACGCAGAACACATGTTGAGGTTGCTCATAGCTGTAATGCATTTTGACTTCTCTTGGAACATCTATATATGGGCATACCCTAGATAACCTGTGAAAAGAGCTCAAAAGTGACTGTAAACATAGGTTTCCTTTCTTCTCAATTGCAATTCTAAGCTCAGCCTGATTGTAAAAGTCCAATTTTGAGTTTTCTTCATTTGGTTCTGTTGTTTTAGATGATTGACAATACAACTGTAAAATGAATTGGTGAACGAGTTGGTGTAAAAATCATCCTCTTTCTCCGTACTTGGTTATTCATTTTATTGGGGTATTCTGCACGTGCATATTGTTAAAGCTTAAAACTTAACCATGATTTAACTATTTGTTGCTTTTGTTGTATGCAAAGAACAAATCATGGCTGTGGTCGTTGTGGGACGAAATAATTGGCAACTTGAAGCTTTCGATTTCAAATATTCACATCAGATATGAAGATATTGAGAGGTAAATAAGGTTTTATGCTGTTTTCTTTAAATGACTTGTTTGATAGACCTCATGACTTGCACTTTGTAGCAATCCTGGTCATCCATTTGCGGCTGGTGTTACCTTGGAGAAGCTATCAGCTGTGACAGTAGATGATAATGACAAAGAGATTTTTGCCACGGGTGGTGCACTCGAACGTATACAGAAGGTTCCTTTTCTTACACTAGTAACTACATAGTAGTTAATGGAGTTCCCCTTTTTTGATGACCTACTGCCCTATGTGCCGAGATTCCTTGAGAAATTTAGTACTGATTCTCATATTATTGTAGCAAGTTGGCTTGTCTTGCCTCTTACTGCCTCCACTAGTATTACAGTTACTTATGATTTGAATATAAAAGAAGAAGAGGAGGAAGAAGGGAGGAAGGATAGATACGACTGTGAACAGATATAGTGTGAGAATATTGGGGGAAAAGTAGTTTTATTACTGAATCATAATGTTACCAGACTAATGGGTGGCTATATAAGGAACCCTAATAGGATATAAAACAAACACTAATGTGTCCGAAGACTATACCACCCTTGATGAATAGCGAAGAAGTTTGCTAAGGCGAAAACAAAAGCGAGCACTTGTTTGCGTTTCGGTGAAAAAGTCACCCAACTGCATTGATGACGGAACGAATAGCTGGTTAGTAGACTCAAGATGTTGTCGACCAAAATGGCAATCAATCTCTATGCTTCGTTCACTCATGGAAGACCAAATCATGTGCAATCTAGATGGCACTTCAATTATCACAATAAAAGGTGTGGACGACTCAAGAAATACCATGTCAGATAGAAGCCTTAGAGCCAAATTATTAGTTGTAGCAAAAGTCATAGCGCAAGGCAATTTTTGGAAGAACTATGAACATAATGCAAAATGAGTGACAAAATGAGTGACAAAGCAGCCCAACGAGTAGAATGAGGTGCCGAACCAATCTGACTAACAATGTGGACCACATAGGCAATATCTGGAAGTGCCAACAAGATAAATTGAGCAGCCAACAAGCTCTCAGTACTCCATAGCATCATCAAGAGGAACATCGTCTGAAGGAGAGAACTTAACATCACTAGGGGTAAAAATTAAACAAAACTTCAAAGATTATTATTTTTTGCAATAAACAATTATGAACTATGTAGCACGGACAGACATGGACACGGATACATGCATGGGACATGGAAATTCTTAAAACGGACACAGACATTGCAAAAATAAATAAATAAATATCCATATATAAAGATATCATATATTTATGCAATAACAGTTTATACACATACATATATACTCTTTTCTTTTGATAAGATATCTATAGTCTACACTGTTTTATACACACACATTTGTGAGATATACACCCACAAAGCGACAGAAATATATATACTAGTGTATACGTACCTATATACCTGTATATGTATATGTACGAGAACAGACCTCTTTACTCTGTCCCAGCTGATTGATTAATTGTTTTTGAACTGAGTTGATTGGGTGTTTTGAAAGTTTTAAAAATTGTTTTTGCAAAATCCGAACCGTCCAATGTGTTTAAAACGTGTTTTTAAGGGCCCCGCGAGAAATCATCAAAAAAAAATACCGGGAAGGGCTTGATCCAAACAGTTTTTCACATTGGACGGTTTGGATCATAAAAAAAAATATCGGGAACGTGGAGTCCCGGAGTCCGGACTAGAAGCTTGCCCTATATATATATATATATATATATATATACACCAAACTTCCGGTCCAAACTCCCGCAACTTATTAAGTTCCGGACCTCACTTTCCGGACCAAATTTCGACGATCCGAACCGTTAGATGTGTTTAAAACGTGTTTTTAAGGTCCCCCGCGAGGATTTGGCAAAACAAAATACCCGGAAGGGCTTGATCGGAGCAGTTTTTCATAAAAATGCTATTATAGCATTTTTATGAAAAACTGCTCCGATCAAGCCCTTCCCGATATTTTTTTTTGCCAAATCCTCGCGGGGGACCTTAAAAACACGTTTTAAACACATCTAACGGTTCGGATCGTCGAAATTTGGTCCGGAAAGTGAGGTCCGGACAGTAGGTCCGCATTTTGTGGTTTGGATAGGAAGCTTACTCTCTCTCTCTCTCTCTCTCTCTCTCTATATATATATATATATATACGAGAACAGACCTTTTTACTCTGTCCTAGCTGATTGATTAAATGATGCGGAGTTTTTATTTTTGTTGCCAATTATTTCTTTTTCTGCTCATTGTTTCGCAGTCTATAGAACTGAAGAGTCTAGCTGTTTATTTTGATTCTGATATTTGTCCATGGGCTATTGATAAGCCATGGGAGGGTTTGCTACCTATGGAATGGAGTCAGGTATGTTTTTTTTCCTATAGGTACCACTTAGTACAGTTTTGCATCTGGTTTTCCTTTTTGAATTGAAGCATAATGAACTCTCATGAGCTGTAGGTTTTTAAGTTTGGCACGAAGGATGGCAAACTGGCTGGTAGTCCTATGAGAATGCACACATACGTTTTGCAACCAGTTACTGGAAATGCAAAGTACTCAAAGCTGCGGCCAAATGCATCTGAAAACAGAGGTGAACCATTACAAAAAGCTGTTGTGAACTTGGATGATGTTACACTCTGTTTATCCAAGGTTATTTGCTTATCCTCTCCTTGCTGGTTCTTAGGTTAACAAATTTCAAAAGGTATTGAAGGCTAAATATTTGAGGTTTCCAGAATGGTTACAGGGATCTATTGAAATTAGCTGACAACTTTGCTGCTTTTAATCGAAGACTAAAACATGCTCATTTCCGTCTGTCTGTCTTGGTGAAATCCAATCCAAGAGCTTGGTGGAAGTATGCCTATAAAGCTGTTTCAGAGGAGTTGAAGAAGTCTAGGTATCTAACTAGCTTGTCCTCTTCTACCTTTAGTGTTCCTTCTTTTCCTGCTACTTTCATACTGACTTTCGTGCTGCAACTGAAGTGCTCAAGGAAATTGAGCTGTTGCTATTCATGTGAAACCAAGTCACACGTTGCCTAGGCATGAATGTAATGTGATGGGTGATACTGGCTGGTCATGAAAATAAAGCTCTAATGCTCTCGAAGCATTACTCTGGTGGAGAAAGTCTTCGGCACTAGCAACCAAAATGATTAGAAAAATTGCACTCACCGGTAGCATGAGGTTCCAAACTATGCCATAATAAAAGAGTCCTTGGATAATCCAGTGTTCTAAAAGTCACTAGGTTTAGTCAGGCGGAGGAGGGGAGCCTAGCGCCTAGAGGCCGACTAGTCGGCCGCCTAGAACCTGCAGTCCACTAGTCGGCTGCCTAGGTCAATTTTAATCTAGGCATTGGACCCCTGCGTGGCGCTTATGCACTGACTAGCGACCGACTTTTAGAACATTCCTTGTATCCCAATCAGGAAATGTTGCATTGCCTTCGAGAGGTGGATGAGATGTAATAAAAGCAGCTAGAACTGAAAATGAATGACCCTTGAAGCAGTCGGTAGCTGAAACCATCAAGATTGTTAAAACAAACAACAGTTCGTCACATCAAACCTAAGCCAAACTTCAAACCATGTTTCCTCAATGAACTTCGGCCCCTTGGAGTTGGTTGGACTGGGAAAAGATGGCTAGAAAGACTTGTTTTTTTCCCCCTAAAAAAAAAATACTCCCAAAATCAAAAGCCACGTAAGATGGTTCTTCAAAGTTTCATTCAACTCACCGTAAATACCACACACCACACGAGGAAGAAACAGATGGTCTCTTCTCCCACCTTGGCAGCCACACTTGTTCTGCATCGTGCCAATGTCATCCTTCAGATGATGACATCTACACACAGTAACCATCTTGTAACAAGTTCTAAAACTCATGACGTGATTTAGGGTCTAAAACTCATGACGTGATTTAGGGTCGGATCAAACACTTATGATGGTAAGTTAAGTTCCAAACTATGTAGTTAGGGTTTACGAGAAAAATAGTAATATTTAGGGTAAAATATTGAGCTTTAAATTGCTCTACCGCTTGAATTAATATCTTATGCCATGAACAATAGTTTTACCATAATACCTTGGTTAACTGCAGGGGAGAAACAATAACGAAAACAACCAAACCGAAATGCTAAGAAATGTCAAAATCTGGTTTTGTTCAACACATGGTAAGGGCACTATTTTTTGTGGCAGTGGGAAGTTACCATGGGAGCAGGTCCTGAAGTATGCAAGGTTACGTAAAAGATATATACCTCTATATGTTTCTCTTTTGAAATCCGACCTTAGTAGGCTGGTGGTTGATAACAACAAATAAATTGAGGAACTGGATCAGGAGCTTGATAATGAACTCATACTTCAGTGGAGGTACTTGACTTGCTTAACTTTCTTTTTATGGTGTGGCATATTTGTTTGTATAGTTCATCATAACTCTTGGAGGGAGGCAAATGTGTGGCGAGTGGCAAACTTTATCTGGCTTTCATGTGTAAGTTGACCAGCTAATTAATAAGTTGATAACTTCTAGATAATAATGTATACTCCCTCCATCCCATTTTGATAGTCTCATTTGGGGATTCCAGCATTTTAAGGGAGCATAATGATTACTTCAAAAACTATTTAACTTTCCAATTATGCCCTTGACTTTTCAAATTTGATTGATGTAGGAGTACTTCAATTTAAACATTAGGGTAATTATGGATTTTTACCAAGTTTCTATGGTTGATTTTGGAAAGTGGACATGTATTTTGGGATGTCCCAAAATAGAATGTGGGAAATGGGATGGAAGGAGGACTAAGAAACATCTTAAAGGACTCATGAGGCTTCAGTGATTCCAGATTCAAGAGAAATGCTTTACACTGTGTGTGCGTTTGGGGATATACAATAGCCCGTATTGAAATATTCCACTGATCCATAAATTATTGCAACTGTGTTTCCACAATTTCGATTAATTCTTTGATGCAAACCAAAATATACCATTAGATATTCTAGAGAGAGGAACTCCCAAAATGGGATACAAAGAGTTAAAACTCTTGATAATATATTCTTAAAACGATGAAAAGCTACCAAATGAAAGACACCCCCCTATTTATAGACTCAAGACCCTACTAACCCTAAATACACTATAAATGACACTAGTACCCTTAAATTGTACTGCATCATTCTTTTCCTCTCCAACTTCCAAATGTTATCACTAAACTTGCATTGAGAGATTTGCCAAGTGTCCTTTCTTCTCTCCATCCTTTTTCATACTTGATTTCCTTGAAACATTTAGTCCTTCTGTTTCCTTTTGCTTATGTGTATTCTCTGGAGATTCATACGTGGACACTGCACAACCGAAAGGAGATGATAAATAACTTGCTTCTCAATACTTATGAAGACTCTGTCATTTGTAATTGATCTTTCTTTTAGATACCTATTCGTTTAGTTCTTATGGAGTTGAGCTGTTTCTCAGGATGTTGGCCCACAAGTTTGTGGAGCAGTCAGTAGAGTCGGATCTCCACACGAGACAGAAACCAAAGAAGTCATGGTGGTCCTTTGGATGGTAAAAATGTCCTACATGGAGATCCTTTCTTGTTATGTTAGTTTTTTGGACTTGTAGCTGCTTTAGATTCTAAAATTCTTAAACATATTTTCAGGAGTAATCAATCTGATAAGGATGAAAGCGAGCCGGGGGGTTTCGGAGAGGAAGATTGGGAACAACTGAATAAGATAATTGGATACAAAGAAGGTGATGATGGACAATTTCTAACAACCCATGACAGGGGTGATGTGCTTCATACTGCCGTGGAGGTTCACATGAGACATAATGCTTCAAAACTTACTGATGATGATGAGTGTCTGGCCGAATTATCATGTGACAACCTTGATTGCTTTGTAAAGCTTTATCCCGAGGCCAAAGCTTTTGATGTGAAATTGGGATCCTATCAGTTGTCATCGCCAAATGGTCTCCTTGCGGAGGTCCTACTATTCCACTCCATTTATGTTGAATTTCTAATGCTCCCATTCTCTCTCGTCCTTATTCTCTGAACAACCAGGTTGTGGTTGTTGTGCATGTGACTTTGCGGCTTTAATTCTTTTGTCTAATCTCCATGCAGAGTGCAACTGCCAGTGATTCGTTAGTTGGTGTCTTCTGCTACAAGCCTTTCAATGCTAAGTTGGACTGGAGTATGGTTGCTAAAGCTTCTCCAAGTTATGTGACTGTAGGTTATTGTTTCCTTGTCTTTGAACAATTTCCATTCATTTAAAGAGAGACTACATATTGAAATGCTTTTGACCAGTACCTGAAGGATTCAGTCGATCGAATTATTAGTTTCTTTCAAAGCAATACAGTTGTCAGTCGGACCGTAGCTATGGAAACTGCCGCTGCAGTGCAGGTTTGATTCTAAATAAACCTTTCAAATGAATAGTAATTTGTATGTTAGGAGTTGCTAACCAATGCTCGGCTACCATGATTGAGAGGACTTGAGACTCACTTTGAAGTGAAAATGGTTGTAGCTACATGATACACCAGTAACATGCAGTCGGTAAATAGTTTAAATCTGAGACTCGGAACTTGAGTACTGAATTTATCTTGCTCTATTAAGCACCTTGATTTTTACTAGCAGGGAATGACCTATCCTAAGTTGTTGCTCTGTAAATACTTGAAGGTATCAGGAATTTGGCAAAGCTTTGATTTTTTGGGATGTTCGGACACACGATTTGGATTTTAGATGTTCCGGTAGACCGTAGATGTGATGATTCTTTGCACAATTTCATTAGAGTAGTTAAAAAATTGTCTCTCTTCTGAGTACTCCTAATATGTACGCTTCAGTTAGTTATTCTTACTAGATTGATGTAGAGTGCATTTACAAAAATTGTTGAAAATGTGTTAGAGACAAAAGAGTAAAATGTGTTTAGGGTAAACGTTATTATCAGAGATGAAAGAAAGAGTGTAGGGTGTTAACTAACCCCAACACAAGTAAATGTTATTTATATTAGTGTGTACCACATTACATGACTAAGATAGGCGATGTGGGACAAACATCAACTACTAATATAAACTTATTCTAACACTCCCCCTCAAGCTAGAGAATAAATATCAAAAAGTCCCAGCTTGTCACAAAGTAACTCCACTCGCGGCTTGAACAACAGCTTAGTAAATGTATCAGCTAATTGGGCACCGGTAGACACAAGTGGAGTAGCAATCACACCACCAGTCAACTTCTCTCGTACGAGATGACAATCCAACTTTAGTCCTTTCATGAAACACTGGATTGGATGCTATGTGAATTGCAGCTTGATTATCACAATAAAGATTCACAGGCACCTGCACAGGGAATCCTATCTCTTCAAGAAAAGAACGTATCCACACAACCTCACATGTGTGAGCGATCGCCCTGTACTCTGCCTCTGCACTAGACCGCGCAACGACCGCCTGCTTCTTACTTTTCCAATTAACAAGATTCCCACCAAGAAAGATACAATATCCTGTAGTGGATCTCTTGTCAGATGGTCCTCCCGCCCAATCAGAGTCAGTGAACGCCTCAACACGCAAGTGTCCATTAGCTCTATATAACAGATCGCGTCCTGGATGGGCTTTGAGGTACTTAACAATTCTTAGAACAGCTTCTCAGTGCGGAGAGCGAGGAGCTGACGTAAACTAACTAAGCAAACTAACCACAAATGAGATATTTGGACGAGTAACAGTAAGATAATTCAGCTTCCCAACCAAGCGATGGTACTGATCCGGACTAGAAGCAACTCCCCCTGATCAACACACAGTTTGACATTAGAATCTATAGGAGTCTCAACTAGCTTTGACCCCAGTAAGCTAGTCTCATTCAGAATATCCAGCACATATTTCCTCTGCGATAGATTAAAACCATCCTTAGACCACGCCACTTCAATACCAAGAAATATCTCAATTTGCCTAAGTCTTTAGTATGAAACTGACAATGTAGAAACAGTTTCAACTCATCTATACCCTTTTGATTGTCACCTGCAATAATCATATCGTCTACATAGACGATCAACTATATTTTCCCTTGATTAGATGTGAGAGAGAAGACAGAAATTGAGAAGTGTGGAAGAGAAGATCCTTGTCCGATCTCAGACAGAGAGAGAGAGAGAGAGAGAGAGAGAGAGGTGCTGGTGTCGCCGCCCTTTTTTAGAGAGAGACTGAAATATTAGCTTTAAGATTTTCTGGTGGGTGGGTGTTGTAATTGGATATATATATATATGGGGCAGGTTCCCCTCACACTTAAAAAAACACATAAAAAAACACAACACTCTTCCAAGCCCCCTTTTGATGTTCCGAACCACTGATCTTGTTTAAATGAGTAAAATAAAAGGTCCTGCGAAATTTCAGCTCAATCAGATATCGGTAAGTGCTTGATCCAAACGATTTTAAAAACAATAGTTCTTGTCACAGTTTTTGCATAACTATTTGGATCAAGCACTTACCGATATCCGATTAAGCTGAATTTTTGCAGGACCTCCGATTTTACTCATTTAAACAAGATCAATGGTTCAGAACGTCACAGTGGGGCTCGAAACAAAATCGTGTGTTTTTTTATGTGTTTTTTTAAGTGTGAGGGGAACCGGCCCCTATATATATATATATATATATATATATATATATATATATAAAGGAATTGTAATAATAAGTATTATTATTTCCTACTCTTAGACACAAATGCTTGGCTGGTCAAGTCAATAAGCGTGGGTGTTTCCGTGCGGATGGTCGGGGGTTCGACTCCCACGCCCCTCTCTTTTCCGTAATAACAGTAAATATAATATATATTTTACATATATATGTATAAATCCGGTTCGGTTCGGTTCAAACTGGGGTTTAAATCCCAAGAACTGGTAACTGAACCGGTTCCTAAATTTTGGAATTTCTCTAAACCGAGAACCGGACCGGTGTATTGAACGCCCCCCCCCCCCCCCCCCCCCCCCCCAAAAAAAAAAAAAAAAAAAAAAAAAAAAACCGGTTCGGTTCGGTTCTCCGGATCGGTTCGGTTCTTTGTTTATTTTGTTCAGCCTTACCTCTGATAAATGTCGAATCTTGCGTTCGGCAACTCCATTTTGTTGTGGAGTCCGAGCACACGATGACTGATGAATTATACCATGATCATCAAACAACTGAGATAATGTGTAATGAAAATATTCTCGTGCATTATCGGAACGAAATATACGAATGCAAGTATTAAACTGATTTTTTATTTCCATATAAAATGAGTGAAAAATAGATTTCAATTGGTGGTGAAGATCATATGTACGACGAAGATTATTAACACCAAAACACATCCCGGCAAGCCGATTCCACACTTGGTTGGCAGTGTCGAGATAAAACAGAGGAGCACTAATCTGAGGTTCCATACTATTCCACAACTCAACAAGTATATGCCAATTCTCAGCTTCCCAATCAGTATAGTCCTTAGCCTCTTTGGCAGGAGGATCATCCGTCAAATAACGAAACTTGTGCTCACCCATATAATACACCTTAACAGTGCGAGACCAAATAGCATAATTGTGTCCATTCAAAGGACGCCGAGAGGAACTAGAACTAGAACCAGTTGCAGAAGCAGATTTATCTTCAGACATTTTAACCAATAACTACTAACAAAGCAATGACAACCAACTACTCGATCAAAGATAATAAATCTGTGCCTGCTTAGTTTAACATTACCAACCACCAACTAGCCAAAACTTAGAACATCAGTATCCAACAAAATAACAGTGCCACCAACAATGCTTAGAAGCAACCAGCAGCTACCATAATCAAACAATAACCAACAATAGCGATCAACAATAACCAGTAACCCATGTGTATCTAATTGAACTTTTTAATAGAAATGAAGAATATAATGATACCACTAACAATAGAAGTCGTGAGATAGACTGAAACTCAAAGACATGAACAGAGTAGGAGCAGAGAAGCTCGTATATATCAGGAGGGTCGCCGGAGACAGAGGAGGGCCGGCGAGGACGTGATGGCACTGAACAAGATCCAGATAGTCTTTTAGACTAGAAATCACAGAGAGCAGCCACAACAGAGGTAAACGAGATTCGAAATCAACTGGGTAATGGGTTTTCGGGTTCGAAATCAACTGGGTAATGAGTTTTAGGGTTCTAAATGAACTGGGTAATGGGTTTTTGGGAATTTTGAGTAACACAGATAGGATTTCGAGGGTTTTCAGGACTCGATTTGGGTTTTTTAAGGGTTTGGGGGCTTCGATTTAGGGTTTCAAGGGTTCTGGTAGGGTCGTATAAATCTGGGTTGAGGTTTACAGTGGCCGGTTTAGGGTTTGGCAACGATGATGACGAGATGACGTCAGGGAGGGTTAAGGTGACGTCAGGTTTGGCTATAGTGACGATGAAACAAGGCTAGGTCAGTGTTTGGGTCAAGGTTTGGATTAAGGGATTTGGGTCAAGGTTTGGATTAAGGGAGGCTTTGATACCATGTTATCAGAGATGAAAGAAAGAGTGTAGGGTGTTAACTAACCCCAACACAAGTCAATGTTATTTATATTAGTGTGTACCACATTACATGACTAAGATAGGCGATGTGGGACAAACATCAACTACGATTATAAACTTATTCTAACAAACGTGACCCTAACAGACATTTTTTTTTTATTGTGGAAGAGACTAAGAGAGTAAATGACTTTTGTAGCCTCACTCACTCCTAACCAAATATATTCCTAAGAATAACTGTCGAAATATTTGATTGATATGTTGTTCTTCTCACAGTGAGGAACAATATATAGGCAGAGTATGAAAGAAAATAAGGAAAGTAAATAACAAGGAAATCTCTAATTATGCTACCTATATAATTAGATTGATGACAATCTACCTAATTGCCTAATTGATTACAATTACAACATATACAAAGATTGTTTCCAACAATAACCATTAGAGCGTAGAACAGGAGTCTTAAAAAAAAGGGTGGTACACTACTACACTTCTTATTAACATTGGTTTGTCCAAACGTCCTAAATTATTTTGGCCGCCAAAACCTTAAGGACTTTTTAGCTTGTCATCCCTTTTGTATTTTGTTGTTGTTTGGTGGACCCTCACACTGCAGAAATCGGACCTGTGTCCAATACTCTCATTCTTTGATCAGTAAACCTGCTCTCATTGGTTGGTGTGCTCTGGTGAAATTTAACCAGACAAACAAAAGAGGATGTTTTTAGAAAATGATATGTCGATTTAAAATCTGTGTGGGGGTTCCCTATCTTATTTTCAGAGTCTGTAAGATAGGTGGTACTCTTGTTTGATTGGTCTCTGCGTCATGTTTGCATCCTTTCAGATGACAATTGATGGAGTTAAACGCACTGCACAGGAACAAGTGAACCGAGCATTAAAGGAGCAAGCCAGGTTTCTACTTTGTCTGCTTCTTAAATTTTTAGACAGTTCACCACCTTAATGTCTTACTCATAGCTACACATCTGATTGAATCCTTCATTTTAATGTGTGATGTAGACATTATTTTGGACTTTACAACTGTACTGTAGTGTCTGAAGGATGCTTCTTCATCTCCTTTATAAAAGCTGCTATATGGCCAAGACAAAAGATAAAAATGCACATATGTTTGTCTATTTTCTGTTTGCTCGAGGTTGTGTATAGCAAGTGAAGTCTGGTTGCATGAGGATATTGTGCAAAGTCCTTGGGCCTGTAGAATATAAGGCGAAGTGGATCCAGTTGCTTTTGAATGGAGCCTGAAAGTACTCGACTTTTTGATTGTTCCATTATTCCTATGAGAGATTCTTTTGCAGTACATTAGGTTTCTGTACATCTTTTGAGCTTGCCTGCTTACTAGAATATACATCGTTCTTATAATTTGTTATCCCTATCTGTGCCCATTATTGCTTCCCTTTAAATGGATTGTGGTTGTATGTTGAGAGATCAAATTGCATTTAATTTCTTCATGCTGCTAGGTTTCTTTTGGACTTGGATATTGCAGCTCCTAAGGTTACCATTCCGACAGACTTTTCTCCAGACAACATCCATTCCACTAAACTTTTGATTGACTTGGGAAACTTGATAATCCGCAGTCAGGTCTATCTTGAAACGTTGTTGAGATTGTTTGGTTTAAATTTCTTGAATCCAAAGCTGATGCCGAACTTATTTGTCATGTCCAGGATGACAGTCAATCTAGTTCAGCTGATGAGATGAATCTCTATTTGCAATTTGATCTCATCTTGAGTGATGTATCTGCTTTTTTGGTGGATGGTGACTATTCTTGGAGCCGAACCTCTTGGACTAGCTCTGCTGGTTCTAACAAGTTTATTGTTGTCAGTTTTTTACCAGTAATTGATAAGTGCGGGGTTATCCTAAAGCTTCAACAGGTAATGCACTTTTCTTGCATTGATATATTTGATATCTTACTTTTGACTTTCTCTGTTGTCTGAAGCTATTGATTCACATACCTTTACTTCTGTATTATACGAACTCCTTACTGGCGCATTAGCAACTCTTTATTTGCAGCTATTAATTATACTATTTTATATAGATCCGTGCAGAGAATCCCTTGTATCCTTCAACAAGACTTGCTATGCGGCTTCCATCACTAGGGTTCTATTTCTCTCCAGCTCGTTACCACAGATTGATGCAGGTTGCAAAAATCTTCCAGGTGGAAGATAGTGAGAATCCAGATCTGATTCGCCCTTGGCATCAAGCTGATTTTGAGGGGTGGTTGTCGGTTCTTACTTGGAAGGTTTTCCCTGGTGCTTATTGTCATTCATTGTGGTTTTGATTGTTTATAACCTTCTCTGATCTCTTTTATGCTGTCATATTTGTCATAGGGTGTAGGAAACAGGGAAGCTGTATGGCAGCGGAGATACTTATCCCTAGTTGGGCCATTCCTTTATGTACTTGAAGGCCCCGACTCTAAATCGTACAAGCAGTGCATCAGGTTCTAACATATTAAAATTTGAAAATTATTGCATGCTTTTTTACAACAGTATATTCTGTTCTATACACAGTTATCAGAAACATACTATTCACAATTCGATTAACAAAAGAGACGAATGAATCGAGATCGTGATGGAATCGGTGATGAATCATATGATTCATAATATGCTTCAAAATTTACGATTCATTCAACTCTTTAAACTATAACATCCAATGAATTCGGAAACCTCTTCAACTCTTAGCTTTTCTTTTAGGAAAAAATCAAGAATCTGACTTGATACTTCATAGTGTTAGTGAAAATATATACAATACCCATGCAAAATATGTTTTTAGCGGATGTAGTTCCAAACAGTTTTTTAGAATTTTCCCTAAAAAATGTCAAAATACAATGTCTTTCTAAAGATGTTTAAGGCTTTAGTAATTTTCAGTCATGACCAACTATTTATTGGTATTGTTGTGAAATAAAGTTAGTCTAGTATGATATGTGTGCAATTAGATAGATGGAAAGTTTGCTAAAGACTCTCTTACTCCCTCCGTCCCATATTGCTTGCCCCTTTTGGGAACCGTGCATTTTGCACGTAAAAAATGATGTATTTATGAGAATTATTATTATTATTTTTTAAAAATTACACCAATTTTTTCTAATCAATGAGATCTTTAAATTGGAGTAAATTTTTTTGAAAAAATGAATGCTAATACATTAAATTTTGTGTGCACAATGCATGGAAACCCAGAAAGGGCAACCAATTTGGGACGGAGGGAGTACTTTTCTTGAATAATAATACACTAGACGTTAGGAATCTTGCTAGGTATAATAATAACTTCCATGAATAGCTGTCTTTTAACTTTATCTTATGGATTCCTGTTTCCTCAAATTAATAGATTGTTGCAAAATCAGCTATGTTTATAGGATCATAAATTACAGGGTGCCTCAGAGCTTCGGACCTATATCTTTTGTGACATGAGCAAGCTTCTTTTCAATTAATTAACCAATAATCATTCCACAAACCTTTTTTTGGTTTTGAGCATACAAACATATTCTAAGTGCATGAATCTTTATTTTGTCTTAAATATTTTGACCAAATCAATATGAATCGTGGTTCAATTCGATTCAGGATTTAGATAAGGGTCAATCTGATGCTCGATTCGATTCATAGTTTGACAAACTTGAATACACAAGACACCATAATATTTGATAATGGATTGGAGAATGATATTATACTTGTTTAGTCATAGCCTGGAAATGACACCTAAGAGGTGTAGATGAGTTGACACAACCTGGAAATGACACCTAAGAGGTGTAGATGATGTAGGGGTCCGAATATACCGAGGACCGAACTCATTCTGAGAGACATCTCTTCTGTCGTCACCGAGAGACTATCGTTGAGGGACTCTTTGGTATGTGGTTCAATCTAAGCACAACAAGCAGGTGGGGTTTCGGACCCACATCTCGGATTTCGCCGAAGATCTTTCTTATATCTGACTCAATAATGAGTTTTTAGAATCCACATCAAAAGGCCTCGGGGCATATCCGAAAGGTGACATAAAACCGACTTCATGATGCCAATAATATGCCGAGAGGCTCAATGCTGAGTCAGCAGAGCGGTTAAGGCTGCATGTGCCTGTAACAAACCGTAATCATGACGAATGACGTCATCCGAACGGTTATGACACGTGTAGCAGTTTCACTGGAGGCATGTGATTACAGAATATTCTATCGGGTTCGTCATCGTGACGTCAGCCAAACGGTAAAGTCACGTGACGAGCCAAGGCTCATCTATAAAAGGTTAACTTCATCACTCAGAAGAGGTACGCACAACTCTCACTAAAAACCCTAGATCTACATTACGTTTCCGCCTTCTTCTCTTACTTACTAGACCGTCGGAGTGCCGTTCTGGACTCAAACGGTCCAGTCCGGTGCTAACGGTTTGCTCAGTGCGCAGGCCTAGGTGCTGTTCAAGAGCAAGAGTAACAATTCCGTCATTGATCATCGTCTGAAGGGATCATCGGAGAAAGAGGGCTCCACAGATGAGTTGACACAATATTTACTGTAAAAAAACCTGTTATTATTTTTAGCTTGAAAACATGTCTCTTGAGTATTTTGCTCATATGTTAACACTCATTCCCTCGCATAACAAGGTGAAATTTGTAGTATATGTGCTACAGCAAGTGTGCTAGAGGTATAATGTGAAATTTCTGTTATTAACACTTAAAAGTTTGTTTATTACTATGATTCACCTAAGTTACCTCTGATGCAAGCTTTTCTTATTTTCATTTTTTTAATTTTTTATTAACTCTTTTCAATAATAGAACTTGGTTCCTGGCTGTCAAAATGAAACATATAGTAGGGCCACTGTGGAGCACATAGCAAAATGTTGCAGCAGCATAGGTTTATTTTGTGTTGGTTCTCTTTGCAATAACTTGAGGCAATTCCATTGCTTGTATGGCGCAAACAATCTTTTGTTCCTTGCAACCTTCTGCTTACCACTATAGAGAGTTTTACCAGCGTTGCCAAAATTTCTCAAGGAAATCCCTTCAGAAATTCTCAATTTATTTGGGTAACAATGAAGGTAACAAAGACGGAAAATAGTAGTAGGCTTAGTTTTCCATTTGATTTTAGCAACCCATTTGCTAAAATCAACCATGATTTTAGCAAATGAGTTCAGCAGGTACTAAAATCATGGTATTTCAAATCAAAAAATTAAGTGTTTCTGTGTATTATTTTTTGAATTTTTCACACCGAATTAAAGTACACAAGGAGTATTTTAATTTGGTGCAAAAAAATCAAAAAACGATGCACGGAACCACTTCATTTTTTGATTTGAAATACCATGATTTTAGCACCTGCTAAACTCATTTGCTAAAATCCCAGTTGCTAAAATCAAATGAAAAACTAAGGCGTAGTAGGCAATCTAGAAATAGTTCTCTTGGTTAGATTTAAAAATTTGAAAACCTTGTCACAAAATATTATCTTGGATAGTTCTCTTGGTCAGATTTAAAAATTTGAAAACCTTGTCACAAAATGTTATTTCTTGGATTAGAATAGTCCACTTCATAACTAAATTACTTCAACACAAGAACAACTTTTTGTTTTCCTTGGTAAGTAAATCCACTAAAAGTTTATGAAAATGTTAAAATGAAGAACCTCATTGTAGGCCAAAATGAAAGAGAATGAAGAACAAATGCTGACTCCTCTCTTCCCTGACACACGACATCAAGCATTATATGGCTGCTATCCAAACCTTCTTTGCCCTCAGTAGCATCTACCTGCTAAATTTCATACAGTTTTGGAACCGAATCTGGAAATGAAACATTATAGACATGAATCCACTGCAAAACCTTGCTACACTACTGAGAAGAGTGTGATAAGATTCAGTTCCAAATTTACCGCTTCTGCGTTTGCATTTGATCTCGTCCTTTCTGTCCTATATGTGTGTGTGTGTGTGTGTGTGTGTGTGTATTTGAGTTTTCACCTCATAAAAGGCTCAAAGAACTGCTCCGCTGCTTCCAATCCCCTTTCTTCTTAGGAGTTGAACTAAGGGCAACTGGGCAAGGAAAGAATCCTCCTCTAACCACTTGGTTATGAAATTAATTCCTTTAAACTGTAGCACTTTTTCTGTAGCCAGAAAATTGATCCAGTCTGTTGGCTTAGACCTGCCATGTTTAGCTAAGGACTTGTGTCTTGCATATCAGTATTTGTGATTGGAATCCACTTCGGACCTGGCCATTTGGTTCTGAATCCAACCTGTTTTTTCTTATGTTTTAACTGCTCACTAGCCTAATGCAAATATTCTAACTGGTTTTTCCGATCTCATGAATCCTATATTCTGAAGCGAGCATGATTTTTGGATTCTGTTTTGTTGTTGATGCAACCTACTGTATGCCTTTTGTAGCCTACGAGGAAAACAACTGTATCAGGTTCCTCCTCAGATTGTTGGCAATGTGAAACATGTTTTGGCATTATGTGATCCCGTAAAATCCACTAACAAGGTTGGTGCAAAATTTTATGTTAACTGCACACTGTTGTGACCTATTCCACTTGAATTGGAGTTGTTTATGGTTTGGTCTTAAATATATTTCTTGGTAATTTTCATTTAGGTCGTGGAAGATGCAAATGCCCTGATAGTACGGTGTGATTCTGAAGATTCAAAGAAAGCCTGGCAGAACAGCCTACAGGGGGCAATTTATCGTACCAAAAACACTACATTCGTAAAAGTAACTCTGAAATATGGTTCGGAATAATGGCAATAGTTCCTATCTCATAGTTAATTCTATTGATAGTTTCCACTCTCATGTTTTCTCGGATAATTTTTAATGTTTTCATTTCTTCTGGCATTTTGTCTATGTAAATCCTCCTATGAGCGATAATTTCACTAAACAGATGATAGTTCACTCTCTGAAGAATCATAGCACTATACATGTTGGTTCATTTACGGTATTTGGCAGTTTTCCTCATTATCTTCCTATTCTTTATTTCAGATTAGCGGGGCATGGCTTCTGTACAAGTCTAATTCGCTAAGCGAAGGTTTTCTTTCAGCATCACTTGACGATTTTAGCGTGATTGATGATCGTGAGGGAACCGAACAAGCACTTAGGCTGGCAGTTGGAAAGCCTGGAACTTATGGGTATGGTCATTCACAATATTTGACTGAAGATGAAGACTGTCACGTGGCTGGGACAGATATGCTGGATAATGTTGATGCAAAATTAGTTCCCACAATGCTTATTCTTGATGCCACATTTGGTCAATATTCAAAATTCGTTTCTGTATGCGTTCAAAGGCCACAATTGCTTGTTGCACTTGATTTTCTACTGGCTGTAGTTGAGTTTTTTGGTCCATCAGTTTGTAGTATGCTGTCAAATGAAGATGACGACAGCTCGCCTCACATACTTGACGCGTTCATTCTGGATCAGCCAACTTACAGTCAACCATCTGCTGAATTTTCACTCACCCCTCAGAAACCTTTAGTTGTTGATGATGAAAGATTTGATCATTTTATTTATGATGGTAGTGGTGGAACTTTGTATTTACGTGATAGACAAGGAGTCATTCTCTCTTCTCCCAGTTCTGAAGCTATAATTTACGTTGGAAATGGGAAGAGACTGCAATTTAAAAATGTGGTTATCAAGGTCTGTTTCAATTGTCTTGTTCTTTTGTTTACAGAGATGTTTCGTTTTCTTTGGCTTGCTCAAGTTTATATTGCTAGTGCAGAATGGGCAATATTTGGATTCATGTATCTTTCTGGGAACCAACAGTAGCTATTCGGCATCAGAGAAGGATCAAATCTATCTTGAGGAAGGTGATGAATGCCCTCATCTGAATTCTTCAGGTCAAGTTAGTGATGGTATAGCCTCTCAAAATACTAATGCTCAGAGTTCCACCGAGTTAATCATTGAGCTACAGGTATATGTTTACTTAATTTGATGTTAGAATGTTCATACATTTGCTACTTTTTTGGTTGTGTTCATTTTTTCTAAACTGTTTGAGGATATAATCCTGAATCTAGAGGTGTAGCGACTCTTGTTTCTTGATTGAGAATATGCCCAATGAGAAATGCTTGGATATTTTTTGACACCTGGATAAATTTCACCTTTATGTTCGAGTATTGTGTTGGCACTTGGTAGCATGCTATTTTGGGAGGTTATCAAAAGTATAGGTGGAGTATCTTGGGTGTGTAAGTAGGAGTTGTTATCTCAAGTTTAATGTCCTTGGCAAGCCCTGTTCTTTGAGCACTCGTGGTTTTTACCAATTTTTTTGCCTTTTGACAATGAATCCAAATTGTTACACACCATTGTCCGTGGTAGCAGTCCATCTCGTTTCATGTTGTTTGATGTTAATATGATCCAGATTTACTGTATTTGTTTGTATTTTTATTTCAGAGCCAGATAATATTAGTCAATACAGTAATACAGGTCAACAAGGTATTGTATTGCCAATACTCATACGGATTTTGCACTTAGATATCCTGAATTCCTGATGCCGCAACATATGCATACCACTATGTGAAACACTGTCACCAAGTCAAGGGTTTTTGAGTCGTTCATTTTGTGTGGCTGGCTGTTGTAAGGCTTAGGCATTTCCTTTTACCAGTTTGCTAGTCATCCTCTGACCGCAGCTTTTATATAAATATCAGTTTAAGGAACTTATTGAGGTTACTAATTTCTGGAGTTGTACTTTAACGCTCTAGTACTAGTCGACATATAGACCTGTGTAGCCTAACAATGCCACAAACAGCTTTGAAGGAAATGTAGTGCAATTATATCCTCAAGGATGATACGAAGGGTTTTTGTTTTGGTTCTTCTAGACTTTTTCTCTATCCTCTTCTTTTCATTTTGCTGTTTAAGTTTTGTTGAGTTAATGACAACCTGTCCCAGTTTCGCCCCTGTATTCACTTTTTGGAATGGTTTTCGTAACTTGAAACCTTTCCCATCCTTTTACTTCCAGCATTTCAAATTATTGAAGAATTTCTGTCCAGCAGTCTCCTAATTTTTGCTCTCCATTCCGACTGCTTATAATCTGTAAATCTAAGGGCTTGGTTAATCGTTTCCCTTGTCTATAGCCTCTTCGATTGACGAAAGGGACTGGTTGCACTTTTTCTATATTATACCTTCCAATCCTACAAATTCCTAATACTGTTGGTTTACAGAATAGTCAAGATACTCCAAACATTAGCTGCATGATTCTGAAGTACTTGTTTCGCACGGTAACTAGATAATGCAACCCATGCAATTCTTGGAGTTCTTTGAGTTAAGACTGTTAGATCAATATTCTTGGTATTTTCCTCATCACATGTAGTTTAACATGGTTAAGTTGAATTATGTCTTCGGCACTAGGTTCACCTGCCTTTTTAGCTTGTCACATTGCACACATTGTCACTGCACCAGCATCTTTTTGGATGCATGAATTGGTGGGTGGGTTTCCTTGGTTGTAGTCGTAGACTGCACTCTAGGGACAGTGGCACCTACTGTCCTAAGAAGTGCTCTGCTGATGCTATACCAAGAAGCCAAGGATTTTATTATCGACTTGAAGAAGTACCATCACTGGCGTGAAGGCTTGGCCTGCACCAAGATTACCTCTGAACTCTTTTTGTATATAGATTTCACATCCTCGTCTGAGATTTATGTTTCTAGAAGCTAATATCTTCATCTTTGATTTGATGCTTTGGATCATGGTTCTACTTTATAATGGATTTATCTGGAAACTGGATTTGCCTCCATATATCTATTTTTCTAGTTTATTACTCCTTATGTTGACATGACTTTGCAGGCTATTGGTCCAGAGCTTACCTTCTACAATACATCTAAAGATGTGGGAGAATCACAGGCTCTCTCTAACAAACTTTTACATGCACAGTTGGATGCCTTCTGCAGGTCATTCTTCTTTCATCTCTGCTTCCACTAAGGTTTCTTTCTCATGGTTTTGATTATCAGACACTGCAGTTATTCGGTTCTTGTGAGGCTGGTTGTTAATCCTAGATACCTGAGTTAATTTCTTGGACAATGATAAAAGATGAAAGTTCCCTTTACCTTTAACACCGTAGATTGATCTTTCTTCATTTTTCTATTTTCTTCCCTGTCTGTCTCTCTCCGAAGACGTCGCAGATTTGTTTGTGCTTTGTCCTCCTTTTCTGCTGTAAATATTGGTTTGAGGATAAATTCCAAATAGGTTTATAGGTTTATTCCTGTTTTTTAAAAGAACTTGAAATGCTCCACTTTCTACAGTAAAATTGTTGAGTCACATCATTTCTCGTTGGTTGATAGTGTTGACAAGGGATTATAGAATTTTCAATTAAAAGGCAGGTGTACACATTAATTGTTGGCACAATTTTTTCAATTTATAAATGTATCTTATATTGTACTTTGTATAGTTTAACAAGCCCATCCGAGCATTGCAGAAACTGAAATACCCTTTTCGTTATCTCCGTGTTATAATTACAGAGGTGTACCTTTGCTCATTGTTATGTGAAGTTTCTTTGTACAAGTTATGGAAAGCTGGCATTAATTAGTAATTTGACAGTGTAAATGTTTGAGTGAGGAGCAGAAAGTATCTGATGTGGTTGTATTGCTTCCAGGTTTGTTTCGAAGGGTGACACAGTTGAAATGAATGCAAATGCACTTGGATTAACTATGGAGAGCAATGGCATCAGAATTTTAGAGCCCTTTGATAGCTCCATGAAGTTTTCAAATGCGTCTGGAAAGACGAATATCCATCTTTCTGTCTCAGATATTTTTATGAATTTTTCGTTTAGCATCTTGAGGCTATTTTTAGCAGTTGAGGAGGACATTTTATCATTTCTGAGAATGACGTCAAAGAAAATGACTGTTGTCTGCTCTGAGTTTGACAAAGTTGGGACAATTGAAAGTGCGTTGACACCCTTAATTGCTGTCTTTTTTCTTTTGGCAATCATATTTCGGACCCGTATAATGTCACGTACTATTCAATTGTCAGCTGGGTATTTTGTTTTGCAGAACCCTACGGTGAGCAAGTATTTGCATTTTGGAGACCGCATGCACCACCTGGTTTTGCTGTCCTTGGAGATTATTTAACACCACTGTAAGTTTTTCTTAACATATCATCAGTTTGCATGTGTTTTTTTTTTTGGTTAAAAAGAAAATTAAAATTTTTCATTTTATTCCATTAACATTCGTCTTCACATTTCAGCGATAAGCCACCAACAAAAGGAGTTCTTGCTGTGAATACCAGTCTTGCAAGAGTCAAGAGACCTGTATCTTTCAAGCTCGTTTGGGCTCCCACTGCAAATGGGGAGATATCCAAATTTCAAGATGGAAAGAATGATGACATATGCTCCATTTGGTTCCCTGAAGCACCTAAAGGCTATGTTGCATTGGGCTGTGTGGTTTCTACCGGAAGGAGTCAACCTCCGTTGTCTTCTGCTTTCTGCATCTTGGCCTCTTTAGTTTCACCATGTGATCCAAGGGATTGTATTACTATCAGCTCTAACACTTGGTATGTGACTATGCCTTGTTCTGTATGGATTCTAAATGGATATATGCCTGCATTTAGTGTGTGATATGCACCATCATGGAGTTGATTTCATCCAATCACAAAACAATAAGTTTAGTTACTCTTTGACAGATGCTGAGCAGTGGCATGAATGAGATCCAAAATATCTCTAGTGTTGGAAAATTTGGGATGCTGAGCAGTGGCATGAATGAGATCCAAAATATCTCTAGTGTTGGAAAATTTGGGAAGTTAAGTTTTTTTTTTTTGAGAGGTTTGCACTGGGAGGATAGCGTTAAGTATCCCCTAATTGGCTCGAGGCTTCTTGATTCATATACTGCTGGTTGCTCATCCTTGTATGCAATATGCATTCCTCTCTTAGTGATAATATTGCTGAGTTCTATTTCATTGTTTGGTCACAGCAGCTTATCCAGTTTGGCATTTTGGCGCGTGGACAACTCTATTTGTTCTTTCTTGCCGGCAGACCCCACTACTTTGACCATGATTGGTAGGGCATATGAATTGCGTCATATATTATTCGGGTTTCCAGAAGCATCTTCAACATCCAAGAGTTCATGCAATGAAGCAGTTACTTCTGATCATGCACAAGCCCTCCAGTCAGAAAGAGCATCAGTTGTAAACTCTAGACGGCGTTTTGTGGCTGTTGCTAGTTTTCGATTGATATGGTGGAACCAAGGTTCAAGCTCAAGAAAGAAATTATCTATATGGCGTCCCATAGTTCCTCAAGGAATGGTATATTTTGGTGATATTGCTGTAGAAGGGTATGTAATTTGTATCTGTGGGCCTCTTGCTATGTTTTTTTATTTTTTATTTTTCGGTATTTTTTGGAACTTAAAGAATAAGATAATATTTGGTGCTTGGATTATAGGTATGAGTCTCCAAATACGTGCATTGTACTACATGATTCTGAAGGCGATGGGCTTTTCAAACGTCCTCTGGATTTTCAGCTTGTTGGACAGATAAAGAAACAAAGAAGAATGGGAGCCAGGTATATTCTCTTCTTGCATTGTCCATGAGTTCGATTTGTGATGGGATGAACTTCGATACATTGTTTGTTCTTGTGGTTCTCTCATATTTGTTTGTTTAGCATCCTAAAGAAGGATCGTAAAAAAGGCTAAATCGTACAAGTTTTGATGAGGAACAATTTCAGCTTGGAGCGTTATGACTTGTACTTAGGTTATCACATCACAGCACCATGACAACTGTTCCCTCGAGATATAAATAAGGGGAATAACAGACAACACAAATTACGAATTATGGAGTTTAGCTAGCTATTGACATTGGTGTGTGGTTTGATTCCTTCCTCTTGTAAAAGATATTTCTGAAGCTTTGCTACTAATTGCAGTTGGCATACATGTTTTGGATTCAAGGATACAAGCTCAGTGAAGCCAACAATTTGCTACTGGTAATTTTACTTTTTTTTGTCATCCTCTTGAATTCTGTTTTGTGTACAAAAAATGGAAGTACTTGCACCCCGTCACCTCCGACAGAGACTATTGTCTCGTCATACCACACCACTATCTCTAGGGGACTACACAACACCTATGTCAGTGCCGAAGCTAAAGTCCCACCACGTATGGGTGGTGTTAGGGGTATGTTTATGGGGACTCAATCCCGGGCCTTGTCCAACAAGGTCCTGAGTTCCATATTGATACATAAAATCTTCCTCTGTGATATTCAAGTTATAAAAGGCATTGTTGATGGTTGCCAACAATCTGACTGCACTCTTTTGGGCGGAGAGGTATTGTCAGTAACTTTTTCCAGAGCCTTCTGTATATGAATGGCAAATTGACGTGCTTTTCCGCTTTGAGCATGGAAGAAAGGAAAATATTCATTCTAGACATTAGGGACCTTTTTGTACCTGATGATTGTAAGACTCTATTTCTCATCCAAGGCTAGCCTAACTAGTTATCCTGCACACATATTCTTGGCCTATCAACCATTAACTTGCAGTGGGATTTCGGGTTTTGGTGAAGGTATGCATTTCGTAGCAACCTAGATGAAACAATTCCTAATTGTTGATCATTATATATCAATAGACTCATCCCCTCCCACCTACCCTATACTTCCATTGAGGGTTATCCGTGCAAAACTGTGGTCAATAGTGTAGTTTCCGAAGGCAATCCATGAGAAACAGATTTGGGAATTGGCTGGGAAAAGATGGTAGCCCAGACGGATTACTGGAGAACATTTGACTACTACGGATGGTCCAATACTAAATATATTTTTGTAGGGATGTTTATGGGTTGCGCTCTGCAGTAAGCCATACCAGTTTAAACATATTCAGCTTAAAAGCCTTTTAACTAGAAGTGAAAATCAGGATTACTGGAGAACATTTGACTAATACAGATGGTCCAATACTCAATAGTAGGTTTCTAAGTTAAATCGTTTTACCCAAAAAAATGTTGTTTGAGAGGTTATCCTCTGTGCAAATGCAAAGTGTCAATCCAGTTTCATGATCACACCTCATTCTTTGTCCATATGGTATTTATGTTCATCTTATGTCATTTTGTCCGTCGCTAGAGAATGATGCCGTTTCAAACATGTTGAACGCATTCTGCCCTATCTCTGGTTTTTTTCTTTTTTTCTTTTGTGTGTGTGTGTGTGTGTGTGTGTGTGTGTGTGTGTTATCAAACATCCATCTCTTTTATGTTGAAAAATCTAGTTAATCTCCTCAGGGGAAAATGTGCCTTCTTCTTCTTGGAACAACAGCTCTTAGTCTGGTAAGTTTTTATCCGTTGTAACTTGAACTGCATCAACAGGTTTTCTATTTATTTCTCCACCAATTATCCTGGTGGACAATACTACAGGTGACAATTCCCATCCTGTTCAAGTTGATCCTTGCTATGATGCACTTGGGAGTTCTCATGAACTGGTTCCCCTCAGAGAGTGGCATTCAGAATGAGGTTCATCTCTCTCTCTCTCTCTCTCTCTCTCTCTCTCTCTCTCAGTTGATCACTGCCATGTATCTCTCTGTGGCTGCCAGCTTTTACTTGTAAATCAATTGCATTCCCCATATTATTTCGTTGATGAAACATGTAATTTTCAATCTTATTCGGGCTGGCTTATCTGAACAGTTGGAGAGTAAAATGAAGGCAGCAACTTGGCCTCAGAATGAATCAAAGGCCAAGAACAATTCCTCGTGACAAGGTGAAAAAACAAAACTTGTTGATTTCCTCCGCCGCATGAAGACAGATTTAGAGATTCGTCGACAAATCAATATATTGCTTGAGGGGTGAAGACCAAATTTTTCAAATGGACAATGATCGCATGCTTGAGGATCATTCCAATGTGGACAAGCATCACATAATGATCTTGAAACTTTGATGACTAATTAGATTTTGTTATCCCACTTTTATATGGAAAAAATATTTGCATCAAGTTTTGTCGAATTTTATAATTTGAAACAAATGTCACTTGTCGGATTGTACAATATGATGTATTTATTAGTTCTCTGATTGTAAAATCCGATAGGCATGTTTTACCAGTACGCTATTGATACAAAGAGTACTCAAGAGTTAGAGGAGCTACTACCTTAGCATTGTACTGATATGTTATTGGTACAACTAGGTTTGAAGTGACATTTCACAATGATTTAACTTGTTAGATTGTATAATCCAAAAGGAATTCAACTTGTCGGATTACATATTCTGAAAAGAATTATTTTTTCGGATTCTAAAATACGATGTATTTATATCGTGTTAAATTTTAGAATCCGATAGGCATGTTTTACCAGTGCTACACTTAATGGGGAAAAAAAAAGTTTCAACTTGTCGGATTATATATTCTGAAACAAATTATTTTTTCGGATTCTAAAATATGATGTATTTATCAAGTGTCGGATTTTAGAATCCGATAGGCATGTTTTACCAGCGCTACACGTGGCAAATCTGTCGACCTAAGCAAATGCCGCAGTTTCGAAATGCGGCATCATACTCTTCGAAAATTCGAGATTCGAACGTGATTTAGTATTGAGAGAGGTTTATTGATGGTCTAGAGTAGGGGTGTAAGCGAACCGAGCCGTTCGCGAGCTTAGCTCAGTTCGGCTCGCTAAAAGCTCGTTCAAGCTCGGTTCGTCTAATAAACGAACGAGCTTGAGCCCCTATTTTTAGCTCGAAACATAAACAATATACCACAAGATGTGTGGTGTGGTTAAGCACAACGACATAATGTAAAGCATCGTGAGAGAGTTTTTCGAATTAGGTTTCTCATAGTGGAACCCTAGTTTTTTCAAGCAATAGGGTTTCTAAATTGGGTTTTTCTATGAATGTGTGTGTGTGTGCGAGACAGACAGAGAGAGAGAGAGAGACCGACCATCGTCTTCGGGCTGGTTGGGAAGAGAGAGAGAGCAATAGGATTTTTCTATCATCGTTGTTGTCGTTGCAGCTGGTCGTCTGTTTCAATTCGTTCTTGGTGGCGGTGTGGTGGTCACCGGAGGTGGAGTGGGAGGCTTGGGGTGGTCGTCTGTGTTGATGGTCGCCAGTGGTAAGCTCGCCTCTCTCTCTCTCTCTCTCTCTGTGGTCCGAAGAGAGGAATCCGATCTCTTTGTTTCAAAAATTTTGGGGGAATTTTTGGAGGGACGATTCTTCTATTGGGTGGGAAGACACTCCTATTTGTTCCAATTTTGGGAATTATTCTGTGTAACGAGTTGCGCGGGAGAAAGGCAATCCCGGCACACTTTCAAATTTACGCGGAAAAAAAAAATGATAGCTATTTGAGGACAATCATTATTAGTGCAAGTTGAAATCCAGATTGGGTTAGAATAAAACTAGTTGTAATTGAGAAAAAATGAGAAGCATCAATAACTTAGCTTTCTTGCATAAACCTTGTCGGATTCTCTAATCTAAAACAAATGCTACTTGCCGGATTACATAATCTGAAATAAATGTAATATGTCGGATTCTACAATGCAATGTAGAATGACACGTAAGCAGAACCCTATGCCGCAGGTCCCTATGCGGCATTGTTACAATGCCGCAGGTCCCTTATGCGGCATTATTGGATTCTAAAACCTGAAACTTGATAAATACAACGTATCTTAATATCCGAAAAATACATTTGTTTTAGATTATTTAATTCGACAAGTTACATTCCTTTCGGCTTATACAATCCGACAAGCTAAACCCTTGTGAAATGCCACTTCGATTCTAGTTGTACCAGTACCATACCAATACAACGCCAAAGCAGCAGCTCCTCTAACTCTTGAGTACCCTTTGTACCAGTAGCGTACCGGCGAAACACGCCTATCGGATTCTACAACATGAGAACTGATAAATACATCGTATTTTAGAATCTGACGCGTTATATTTATTTCAGATCATAGAATCCAAAAAGCTTTGTGCAAAAAAATAAGTTATTGATGCCTCTCATTTTCTAAATTACAACCAGTTATATTAACCCAATCCAGGTTTCAACTCGCACCAGTAATGATTGTCCCAAAATAGCTACCATTTCAAATAGTAGAAGAAAAATCAATACAAAAGCTCATGATGCATCCTCCATCAGGCCACAGTCGATCCATCAAGCAAGGCATCCTCTCTAGGTAGCATGACAAACTAGTTCTTCATTAGTTCCATTTCTGAGATAGTAACCAAGAACGGCAACTTGTCCCCTGGCAACTGAAAGTTCAAAGCAAAAGCCTTAGACAGTAGGTCAGTAAATCCATTATACATGAAGTCTTACAAAAGCACTAAAAATAAACTCCAGATGAGCAAGGGTCCACGCACATTTAAACTTCCAGAAGTAGCTGAAGCAACAGCTGTCAGCCCACGAACTACAAACGAAGTAACTGAAAGAGGACCCTGATATTCACGCGCATCAACAACTTTCTCATCAAAATAGTAGGCCCCGTCATCTACAGTAGACAGCACATAACATTCAGAATAAAATGAAACCAAGAAAAATCAAATATAGGCTTTAGAATCAACATTCGTGGGTGCTTCAATTGGAACTGGAAGTTCCAGAACAGGCGGCTGGAGAAAATGAAGCATTACGTGATGTGATGTGATGTGATGAGATGAGATGATTTACATGTTCTTGAGTAGATTGGTCAGTATAAAGTCCAAGTCTGAGCAAGCAATCCTTACAAACAATAAATGACCACAAATCCCACAAACATCATCAAAGCTGCATGATAACAAATCACGAAAAAAAAAAAGGGAGGAACAAACAGCAATTGATAAACATACCATATCTCTCAATACTGTTAAAGAGCTTCACTACATCATTTGTCAGAGTTCAGATCTGAAAGTAGCAAGATCTGTCAGTTTTAAACATGAAACAAAAAAATAATGAAAAATTTAATGCAACCAGTTTAGAAGCAACATCAACAAAGAGATTCCAGCACGCAAATATGAGAGCAACTACAGATCTCAACAAGTACATAGGAAGATAAATGAGAAAAGAAGGGATTAGTAAAAAATGACTAGTTCCGTGGATATTTGGAGATGCACACTTCAATCCATGCACCATCGCAATGGGGGTATCCCTTCCCTTTTCATTCTCCCTTCAATGTCACATGTTCAACATGGTGGTAACGTAGTTCCAATGCAGACTAGCAGGGCAAAAAGACAGTATTTAGAGAAAGAGAGTAAACCACCCCCCTTTGGATGCCTTCTTTACCCTCGACTTACATTTAGATCCATCTTCCCAGTCCAGTCGGCGGGAAACCTTTGGAGGAATCTAATGTGGACGTTTGGAGGATTACTCAACTATCATAGGAAGTTTTTAACGTATTCTGGATTCCATAGATCATACCTTTATCATAGAAGGCAGTAATAGTTCATTTTTAATTTTCCCAGTTAAGTGAGAGTGGGAATCAAAGAGCCACCAAGAGGTAATAGAGATTCAGAAGGTAGATATGTATGTTTGTGATGGATTTGGGAGAAGTTCCAGCAGGGCGTATGATCTCAACCTTCAATTTCTTGGCTACAAGGAAATTGGTCCATCATTAACACCATCGCTTACATGCTCTCCAGGAAGAAAGTCCTCTCGTGGCTAAAGGCGGAAAGTCACATATAAAAAAGATTCATACAAAGGTGCATAGTGGGATTGTGCAATTAGCGAGAACGAAAAAAAAGATCACATCAAGCAAAACTATCAAATCGCTAAAAAAGAAGTTTTCCTGAATAACACATGAAGATAAGTGCTTGCATGCCCATTTTAGAAGGATTTAAGGAACATTCATACAAAGCCTTACAAACAACCACTATTCATTCTGCTCCACGACCTCCTTTCAACATTACAGTGTTATCCGTTTTTCATGGTCATTCGTTAATTCAGAAAGCATGCATTCAACAGAATCAATGTGACTTTGCATTATGCTATATGAGATTTAATATTTTTCTTCATTTTATTTCGAAGATTATCTAGTTGAACCATTCTTTGCTTTTTAAAGCATCACTGGCATGCAGACATTTGAAGAAAAATGGACTCCTGATTGGGGTTTAAAGCCCCAAGTAGCTGGGAAAAAAAGGACTTTGATATGCCACTATGCCAGTAACCTCAGAGTAAGCAAGGAGAAACAAGTTCTCATTTGCATCTCATTTTATTTATAGGATCGTATCCTTAGAGATTAAGTTCAACAAACAATATTAAGTGTTACAACGCTACTCATGAACATATAACTTGAATTAGATATAAGAGCTTAGCAATGCGATTTTTAGATATTTATGATGACTGTAAATTGTATATATGTATATATACAATAACTGCCCTACAATTAGGAAACAACAAATTGCTCGCTATCTCCCATGATGCGCCTAGACTATAACGGGTCTTACATTGAAGAACAAAGTACATGGAGTAAGCAGATTTGATTCCTATAACCAATGGGAAAGGGGATCAAAGCTTGAAACGTAAGTGACAATCAGTTTAAGCACATGGCAATCATAAAACAATATTTGGTGCGTACTCTATCCATTAAATCGTAGCACACGTTCCAGAACAAAGGGTAATAACTACAAGGCATAATAGCATTAGTTGAGCTCTCAACAAGCAGGGACATACAGGCCTCCCCAATGTATATGGGTACACGTGCATCAAAGGCTCTAGACACAATTCTTCCTAAAGATGTGTTTTAAAATTGTATTTTAGCATTGCTGCCTCAATTGATAAAGTTAAACTCGAATATAGTAGATAAACACAAAACACATATGATAAATCCCTCAAATCTGCGATTACTAAAAACTCAACATGCAATTAGTAAGAACTCCCTTACCTATTATAAGAACTCTAACCACCACACACGATTAAATAGTCCTGCTCCTACAAGAACGAAATAAGAAACCCAAACGTGAAAAACAAAAAAGATACTGTCCACCCAAACTGAAATTTGCTCGACAGTTGATTGTGATATCAAGTACTTAAACATAATATTCCTTAACCAGATAAACACAATCGTATATAGAATCAACAATCTAAAGATGATTCTTGAACCAACAATCACCTGTGTGTTTGTATGCCTAATAATCTCTTTGCACGTACATCAAAATCAAAACCCCCTAATTCAAGGTGACAAGCTCCAAATTGACATTGCAAAAATTAGTATAGAATCAAATCAAAAGCCTAAAAATCGTATATGAACACATAAATATAGATTTTAATGAACATGCAGACAGGATTTATATACATACTATATATAAGTGTGGAGAGAGAGAGAGAGAGAGAGAGAGAGAGAGAGAGAGAGAGAGAGAGAGAAACCCAGGTGATAGCCGAGAGTTGGTACAGTCGCGTGGAAGTGGCCGGTGCGCTGGTTAACCGTGTAGGCATGCAGCGGCGAACTCTCAACGTCGCTGCAAAACATGATTCGGTTTGGAGTGTGAATGGGTTTACCCTTGGCCAAGGGCACCTCTGTTTTCTCAAACAGTGAAATAAAAGCTTAAAACGAATTGGGGCAATTCCACGGATGGTTGCAGTGGTAGCATAAAAAACTAATACGAACTGAATCAACTTTATTCAAAGAGCTCTAAAGATTGAAAACCAATACCAATAGAATGAATGATGAAATGAGTATTCATATACACGTATTGGGGCAAATTTAGTAAGGGCTACGGTTTGTGGGCAAGGAGGGGATAGATAGATCAAAATTAGTTACCTGATGTTGGTGAGCAACGAGGGTAGATGACGTGTAGGGTTGCAAATGGTGGAACGAAAGGTTGTGATTAGCTCTGTTCCAAAAAATGGAGTTAGGGTCTTCTTGTTGGTAGCAAAATTGGAGGCCTGGATTGAAGGATGTTGATGTTGATGTGGAGAGGATAATTTTTTAAAGATGGGGTTTGATCGGATTGAAGATTCACAGCCAGTGTTAGAGGAGAGAGAGAACGTGAGAGAGAGAGAGGGTTTTTGGCTTAGAGCAAGTGCAGCTGGTTGTCTAAATGAGCATTTTGTCTATTTTACCCAACCAAAGTGGGAAAACAAAAATGATACAGACACACCCACCCGGACACACTCTGCCACACCCCCTCTCACATGTGGGATGGGTCCCTCCCGGGTGGGTCCCCTCACATGTGAGAGGGGGTGTGGTAGAGTGTGTCCGAATGGGTGTGTATGTATCATTGTTCGCGGGAAAATATGGGCTGCAGTGGGTTGGGTATCCACCTGGGTATCCTTACCTTTGCAACAGTATCACGCTAAACATACCGAATGACTGTTCCATAGCAATTGGTTATTTTATTGGCATTTATTCCAAACTGACTTTCTCTCTCTTCTATCCTATCCCACTTGTCACCTATTCCTTGGTTTTCCTATTTGTTTTATATTTTTTTAATGAGAAGTAGAGAATTATAGAGGCTGCTGCTGAGTGAAAGGTAAAAAGGGGCAGAAAAAATGTATTTTTCCACTGTTCCGTAGTTAGTTTGCCTTATCCCTGCTGCACTTGCTCTTACTAGTGAAGTGTGAACCCTAGAAGATGGAACATGAGAGAGAGAGAGAGAGGTATTGGCGCAATTTTGAAGCGGGAGAAGTGAAAATTTTTATGGAGTATTTCCAGCGGCAACCTCCACGTTTTTTTTGTCTTTTTTTTTTTTTTTTGTATTTTTCATTTTTTTTAAGAGATTATTCTGTGTGTCCAGCTACGGTGAAGGAATAAAGTGTTAAAAGTGGACCCCGAGGCCGGTGTGACATTTTTTTCGGTGATCGGGACCTTCTATCTTTTACATATGATAGATTAGTTCACAACTACCAATAGCGAAGTCTATCACATTTCGATAAACAATTGATCAGATAATAAATAACTTTTTAACATTGATTTGCGCATCCCGATAAAGGGCTTCTGTAAAACCGATACACCCAAAAATTGGTCACAATCATTAAAACATCAAGCGAAACAATACAGACGGTCTCGATCGTTGTTATTATGTTGTGATTGTACGACTACAGTGCATTAGACTAATGCACAACACCTTAGTCCATATACAGTGAGATTGAATGTTTAGAGTTTAAAGGGAGTTATCGAGTAAATTTTCCCAATGATCGATCCAACCGTTCAGACTACACATCCTATCGATTATATAATTGTCGCAAAAATAGGTGGCAATCGGATGTCGAAAACTACTTCATCGGAACACATTCGGTGCTTCCACGGGCTTTAAAAGGTGAGAATGCGCTGCTCAGGAAATTTCCAGCAAATCAAAACCGTCCATCTCGTACAAAAGACAGATTTATTCATTCCACTAAAAATTCACGTGAATCGGTTATGGTTACGTACTTGATCGCACTGCAACAATGCAAATTTTCATTTAAATAAAGAGTTTTTTGATCGGCAATTGTACTTCTAAAGCCAGACAAGAGCCCAAATTTTACAACCTTAACTACGTCAATAATACCAACCAAATCAACATCCTCGATTATTAAAATTATCCATTTAACGAGCTTTGTTACACTCTACTAATCGAAACAATGTATAACATCTAATTGTTGCTTAAATGTTAACCATGGTTAAGAATTAAAAAAAATAAAAAATAAAAGAATTTTCAGTTTGGTATAACTGTTATACCGTTTTAAGCTTAATTTGGTATAATGGTTATACCAAAAAAAAGGGGACACCGTAAGTGGTATAACAGTTATACCATAATGCGTCATATTTATGCCATTTTTTACGGTGTCCCCCTAATATGGTATAACTGTTATACCGTTTGGGGCATAAATGGTATAACAGTTATACCCATAATTTTTGACCTGCAAAAATGACCTGCAGTTAAGCCTATGTGGCACGTTCTGGATCGTCCGATCGGGGGATACGGTATGCCGGGGACACCGGAGTCATTCCCTCATCGAAATAGTGTATACAAAGTTAAAGTGATACCAGAGTAGTACTTTAAAGTACTGCTGTAAGACTGTAACTCTCTTTTTCCTTTTTTTACCAAAAGTACTCAGGGGGTGTTCCACTAACAAAAAACAGTTTTTTCAAACATCGAGATAGGTCATTCTCTCACAATATATCACATAAAAAATCGTGAAAAGCCAATTTTTTCAAAAAAACATCTTAATGAAACACCCCCCTCAGACTTCTTCTTCTTCAACATCGATCCCATTTTCAATACCCTTGCCTCCCAGATCAAGCTCTCAATTTGACAAATCAGATCTAGTGCCATCTTCACCAGCCCCTCATCGGATCCCTTTCACCTCGGAGACCACAGTAACTCTGGCATTGGCCACGAACAGCGACAAACTCCGGCGAGCCTTGTTGAGCACTTACCTTAAATTGAATCAACCCAACTCATCCAATTTGAAGGACCATTTTAATCGATCAAAACACTTCCAATTTGGGTTTGGACTAGAGAGAGAGAGAGAGAGAGAGAGAAGATGAGCGTACTGGGTTTTAGTAGATGTGAAGGCAATTAAAAAAAACACTTTCATTTGATTTGTTCCATAATTAATTAGATTGTAGTCTCCTGATGAGCATATGGGGAGCTCTGTGATGTCGACGAAGAAAGAGCCTCGATTTGCACTGCCTAATGGCCTGGGAGCTCTGTGATGGAGAGAACCAGAGGGAACAAAGTCGGTGATGATTTTGTTTCAGAAAATTCTAACTTTGAAAGCGTGTATGCCAATCCCGTCTTTAGAAAGCGTGCTTTCCTTTAGAACGCGTGTTTTGTAAACACGTTTTCAAGCTGGAATAGGATTAACTTAATTTTTTGGTTAATCCGTCTTAACCCACGATGAAAGCGTGAAACGGAAAGACGTTTTCCAGAAAGCGTGTTTTTGCAAACACGTTTTTCACGTATTTTGGGAATAAAGTTCAAAAAGTCACGTTTTATTTAATAAAGTTTAAAAAAACATAAATAGGTTAATCGACCCATTTTCTCATAGGAGCGTTGCCTACTATTGGCAAAATTATCTCGAAAATGTTGAACTTGAGAATGAGCACGGCAATGAGCACATACAATGAGCCCCGATTAATACCAGTATAGCTAAAATAAGAAGAATGTGAACTCCATGTTAATGACATTGTTGGTGTGATATGGGGGCTCCAAACCATGTTTAAATACCAAGAACAATAACATCAACAACGGGTAACAAGTGACGTGCGACATCAACAATGGGCAACAACTGATGTGTGAAGCACGACGGTTTCCAACTAGTTTACTATAAAAGAATACGCAGAGCTCAGCATGTATAGAAGCACAAAGACATATCAAATGCAGAGTTCTAAATAGAAACGTGGAAAAAGGGGACAGAGAGGGAGATGGGGAGGGAAGATGTTAGGGTATTTCTTGTTTGTTTATTTACTTCTATTGCCAATGGTGTTGTGGGAACTGGAAAATAATTTTGGTTTTGAGTTAGGAAGGGCATGTATGTTAATATTTTTTTGGTTTTGTTAGGTTGCATTTATAAATTAATTAAAAGTGCACAAAATCAGGTCGGATTATATTTAGAAATGAATTGTATGGAAACAATAGTTTTTAGCGACCGTTGTTTAAGAGTACTTTTTATGACACAAAATACCGTTGATAAGTACTTTTTAGTGGTGTTTTATTTACCAGTGACAATAATGTCATCCGTACGTAAAGCCCCAATTTCTTGTAGTGTTGGGAGTATAGATTGCACTTTGAGGCCCCACCTACCTACTCGCACCAACTTGAACCGAAACACTCTAATGCACAATCATTTGGTTCAGTTACTGTAACTATTGGGCCATTTCTGCTCATAAAATAGTAAAATCAATGTGATTAGCTACATTCGAAACTTCTCAAATACTATCAACTTTTATGAATCCAATTCTTATGCAATGCTGGGCTAACTTAAATTTGGGCACATTTTAGAGGACAATGAAATTGATCGGCTCTATTTAGATGACAGTAATCTCGAGGGGACATGGGAATGTTGATTCCTTTTATCCATGATTCCAATGTTTGGAAGAGACAGAAACGGGAATGTGATGTCAGGTTTTTCTGATTCCGACATTTGGTAGAATATCAGATTCCTAGCTCATTCATTAAGAAAAAGAAGTGTTGACTTCAATAAATTTCTAAAATAATTGTTTCCTGCGTAAGATCGCTGAATTAATCTAAACACCAAAATACAATTCATCCGGGTATTCAATTCTTGGGAATTCGATTCCCGGTAATCATATTCCAATTCCAAACCAAGAAAATTCTCAGAAATTTAATTCCAATAATCATATAATTTCATTCCTTTTCAAGATTTCGGTAATCCAAACACAACCGTAGCATTTGCATCCGTAAGTTTGAATTAGTGTGAACTAGGTTGGTCAACTATACCAGGTTACCCATTTTGACCTGGAAGCCGCGTCCCCATCAGTCAACGCACGCACTTATTTTTGTTACAAAACTTTACAAAGCATTACGTAATTGGAAGTTTTTTCGATCATGTACTGTGTTGTCCAATTACTTTGACTTATTGCAAGGTATTCTAGTAAATCAATCCGTACAGATGAAAAAGCTAAGAGACATAAATGGAGTACAAATTGTAAATAAAATGACGGTGAAGGCGAATAAAATTGTGCACCTCCATGTATCCATACAGATGATCAAGGGCGGAACTAGGATTGTATGCAGGGCCCGGGTCCCTCGACATCCCCCCATTATCCCATTCTTTCTAGTACTATATTTTAAGTTTCGTTTAAAAAATTAAGAAAATATGTTCCTTAAAAATTGTGTTATTATTAGGGACTTGATAACGTGTGCTCAATATGCAAACAATAAGCACACAAATAAATAAAAGAAACACACACTCCAATACATTTTTTTACACTTTTTAATACACTTTCACATATTCCTATACACTTTTCACACATTTCAATACACTTTTTCAACTTTAACGTGTGCCTATTGGGCACACGTTAGCATTTTCCTTATTATTATTACACGAAGATGATATTTTGTTGTTGGTTTATGAATACATGTAATTTGTTCCCCGTGTTAAAAATCATGCGATCGCCACTTTCAACATGTAACAAGTTTTTTGTTTTGGGTAATGATTTTGAGAAATGCTACGTGCAAGGAAGTTTACACCGAATCTTACATAGAATATGAGTAATGTGAGAACATAAAGTCGTGTTTTACAAACACGTTTTAAAAAAAACCCTCACATTCTGTATATGGTTCGGAGCAAGTTTATTTACTCATAGTAACATTTTTGAATGATTTTTACAACTTTTTGATGAATGCACTCACTTTCTTGACTTTTATTACACATAAAAATACACTTAAAGACAAGAAATGATTGCACATAAAAATAGACAAGAAATGGTGTGCATTCTTAAAAAAGAAAAGTTGGGAAAATCATTTCCATTTGTTTTTTGAGAATAGGTGAAGAGTTGCCATCATTGCTAGGTGATGTAGATTGTCGGAGGATATCCGGTGCGATAAAGGGGACCGGATTCGGTTCAAGTCTGATGTTCTTGAGCTCAATCAGGTGAAGGAATCCATTCTATTCAATTCTGATCATCTATTGCATGCCATGTGTGTTTATTTGATTTTTAATGTGTTTTTGTGTTGGTCTGATGATGAAAGTGCATGAGGATGGTTTAAAAATGGTTTTGGTGAATTGGTTTCGGGGGCCTTCAATCGTGGGGACCTACAAGCAAGAACTAGACACCGGTGGGGTGTAAGCTGTTAACCAATACCCTTCTCATGCCTAAGTTGATTTGCTATGGATGACGTGGAATGCACTCAAGTTATGGAAAACAAAGAGCAACGTACCTGCCCCCAGTGATATGGGGGTCTTTACGTGTGCTGCTAGGCATAAGAGGTTGGATCCCATTAGGATTAGGTCCCTTGGACTTGGGAGTGTAAATAAGGTTAGCACTTAATGGGTCCATTAGCCTTGGCTATCCTGATCCCTCTAAGAGTGGGTGTTCCGTAGAACTTCGACCATTAGAAGTTATGGAGAAGTTGGCTGGTATAAGTGAGTCCGTGCACACCCACAATCCCTTTAGGATGGTAGGTTGGTTGCCCACTGTGACTCCCCGTGCTCGGCCACTTATGGTCAGATCAATACATGCTCGAGCAGAACGGGATTTAGGTCTATCATCGGTCTTGACCCAGTAGCAGCTGAATTTATTGCCAACAGTAGTTAGGAAACAGTGAGAATAACTGATCCAGAATTCGTGGTAACTAATGAACCCAATAATTTGGTCCCCAATACGCGGCTCAGCTCAAGTTGCCAGGTGTTTTCCCAAATACTCCGGCCGGATACATTAGTTTATGTGGATGAGGGCTTATTATGGACCAATTATAAACCACAATCTTGATGTACTGACATTGTTAGGAACTAGTAGTGTGTATATTTAGAGAGCCAGTAGATACTCAGAGAATGACTTAGCAAGGGCTGGTAAATCAGATTGGTAGGAATGACTTGTCTAATTAGTTGCAGGATCCTTCTAAAATGGGTGCGCTCCCTAGACGGGAGCTCGAATCCGCGCTCCCGAGACGGGAGCTCGACTGGAGCTCGCTTCCGTCCAGACGGGAACCCGCTCCTAAACAAGATGGGAGCTTCCACACTACTCTTAAGGACGAAATTCTCACTTCTTTTTCCAAATATATGTAAGGAAAAAGAAAAAGAAAAAGAAAAAGAAAAAGAAAAAGAAAAAAGAAGTAGGAAAAATTTAGGACTCTCTCTTTCTCGTCTTATATTATACTTACTTATCTACATGTTTAGTCCATATATTGGCATAAAGTAATCTATTGAGATGTCATTTCTCACTCATGTTTATATAGGTAAAATACTTACATACGTGCTCCCTTTGCAACTATAAAATATATGTCCAATACATATAAATATATATAAGTTCATTCAAATATATACTATTTTATTAAATACTCCCTCGCCGCTCCCAACCTAGGGAGCTTCTGCATACCCCCGCTCCCCCGCACCTGCTCCCGCCCCCGTTCCCGCTCCCGCTTCGTGCAACTACTCTAAACGTCCTTTACATACGTAGAAATACTTAAATACATACTAACCGCCCTTTTCACTTGTAGAAACACATATACACATTCGTAGTCATGTAACACTATCTCTCACGTGCAACCATGCATTGCATGTGGAGAAACAGAAACATTTATGAAAGCATAATATAAAAGGGATACAGATGCAGATGGGAGACTTGAACCCAAGGCCTCTAACACGTAAAATCTCTAATACCATATCATAAATGTTCCAAAAACTTAAGCTATTAGGATCCAACAATCTACATCAAGTTAAAAATAGTCACATTAGAGAAGGTTTTGGGCATAATTCTAAGGGTGGGTGTCGGCTGGTGGAGATTAAATAGTTGTCTATTAAAACAGATTCTAGAAGAAGTATAACTTTCAGAGGGATGGTCGTAGAGTTGGACTTGGGCCAAAAAGAGGGAAGGCCCCATTGCAGGGTAAGGAAGAAGAGGTTGGTAGAGCAATATAAATTGCCTGGAAACATAGAAGTCTAGTTAATTGGTGAACAATTTGAGGAAGACAGATCCCAATAAGAAGTACACAAAAGAGAGCAGGGTTTTTCAGCAAGGCCCATGCGATTCCAAGATCTGAATCAATTGAGACTGCAGGGTAATGGGACGAGGGGAATTGGACAACATTGATGGGACTTGATTACTGGAAGGAGATGGCTGTCTTTGTCAAGTTGTCAAGGCGATGGACCGCAAAAGATGCATGGCAAGGAAAGGTTTGCACTTTTCATCAATAAACTATAGAAAGGATGACTTGGAGGAAGGTGGGAAGAGTCAGAGATCAAGTGTGGAGAGTGACAAAGTAAGGTTGGTCTAGCTTGGAAAGGATGTAACCATGTAAGGGATTCAATGCGTAAAGACGGCTCACGGTTGCAAGTTATGGCCAGTCCTTGCATGGAGTGAAGTCTGTGGAGAGTTAAGAGTGATGCATCTGTAGGTTGAATGGTGCTGTGTAGAAAAAAATATTGAGTATGTAAAAGATTGGTGGAGGAAACCTAGTTGTGGGAGAGGAAGGGCGAGGTAGATGATAGGGTGAAAGTTGGGGAGTAGTATGTCCACGAAGACTCAAAGCAAAATAAGGTGTGAAGTCAAGGAGGGACAGGACTTGAGAGTCAAAAGTAGGTCTCCACAACGAGCAAGAAGCCTGAAGCATGAGAAACAAGGTCTTGGCAGTAATTTTTAGATTGAGGTGAGGTGATGCCTGGAAGAAACCTTCTGCTGTCATTTTGAAGGGAATGCAGGAAGAAATGTCAAACTGGGTTAGAGTTTCTATATCTGGCCATAATTATCTGGAAGAAACCTTCTGCTGTCATATAACTGGATGAGGGACTCTGGGTGGGATTCTTTGCTTAATGATGTTGTCTCTTTTTGTGTGAAAAAGGAAATTGGTATTCCCAATATGGATGACATGTTTGTACCTCGAGGGCGAGGAAGACGTAATGCTCCACAAATGACAAACTTACATTATTACCAAGTTGAGGTATTCTACACTGTTATTGACATGCAACTTCAAGAATTAAATTCTCGTTTTACTGAGGCGAATAGTGAGTTGCTACTCTGTGTGGCATGTTTGAATCCACACAACTTGTTTTCTAGTTTTGACAAGAAAAAGTTGCTTCGTCTTGCTGAGTTTTATCCGAAAAAATTTTCTCCAGTTGAGCTTATGGTGCTTCATGATCAACTTGATACGTAGATTTTTGACATGTGCAATAGTGTTGAGTTCTCAGAGTTGGATGGGCTTACTGATCTTTCTGCAAAAATGGTGGAGACGGGAAGAGATAAATTGATCCTTTAGTTTACTTGCTCTTGACTTTAGCATTACTCTTACCAGTTGCAATTGCAACAGTCGAACGGGTATTTTCAGCCATGAACATTGTGAAGAATCGGTTGCGGAACAAGATGAGTGATCAATGGCTGAATGATAGCTTGGTGGTTTACATAGAGAGAGATGTTTTTGATGGACTTTCTAACGAGTCAATCATGCAACACTTTCAAGATATGAAAACTCGGCGCGGTCAACTCTGAAAGGTAACATACAAGTACTTTTTTTTTATCAGACATAGAAGTACTTAGTGAGGGATATTTTTATTTTTTGTGGTTAAGTTTTTGTGCTTATGTTTAAAAACCTTTAAAAGCATATCTATTATAAGTCTTATTGCATAAGGTGAAAACTGTTTTTGTATTGTTGTGCTACGCTTTAAATTTGTGTTTAAGCTTAGTGGAACTTGGTGCCCCCACTATGGGGAATTCCTAGATCCGTCCCTGCTGATGAGTCTTGTTTTTCTTTTTATTCATTCTCTTGTACTAGGGTGGTACCCCCTTGGTTGTTTCATTTGTACAAATTTTACGGATGAAAAGAAAGTGCAAGAGTTTCATAACTGTATTAGCCCCTATTAGTAATAGCTTTGGATGTTTTGTTGATGTACACATAGAGAAGGTAAAGAGCTCTATGCATTTAGGCAATCCCCAATATTGAGGATATAGAGGAGTTAGGAAACCATCATTTGAAATGTGCTTCTTTTTTAATTGTACAATTGTCCTTTTTGTTGGCATTTCGAAACATAATTACTTTCTTGGTTTGTTGCTGGTTGAAATTCGACCCAGAAATGGTACATGTTGGGAAGTTATGGAAGCAATAATTGCTAGTGCAATTATCAGTCACTCAGTATTGCAATTGTAGGCATTGTTGTTATGGCCAATTCAATAGTGTTGAGAGGTTGGGAAAATGAGTTCTGCATTCATAAGTTCATTATAATGGCTGTGTTTGGTTAGATAGTTTAGTTTAGTTTTGATTATGTCAGCAGGTGTAATGAGTGGAGAGAGATAGAGAGAGAAATGAGGGAAATGATGATGCCATCAAAACTAAAACTAAACTGGAAAACGAACAGGGCCATATGAGTTTCTTTTTTGCTTCATACTTTTATTCCATATAATACTTTTTGCAGATGTCAGAGCTGCTGAATCAGAAATCCTCAATCCAAGGAAAAGTCCCTTCAGGCTATCTTAACGCTATATTTGATTTGACTGGATCCTGGTTGATTGATGCTGCGGATGCCAAAAATCTTGCATTTGATGGTTACTTCATCTCACTATACTATTTGCACCTAACAGCATCTCCGCTAGTACTCCAAGACACAGTGAAGAAATCTGTTCCATCTCATTGGAATCCAGCTTCATTATCGAGGTAGTTCTTATTTTTGTTCCTCAGTGGGATGCATGTGCTACTTGGATGAATTTCCGAATAATAAAATTGGTGTTTGTCTTCTTTGATTTCAACGTGGGAATAAATTCTGTGGCGAAGCTGTTAGCTTGCGCATTCTGAATAAGGATTATGGGATAAATATCTAGGACCAGTTTTCTTGATTGACCTGTTTGTGTAGGAATTGTCTCTCTCTCTCTCTGTCGATGATGTATCACTTTAGACGCTGATTTGGTTTTGTTTGGCAGGTTTATCCAGACTTATGGAACACATATCATCGTCGGGATGGCTGTTGGGGGCCAAGATTTACTTTGTGTAAAACAAAATCCATCATCACCAATTCCTCCTGCCACACTGAGGGGATATTTGGAGGATCTTGGAGATTTTTTATTTTCAGATGGGATGAGCCCTCCTTTGTTAGAGAAGAAGACTACAGATAGCAAACAGAAGGTATGTCTAACATATTTATTCTTTTTTCCGCGTAGCCCCTGTTTTGACTGTGTGCTAGGTACACAAATTAATCTGTTTTTCATTCATATAGGTTCCTGAGGTCTTTAAACGTATGTTGTGTTGGTGCAAAAATCCGGGAGTCTTCGGGAAACTGAACTTGTTGATGATGGAACTTGCTTCGAGGCACGTTACTATGTCGCTTTCCGAAAACAGTATTCGCCCCCACCGTTTGGTGTGCACCGGGTTGATAGCGAATCTGTTCGAGGATACAACGAAGCCCGATCAATTCAATGATCTTCTGCCTGTGTCCGCACAAACGAAGGACAGACAGAATACCGAGTCGAAATTATGATCAAACGAACCAAGGGATTGCTGGTACCGTTTCTGCAGAGTAACGGTACAGCAAAAACAAGAAAGTGATCTGTAGAAAATTTTGGCAGAGTAACAAGGCTAAAATTCGGTGTCTAGTGAATGTAATTTGGGTGTTATATATAGACCCAAATGTACCCTTTCACTTTAGGGCACGCCCCTTAGTGAATAGTCTTGAGTTTGGGTCACAACTCTCCGTCCTGAGTTGCATCTGTTTATGAACCAATGTCTGATATGTAACACCCGTTTCGGATATTTAGAATTTAATTCGCAATTTAGAGTGGTGGTGAGGTGACACCCAATAATTTTTCCATGAGTGGGTGCATAATTAATTTTACTTTTCGAGAATGTTATTGGATAAACCGAGACCGGGGTTAGTCTCAAAATAATTTATTTGGGCCATGGTAAAAATTTTAGAATTTTCTGAGGTGGATTCTGGACTGCACGGTCGAAACGGGGCTTGTTCTCACCCACACCCAATCATTTTCCCCTCAATAATTCAGTTGAGGGGATATTTTCCCCCTTAAAGAGATCAGTACGTAGAAAGGAAAGGAAAGAAGAAAAGAGAAAGAAGAAGGGAAAGGAAGAGAAGAAGGAGAAGAAAGAAGAAGAAGAAGAAGAGGAAAGAAGAAGAAAAATTGGGGAAAACCCAAATTGAGGTACGAATTGAAGATTAATTTCCGAAATTCTTAAGCTATGATGTTCATATACAAGTTAATTTGGTATTTTGCATCTCATAAGAGTGATTTGGGGTTTGATTTTTATGAAATTCGTGAAAGGAAGGTGAAGGGTTCACTGACTGATTTTGTGAAAAACCACATCTGCCATGGTTTTTGGCGAATTTTAAGACAGGGTTATTTAAGTCGGAAATTTACGAGATTTTTACAGTAGCTACCCATGGATGTCGTGTGTGTTGTGTAAAAATTTCAGAGTTTAATTAGAAGTACAGAAAATATGAAAATTCGTGAACCAGTCGGATATCAGGTTCGTGTTTGTGCAGACAGCACTGACATGTCTTAGGAAAACGGTCATAACTTCTAGCGTGGGTATCCGATTGGCACACCGTCTTCTGATTATGAAACTAGACTCGTATACCTTCGAAATGATGTATGGGTTGTGCCTTAATTTCTTCCAGAGAATAACAGTTTTTAATTTGAAGTTGGAGAAAAATCTGATTGGGGAATTTGCAGCAAGTTATGGGTCTGTTTGGAGGTTGTTTAGAAATTGTTGTTGAGCTCAGAAAATTCTGAATTTTGGATATGATGATGAAGTATGAGTCTGGAGCTTGTGGTAAAAATTTTGTGGGAATCAGATAAGTAAATTAATTCTGAAAATTCGTAGAGCGCAGCACTGTTGAGTCGTAGTATGCATTTTCATGCATTTCACTTGCATTTGGGCATGAATTTTTGGTAAAGAGCTTATGGGTGATACATAATTGATGTCATAGGTGATGATACTGTAAGATGGTCGTGGTGACACTTCTGGTGCATAGAGGTTAAGTCTATGGCGGAGTTGGTTCTGTTGTGACAGGTGAGAATGTACAGCCTCTATAATAAATAGAAATGTGTAGTGTTTATGTGGTGTTTTCAAATGTGTGGTGTGATTATTGATGTTTTGAAAACTCTCCTTGTGATTTTTGTATATGTTAAAAATATTGTGTTTGGACGGATTAAATGATTTTCAGTGATGGATCAAATGATTTCTGGTGGGTGAAAAGAGAATATTTTATGCCTCTTGTGCCAATGTTTAGTTTGCAAGGTTGGCAACTTGCATTCGTGGGCTGTGCCATCTGGCTGTGTGCCAGCATTTTAGCCAAAAAGTTACAAGGTTGGCATCTTGTAGCGTGGGCTGTGCCAATATTTTAGTTTGCAAGGTTGGCAACTTGCATTCGTGGGCTGTGCCAAATGTGAGCAGTGCAAGCTTAGTTCTTGCTTTCTGTGTGGGCTGCACCTACCATTGGTGATAAAGAATGGCCCTCGTCACCGCCACTATATGTGAGCCTGTGAGCGAGGTAACGGTACCGTCATAACTCCCGGTCGTGAGGTTGGCGACTCGTTGGCACATTGGGTAAATTGATTTGATATTATTTTATATTGTGAAAGAAAATGTGAAATATTTTGCAAAACTTACAGAGGTGTGTTGATGAAATGGGCCGGTGGGCCGTGTTTTTTTAGATGAGCCGATAGGCTGTGTTTTTTAGATGGGCCGGTGGGCCATGTTTTGAGATGAGCCGGTGGGCTGCATTTTTGAAATAAATATGGTGGGCTGTGTTTCTGAGATAAAAGTGTGGGTGTGATGTTTAAAATTATGATCCATCTAAATTGTTTAAGCAAATGTGTTGGTGTGTTGTTTATACTTCGAACCATTTAAACACTTATCATTTCCATTTATTATGTTGCTAAGGTACATTCTCTTGTAACCTTTTTGGTTGCAGATTTCCAGTTGAGCTAGACGTCGGTCCACTACAGTGCCAGAGTGCTAGTCAGGTGTTCCTAGAGGTTGTGTTCTGTGTTTTTGTCAGTCAATGGGTGATGTGGATAATCAGTATTTTGTGGAGTTAGTGTGGTTGAGTACGTGTCAAATGATTTTGACTGTACAGTTGTTAAGGAGGTGTGGACACCTGTTTTGGTTATGTCAGTTGAGTTTGGTGTTATAATAACTTTTGTTTGCATTCGTTACGAGTTGTAGTTGAGCTTTGTATAATAGCTTTTATGAGTAGCCTAAAAGGCGTACAGATGGTGACGGGTGTTATGCCAATTTGTGCATTCTAGATTGTGCTGGAGCGGGGTGTGACATGATATCTGCGCGCTAACGAACCGGTATCGATACACCTAACAGGGGTATCGATACCTAACCTTCTGTTCGCGATCTGACATTCGCGTGCTAACACACCGGTATCGATACACCTAACAGGGGTATCGATACCTAACCTTCTGTTCGCAAGATAGCAATCCGTGTGCCACATCAGCGACACCTTACCGCCAAGTGGCAATAAGAAAGGGCACCTACAAGGCGCCTTGCGCTAAGTGCAAAGTGCGCCATCAAAGCGCCACACAGCCCACTGCCACGCTCACGCACGCGCGCGCGCGCGGGGGTGCGGGTGCGTATGAGTGTGATTTATCACCGGCTACGCCGGTAATGTGCGCAACACCATAGGTGCCTTGCTACTTAACATTATGTGAACATTATAGGAATGTTTCCACATATATACAACTCAAACATTTCCTCACTAGCCGATGTGGGACAAAACCAAAACACAACAATAAAAGCTTTCTAAAAGGCACAAGAAATACTTTGATAAAACCCCAAATTAAACCTATTTATTTTGATAATTTCCAACAATCCCCCACCATTTTCAAAATAAAGATGAAGCCTTGGTTCCTTTGAAAAGGCTTGTGCATCAATGAAGGTATCTCACGATTTTAACCATCACCTAGTGAAACACATCAAAGTTAGTCGGAACGCATGGTAGACTTGTCTTTTAACCAGCGATCCTATAATGACCAACCGGATACGTTTCACGCACGCATCTTACCTGACTCATGTATTCAAAATTGCCGACACGTGGATTGGTCGTGTGTCTATATCCTATTTCGTGAGTGCTCTAAAGTTCTAGCCCGTGAACCTATAGAAGGCGGCACCACCCTCACACTCATATAGGTAGACTTAAGAATGCCCCTGTAACGACAGCATCCGCCTAACTAAACCGTTAGAAGTCTATTAAGAGCTAAGTAGCTCACCTCCTCCTTAAAATTACAGGTACCAAACACTTTACCATAGGATGGGTGCAACCGGAAAGTGCTTGCCATCACGACTTATGGTGTAGTTTGCTCATTGAACCCAAGGACTTGAAGCTTAACAAGCGTTGGGTCGAGTTTCCACCAAGAGTGATTATATTTTAGTGGGCTTAAGTCCCATCCCCTGTGATGTTTTCCACACCAAATCTCTTGCAAGACCTTTTGTTAAAGGATCTGCCAGGTTTTGACCTAACTTGACATAATCAATGGTTATCACCCCATCGGTTATCAAATTCCTCACATAGCTATGTCGAAGTCCTATATGCCTGGACTTCCCATTATATACCTGGCTGTAAGCCCATGACAGTGCCGACTGACTATCACAATGCAAAGATATTGATGGCATAGGTTTTGGCCACATGGGAATCTCCCATAACATACTCCTTAGCCACTCAGTCTCTTTGCTACCCGATGCTAGTGCCACAAACTCGGCTGCCATAGTCGAGTCTGTAATTATGCTCTGTTTCTTTGAACCCCAAGAAACTGCACCACCACCAAGAGTGAAGACCCATCCACTCAATGACAAGTGATCTTCATTCTCGGCTATCTAGCTAGCATCCGTGTATCCTTCTAGAACCGATGGATACCCACTATAGACTATCCCATAGTCTATAGTTTTCTTTAAATACCTCAAAACCCGATTAACCGCATTCCAATGAATATCACTCGGGTTATGCGTATACCTACTCAGTTTACCCACCGCATAAGCAATGTCCGGTCGAGTAGATGTCATGGCATACATCAAGCTTCCTATCATTCTAGAATAATCTAGTTGTGACACTGCTCTACCTGTATTAGGATACAACTTTGCATGTGGATCATAAGGTGTAGAGATCGGAGTACAATCAAAGTGATTAAACTTCTTTAGTATCTTCTCAATATAATGAGATTGAGAAAGAACTATGTTTCCTCCTTGCCTAGTAATTCTAATTCCTAGAATTACATCAGCTACACCCATATCTTTCATGCTAAAACTAGATGAAAGCATATCCTTTGTGCTTTGTATGCTATCTAAATCAGTCCCAAAGATAAGCATATCATCCACATACAAACACACGATTATACCTCGATTTTCAGTAAATTTGCTATAAACACATTTATCTGATTGGTGTATCCTAAACCCGTTTGATACAATTACCTTATCAAACTTCTCATGCCACTGTTTAGGTGCTTGTTTAAGTCCGTACAGAGACTTAACAAGTTTGCATACTTTGTGTTCTTGTCCTTGCACAACAAACCCTTCCGGTTGCTTCATATAAATTTCTTCATCCAATTCACCATTAAAAAATACAGTCTTTACATCCATTTGGTGAATATGAAGTTTATGTATCGAAGCTATGGCAAGAAGAACTCTAATAGTAGAGATCCTTGCTACCGGTGCATAGGTATCGAAGTAATCAATACCTTCCTTTTGTGTAAAGCCCTTGGCAACCAACCGTGCCTTAAACTTGTCTATCGTGCCATCAACTTTCATTTTCTTCTTGAAAATCCATTTACAACCAATGGCCTTGGAACCTGGTGGCAAATCAGCAAGAATCCATGTATCATTACCCATGATAGAATCCATTTCATCTTGGATTGCTTCTTTCCAGAAAGCACAATCTTGCGATTTCATAGCCTCCCCAAAGGTCATGGGATCCGATTCCACATGATATGAAACCATAGTATGATTACAAGTAGTGTCTCTAGTTCCTTCAACTAGGTACACTATAAAGTCAGGACCAAAGGACTTAGCAACTCGAGCCCTTTTACTTCTCCTAAGTTCGACCTGTTCCGTAGGTTCTGCCTCTGTTTCAGGCCCATAAGAGGTTGGTTCATTCTCTTCATTAACCTCTTTCGGAATAGGAACAAACCTATTTTCATAAAACACAGCATCCCTTGATTCAATTATGGTATTAACTCCATACGAATCATTTGACTCAGAAACAAGAAACCTATATGCCTTACTATGTAAAGCATAACCAAGGAATATGCATTCAATTCCTTTTTCACCCAATTTCTTCCTTTTGGGTTTCGGCAATCTCACAATTGCTCTACAACCCCAAGTTTGAAAATAACTTAGGTTAGGTTTCTTCTTTTTCCATAACTCATATGGAGTTATTTGTGACTTCTTGAGAGGTACCCTATTCAAAATGTAAGCAGCGGTAAGTATGGCTTCGCCCCACAAACCAGTGCCTAATCCTGAATTGCTAAGCATAGCATTAACCATCTCTGTTAAAGTCCGATTTTTCCGTTCAGCCACTCCATTTTGTCGTGGAGTATATGGTGCTGTTTTCTCATGAATTATGCCTACTGACTCACAGTAATCAGGAAAATAATATTCACCACCCCTATCAGACCTTAAACGCTTTATAGTTTTTCCACATTGATTTTCAACTTCAGTTTTGAAAGTGATAAACTTTTCTAGAACCTCATCTTTTGAGTGCAACAAATAAACATGACAATACTTAGAAAAATCATCTATAAAAGTAACAAAGTATTGCTTGCCTCCTCTAGTAGGGGTGCTATGCATGTCACATACATCACTATGAACAAGTTCTAACAAAGTTGTAGTTCTAACAATTTTAGGAAATGGAACTCTAGTGATTTTAGTAAGTGAACATACATTGCATTTATCAACCATATCAACATCATACTTGGGAATTAAATCTAATTTAACCATCATATCCATCTTCCTAGTATTAACATGTCCTAAACGATTATGCCATAAAGAAAGAGAATCAAGCAAGTAAGCAGAAACTGTGAATGTGTTATTAACGTTGAGTTTGTACATCCCCTCACAAACATAGCCTTTTCCAACAAATGTGTCATTCTTAGACAGAACAAATTTGTTCGCCTCAAACACTAGCCTAAAGCCATGCTTATCAAGCAGGCTACCAGATACAAGATTTTTCCTAACTTCTGGTACATGGTAAACATCAGTCAAAGTCAAAACATTCCCAAAAGTAAACTCCAAATCCACTTTGCCCTTGCCTTTGATAGGAGCGGTCGATGAATTCCCCATGTAGAGAAATGAACCATCATCAACCACTTCATAGTCGGTGAAGAACCTCTTATCAATGCAAACATGCTTTGTAGCCCCTGAGTCCATCCACCAGTTTCCGGCATCCCCAACCATGTTAATTTCGGACACAACAGCCAGAAATTTACCCTTTGGACCCAATGCCTGTGGATCCTTATTCTTCTTAGACTTGCAATCCTTTTTGAAGTGCCCCGGTTGACCACAACGCCAACACTCAACCTTTGGCTTTTTCCCTTTCGGGTCATCGCCCCGGTCGTAGTCGCGGCTGACCTTTTGTTTCTTATGTTTACCCTTGTTGGAACCTTTTCCTTCTTCCACCACATGAACTTTAGAGGCACCAGCCCCAAGTTCTTCCTTCTCTTGACGCCTTGTCTGTTCTTCCACAGTGAGATGAACAACCAATTGCTCCAGCGTAAGTTCCTCGGTTTGGTGCTTAAGACTTTTCTTATAGTCTTTCCAGGAAGGAGGAAGTTTATCGATCACCGAAGACACCACGATCGATTCATCCATGTTCATGTTCTTAATCTTAAACTGGTTCAGAATATGCTGAATATCATGCAACTGATCAATCACAGACTTGTTGTCTACCATTTTATAACTCATAAATTGACTGACCAGAAACTTCTTGCTTGTTGCATCCTCAGTCAAATAGCGGCCCTCCAATGAATCCCACATTTCCTTTGCCATCTCCGTATTCAAATACACATCGAACAGAGCGTCCGAGAGTGCATTCAGAATGTGCCCCTTGCAGATGTAGTCATCATTCTCGAATTTCATCCTCACCCGTGTCTCCTCCAAAGTCTCATCTTCTTTCTCCTCTGGATACGGTGCAGTGAGAACATACACGATATTCAATGTCGTGAGCATGAAGTGCATCTTCTTCTGCCAACGCCTGAAATTCCCTCCATCAAACTTGTCCAATTTCACGATATCCTGTGTCATTTGTCGCAGAGACCTTGATGTTGACGCCATTCCGGAACACTGTTTTCGATTGTTGGTGCAAAAATCCGGGAGTCTTCGGGAAACTGAACTTGTTGATGATGGAACTTGCTTCGAGGCACGTTACTATGTCGCTTTCCGAAAACAGTATTCGCCCCCACCGTTTGGTGTGCACCGGGTTGATAGCGAATCTGTTCGAGGATACAACGAAGCCCGATCAATTCAATGATCTTCTGCCTGCGTCCGCACAAACGAAGGACAGACAGAATACCGAGTCGAAATTATGATCAAAGGAACCAAGGGATTGCTGGTACCGTTTCTGCAGAGTAACGGTACAGCAAAAACAAGAAAGCGATCTGTAGAAAATTTTGGCAGAGTAACAAGGCTAAAATTCGGTGTCTAGTGAATGTAATTTAAGTGTTATATATAGACCCAAATGTACCCTTTCACTTTAGGGCACGCCCCTTAGTGAATAGTCTTGAGTTTGGGTCACAACTCTCCGTCCTGAGTTGCATCTGTTTATGAACCAATGTCTGATATCCGCGCGCTAACGAACCGGTATCGATACACCTAACAGGGGTATCGATACCTAACCTTCTGTTCGCGATTTGACATTCGCGTGCTAACACACCGGTATCGATACCTAACCTTCTGTTCGCAAGATAGCAACCCGTGTGCCACATCAGCGACACCTTACCGCCAAGTGGCAATAAGAAAGGGCGCCTACAAGGCGCCTTGCGCTAAGTGCAAAGTGCGCCATCAAAGCGCTACACAGCCCACTGCCACGCTCACGCACGCGCGGGTGCGTATGATTGCGATTTATCACCGGCTACGCCGGTAATGTGCGCAACACCATAGGTGCCTTGCTACTTAACATTATGTGAACATTATAGGAATGTTTCCACATATATACAACTCAAACATTTCCTCACTAGCCGATGTGGGACAAAACCAAAACGCAACAATAAAAGCTTTCTAAAAGGCACAAGAAATACTTTGATAAAACCCCAAATAAAACCTATTTATTTTGATAATTTCCAACATGTTGCAGTCCCACACCATGCAGATTTCCAGCATTACAGAAACTTCAAGCAAGGACGTAAGTGAAAATAAACTTTAACGATTCTGGATAACACAGTGTGAGCCTCGGCACTACTTGCAAAGGGAAAAAAAAAAACAATAAAAAAATGAAGGTGGATAGAAAAACTTAGATACCACTATTGTTGATAAGTACCTCTGCATTACTTTGAACAGGGCCTCACCATTATGTGGTCTAAAAGAGGAGGGGATGTGTTCTCTTACAGCCATTCAAAGTGGCTTCAGACAGTAGCTGCCAACCCAGAGCCAATTCTTTTTAAATTTGTACCTATTACCTCTCTCCTTACTGTGGTTCCAGGAAGTGGCTATCTGAGTCATGCTATCAACTTGTATCTTCGCTGTGAGTTCTGCCCAGATCATTTTAGTCTCGTCATAATTACGGTTATTGTCTGTATGCACATTTTTGGTCATGTTGTAATCATGTACCATTTTTTCAGTTGGGTGAAAGAGTTTTTTTTTTACTGAAAATGATATGGATGCTTGATTGTGTCCGACCGAGTAAAAAATAAATAAATAAGAATTAGGAATTAACCCTTATTCCAGAGAATAGTGGTCAAGTCCGAGTGTCGGTCCACAGGGACAGCTAGGCTAAGTTACACTAGTTTCGATTAACTTCTAAATTATTGCTAGGAAAACAAGTCTGATTTTGGGTTTTGATTTGAGTCACCAATTAATTAAGAGAGCAACTACAGTGATTTAAAGAAACTTTATGAGAAAGAGGTCTAGGGTTTAGAATCCACCCCAATCACCTAATTGTGCCCTGTATAGACTGGGTAAGTGTTCGAATCGCAAATCGCCATTGATAGGGCCACTAGGGCTTGCAATCCCTATCGATAGTGGTCAAGAAGATTTCTACAATCCGCATGGACTATCCCATATCACGGACCATCTCACTAGGACGATCAAGCCGTCTAACGACACGGTCCGTCTTACGAGCATAATCCATCCCAGTCACTTAGTATTGCAAACAATGAAAACTGTTACCCGAACGGTATTTGAAAAGTAGTATACAAATACTCGAGAAATTGAAAGAAGTAAAATAATTCCATTGAATTCCATGGATACAAGTTCTGAACACATAACCTGATTTGAAAACAAACCCTAATTTGATTATGGGCTTCGCTTCGACACCAAGTAAAATTAGACTTTTCGCTCTTTTTATATCAATGCCTCCAAATTCCTACAACACGCAAGAAAAAGAATTAAACTCCAAGTAACAATGTAAACAGGCCTAACAGTGATAAATTAGGAGGCGGTAATGTGAACATGTACATGCCTATCAACGCTGTAGTCTGTAGATTAACATGGTAAATGTTAAATGGAAATAGCAGAAAATGGCTGTCATATTAGGATATGATCTAAGGCAATAAAGGACTCCCGCTCCCCCTCCCCCTCCCCAAAATAGTTTCTTTGATTGGAATGGGAATTGCAGATTTCTTTTTTTTCAGAAACATGTGGTTCTTGTCTCACTGTTAATTTGGTAGAGTTCGTTTCAATTTGACATTGTTGCCATTTTAGCTCCTTTTGAGGGTTCAGTTTCTGGGGTAATATTATTCTTTTTTCTATTTGGCGATCATGCACTCTCTTAGAGACCAAAAACAAAAATGGAAAGATAAAATTGCTGGGTTATTTTTTTGATTTTTATGATTCTCTTTTCAGATAAGCCTGCTCTAGAGGATCTGCAGTACTTCTTGGAGTTTCAAGTTCCTAGGCAATGGGCACCTATGTTCTGCGAGCTTCCTCTCAGGCATCAAAGAAGAAACCCCTCTTGTCCCACACTGCAGTTCAGATGCATGGGTTCCAAGATGCATATCAGCTCCACCCAGGTACCCCATCTTTCCTTTCTGACTGTCGCAATCCATAATACAGCTGATTACTTGTCCCAATATGCACCTAATTGTATTTGTGTTTGAATTCTTTTGTTTATTTCGTTTCTACTTTTATTGACAGAGGTTGGAAGCTAGCTTATATTTATGCTCGATCATGTCTATATAGTTTAGAAATTGTTTTGTTTTTTCACATGGGTTCAGGAAACGGAATAACCTCTCCAATAAAAATGGGGATTAGGCTTTGCTACTTATGACATCTCTCCCTGGGTATATACTTGTTTCTGTTTTGCATTTTGTGTCACTGATGACCATTTGTACTCTTCTGTGAATTCGTGTACTTTTTTAGGGTTTGAGATAGAGAGAGAAAGCAAAGCTAAGAAAAATAATTGCTTAGATTACAAAACTTAGAAAAAGCAGATATGTGCTACTCCCTCTGTTCCAAATTGCTCGTCACTTATAGTACTTTGGGATGTTCCAAATTGTTAGTCCTCTTTGAAAAGTCAAAATAAAAATTATTCAATCTTCCAAAATAAACATTTACCAACAACAATCATTTCATTCAAAAGTTGAAATATAAGGGGCATTGTTGGAAATTAATGAATCTGTTTAATGTGAATGCATTTATTGAATGCAGTTATTGCATGTCTGTTTGAAAAGTTGGAATTCCCAAAAGTGACCAGCAATTTGGAATGGAGGGAGTATTAAACGATCGTACTGTCTCTCTCTCTCAGCTGGAGGTTTTAAATCCCGTTTGGACACAGTTTTTGTCCAACTTAGCCAAAAAGTTAGCGAATTCTAAGTAAGCAAGAAGTAAAGTAATGGATCTGGAATTGGAAAAGCAAGCAAAATAATTCCATCTCCATTGAAGCTATTAAAAACCAAAAAACAAAATAGTAACGTATTTGACTTAAAGTCAATTCACTATGGAGTATTTTAACACTTAAAAGACTGATGCAGCATGAAAGGTCAAGGTTTTGGGCAATTTCAAATCATTCTGGGCATGGGCAAAACGGATAGCCCATGGCCCAACTTGGGATATCGATTAGACATTGGTTGTTACATTTAGAGTCTTTGTAACTTTTTATTTCATTCTGTTTAGCCACATGTTTTCTGTTCATTGTCAGGTTCATTTATCTTTTGACTCATTCATTTTACCTAATCCTATAAAAAAGGAATAGTTATTTGCATTCAACACATGTTGTGAAGCCTATAAATTGAGGTAACTTAGACTTTGAGGAATGAATGAATGGATATGAATTTTCAGCAACTTTAAGGTTTTAAGAATGTGATGCAATCCTATTCTTTGGTGTGATGCTAAAGAGGCCTTAGGTGCAATGTCCTTGTTATCTAGGTGTGAGGCCTAGACCTCTCTTCTACAAAATCATTCTTTGTGTTCATCTTATCTTTTTCTGTTCACAAATAACCATTGTTCTTTAGTATTCCATCACTCCCCAACTTCTTTCATGTCCTTCCCTACATCAAAGGACATCTTGAGCCTTGGTTGTGAGATGCTGATTTCATACTTGGAACCTCAATAATCTATTATTGAGCTAAACTCATCAGTAGCACTTTGAAAGTTTATAATGTTTACTTTGTTGGCTTGACAAGTATCTTGAACAACCCTTAATTCTTTAGCTTCCTTCCATGCCTTTTTAACATTTTTTCATTTGCTTTTGTTTTTCCTTTCTTTTCTTTTCTTCTCATGTCCTTTGATTTGGAGAGAGATGGATCTAGCCTCGATGATATAGTTCTGCAAATTTTTACTTCTCCTTGGAATCTCAAGGGGTTCGGATTGAGGAAACTTTGTTCTACCTTTAGTTGATATTTCTCATGGCTTTTTTTTTGTGTGTGTGTGTGTGTGGATAACTCAGGGGGTCCTCGCCAGCTTACATGCGCCTCGACTAATTCCTGGGGGATGAATCCCGCTGTCCACTAGTGGGGGGCACAATTAAAGGTCTTCTTATATGTTTGATGTCAGTGAGATATCTAAATGGCTTTAGGATCCTTTCGCAAAGAGGCTTACTGGATGGCCTGCCTCTTGTTGTGGGTGTTACTGCTCCTTGTGTATATCAACTGCCTTAGTAATTTATCCAACTAGCCCATTGTTTATTGCATGTTGGAAGATTGCTAACCTTGTAATACCCCACCATTATCCACCTGAACTATATGGAAAAAGGAATTGTCTGTCTCTCCCCCATATCACTACTCCCCACCTATTATGCCACCACTATCTTAAAGGGATATAAGTTTTATTCCCTTTTCCTATTCTCTCCCGGCGTTCCTTTCCTCTCCATTTTTCTTCCCCTGTTGTTAGTTCCCCTAGCTCACAAATCTTGGTTTTAAAACATCCAGCAGGCATGTACCAAGATAGATTGACATGTAGCATACTTGCTTAATACTTGTATTTCTCCTTTTTTGTTTAACTGTGTGTCATAATCCTATGCATACATATTACATATCCATTTAAATAGCCTGACCACCATAGAGAAATGACAGACGAATTTGCATACAAAAATTTTATTTAGCATCTCAGCATTAGAGACGAATTCAAATAATTGGACACTGTTCCACTTTTGTCTTCTCTTCATCTCTCCCTTATCTTTTCTGGGTTTAAGGGGTAAGAGTGGACCTGAGTTGTCTGTGAAATGGGGAACAATACAATGGCTTGAGATCACTGGAAATGGAGGAGCCTGGAGAGAGCTCCGGGCAGCCTTAGAGACGGTGAGGGGGCCATGGCAGTGGGGTTGGTCAACCAGAGAGTAAAGTAAGCTCAGTGTTTATGCAATGTGCATTGAGTTTTTTTGTCTTCAAGTATGTGTCAACTCATCCTCATCTAAGAGCCTTGTTTGAGGAAGGGGGCTGGTTTTCCTCATAGGTGGAACAACAATACAACATGGAGCTTGACAGGGTCTTGATGAGGTTGACAGGCCGATCGGAAAAAAAAAAAAGGGAGGTTGACAGGGTCTTTTTCTGAGTCCTGCACTCTGAACTTGGATTCTTTATCATTGGTCTCTCTGAGATGATTTAGATGATATGTGGAGATCAGTATTGTAGGACTAAGTCAGGTGGTAGGTGTGATATGGGCTCGTAGGTGTCTAGTATTGGTTGTGACACATCTTCTGAGATGTCAGGTGGCCATTGTCTCCTCTCTATGACTTGTCAAGATGGAGCTGTCCTCGTGGGGGATAAGCCTTGTCAAGGTAAAGTAGCCAGGCTCTAGGGAAAGCTAATGAAGAGGTTGACTCTCAGTTCAGTTATCTGTCAGCCTTAACTATCTAAAAGGGTGAGTTTTGCTTGTGGACCAATATTTGATTCCGAATAGATTTGGTTGACCCCACATGCCATGGTTATATTGACTTTGTGATGATATCTGGTAATGGTATTGGTGTCACCTTTGGTCTTGTGCTCAATTTTCTAGAGAAATTGCTGCCCCTTTGCACATTTATCAACTGATGTATTCTTCGTAATATCTAATTTAGGATTGCATCTATAAAAGATTGGAAACTTCAATCTTGTCACCCTTTTCAGGTTTCAACTGGTCAGAAACCAGTCATTGGCCTACGCTTGTACTTGGAAGGGAAGAAAAGCAACCGGTTGGCTGCGTTGGCAATACACGTTGAGCATCTCTCCAGCATTCCAAACATTATGACCTCCATATCTCATGATCCCTCAAAATGCAGACCATGCCAATGGCGCAGTTCTGATGACTACGACTTGAGCAACCAATTCTTAGAGCCAGTGAACTGGAAGAGATATTCAAACGTATGCTCTTCTGTAGTTAAGCATGATCCAAGGTGGATACAGGGAGAAGAAAAACCTGGTGTTTATATGGTTAGTGGTGCACAGCTCATCAGCAAGAAAGGTGGGAAGTGGCCAAAGACCATACTTCACCTCCGGTTGCTCTTCACCCACCTCCCCAACTACACCATTCGCAAGACGGAGTGGGCCACTGCACCGGCAGCTACTCGCAAGTCCAGTCTGCTCATGAATCTAAGTACGACTTTTACCTTTACTCAGAAAACAGTAACGGACAGCCCCCTAAGGCAGCTTCCGGCTGTGCTGAACTCAGGCGTCTATCCAGGGGGTCCCCCAGTGCCGGTCCGCTCTGCGAAGCTACTTAAGTACTTCAATACAGCTGAGGTCTCGCAGGGCCCGCATGATGCTCCAGGGTGTTGGTTGGTTACGGCTGCTAAGCTGGTGACAGAGGGTGGTAAGATAGGTTTGCATGTAAAGTTTGCACTTTTGGATTATGAAGCACAGGAATCGTAGTCTGCGTCCTTGTACATATGGAGTGAGCTTGGTTTTCGTAGTTCGATTTATTTGACATTTAGTTCATAGGATCATTTTCTTCATACCCGAGATACTTTCCTGGCAGCATTGTCATTGCTCTGTACAGAAAGCAGAAAATATATTTTCTCGGTTTGGACAATATCTCTCTGGTTGTAGGGTCCCTCGACCTAACTTTTAAAGGTTTTTTTGCGTGATTTTTTTGGGTTTTTGTTCTCTTAATTCTTACCATATTCGGATCACATCCTTCGCCATTGGAAAGGGATAAAATTATAGCCAGAAATTGAAAAAATATTCATAACCTAGTTGGTCTACGTGAACTTTTTTTAACTTTGGTTTATATTTTAATATTTTTCTAGTCGATATGAAAAATGGGATGATAAAATTTGACCCAAGTTCCAGTAAAAATTAAGAGAACACAACCTAACACCATGGCAAAAATCCTTAAAAAGTCAACTTGGGTTGTCATCAACTTGTAACCACATTTTCTCTGTGCCTTACCTTTTTTTTTTTTGTGATACGATATACATCAGCGAAGGTTAGTGGAAAAATTAATTAACCAAAGGGGATTCGATGTCTCTCCATAAACTTGAAGCCCAGACTCCTTCCTTGACAAGCAGAAGGTACAACCAGATGGACTATGAGCATTTCCTACCCATCTCTCACTCTATCTCCATTTTGGAGACTCAAAATAATATATTTTATTCAAAAAACAAATATGGAGAATGGACAACTCCAACCCCAATTCTCTATTTTTCATCTCCAAAATTTCCCTCCAAAATTTTGCACCCAAAAATCCCCTCCAAAATTTCCCTCCCGAAATTCCCCCTCAATTCACCCATTTTTCAGAGTCATTTGGTCTCTTTTGAGAGCATTTCTCTGGCCAGACTTTTAAACAAACACCCCCTCTCTTCCGGCAAGCTTCAAACCTCCATTTTCGGAAGAAGAAAAAAAAACCCTCTTCTTTCCGGAATGAATTCCCTCAAATTTAAGCCACCAAGTCTAAGCTTTCTAGATGAAGAAATGGAAGAAGAACATGAGGTCCTGCTCAATTTGTGTGTTTCCAATAGTAACGTACTAGCCTATTTTGCGACACAAACGGGAAAAACTTGGTAATACTCCACTGGGGTGATGTATGGGCAAGGGGCCCCCATTTTGTTATATTTCAATGTTTTGGGAAGTTTACTGTTCATCTTAAGGATATGGTTGGTATTATAATTTGTCATCAATACATCCAAAGGATAAAATGGTGATTTTAAGTAAAAAGAGAGAAATGGAGATGGGTCTCCATTTGGTGAGAGATTCTCCAAATATGGAGGATGGGATTTTGGGAGACCCCAAATGGAGATGGGTTGGAGGGCATGGATTCTCCAAAAGGGAAATTTGGTTCTCCAAAATGGAGATTTGGAGATGGGTAGGAGATGCTCTGCTACATCTCTCTGCCCCTTACTTGGGTTGTCATTGCAAGTTCTTTCTCCATTTGGCAAAAAGGATCAATATGCAGGCATTCCGCTAATGTGCACAATTTAAGCTTTTATTTCTAGCGTTACGATAGGAGATGTACAAAGAAAATGGAGAGTGATTTGTGAGCGAGTAAAACACCTTTCAAGATTACATCTCTATTCCAAATTGGTCGCCCTTTTTGGAACCAAGAATTTTGCACGCAAAATATTATAGTTATGAGATTTTTTTTAAAAAAAATAATTCACACCAAAATTTTCTTCTCAACGAGATTTTTAAATTGTTGCAAAAATTCATGCTAATACATTGTTTTTTGTGTGCAAAATGCACGTTCTCCCAAAAGAACGAGCAATTTGAAACGGAGGGAGTATAAGTTTACCGGGATTGGGTTGCGCAGATTACTGTGAACATGGGTTAGTACTATGTATTCCTGTTCATTTTCTTTCGGTTTACCTCAACCAAAATAAAAACCAAACCTTTTTCAATTCTTTTTGTTTTTCACAAGCCAAAACTGAAGCAGACCCATATCTCAGGAACCAGTTTTTCAGCCTGTGTTTTTGGTTGGTTCAATTTTCTTGGTTTTTATTTCACCCCTAAGTGTATGAGCAAAATCAATGAGTTTGATCCCCTGTAATCTCCAGTCTAGGATCTCTATGCATAGGATAACACATAAAAAATTAATCTAAAAAATGATGGGACGTATAATGACACGTATCAAGGTTTCGGATTCTCTTTGTATTTACCAAAGCACCATGTCCATGAGCAAAAAAAAAAAAAAAATGCGCACATTCAAGTCTTGAGAGGTAACAAAATGAACATCCATCATTTTGCACTTTAATTTGGTGCGAAAAAAATTAAAAAACGATACACAGAACCACTTCATTTTTTTTATTTGAAATATCATGATTTTAGCACCTGGGTGCTAAAATCTTTTGGAAAACTGGGCCGATTAATTAATCGATCAATCAATCAATCAATCAATCAGTACCCTATACAAATGTATGTATTCCTTCCAATTATCCTAAACCTCAATCCTAATTTTCTAGATTTTTTTTTTAATTTTTTAATTTTTTAATCCATGAGAGAGAGAGAGAGAGAGAGAGAGAGGAAGTGAGTGGATTATGTGTGATAATTAGCAGTTGAAAAATCAATAAGAAATCAAAACATTCGAATAAGTGTCCGTGAATGGAACCCAAGGGGTGCAAACGAGCCGAGCTTCGGAGTGTTCGAGCTCGGCTCGTTCATAAACGAGCCAAACCAAATTAGTTTCCTTGATGGCCTATAATTTTGGAATTCTAGATAATTTTGATAAGTCCCATCTAATGGGATATTTTGACTAATTGGTGATAGCCTAATAAGGAACTGGAACTGAGCGTTTTCAGATCAATACACACAATCTAGGATAATAGATCATGAAGATCACCAAAATTGGAAGTAGTCAACAATACTGTGACTGAGACCCAAGTTTTCTTTTTTTTTGGACTGAAATCCAAGTTTACGCGTACGAATTACAATGAATGATTCAAGTATAGCACTGAAAGGACTGACCTTCATTACAAAGAATTAAACAGAAAATAAACTTGTTTGCAAAAAAATCGAAAACAAACTACGAGATGAAGTCCTTGTTTACACCTTTTGGGTAGAGCAAAAAGTAAACCTAAACGTACCAACACTACACTGAACTGAGCGAGCTCATATTGTATTTGTGATTTCTGTATGTGGGTTTTTAGAGTACTTGACTAAAGAAGGGTGGCTGTTGAGACCCCCACCAGTGAGGATTATAATTCTCTTTCTTAGGTGAAGCAGCCTGGCAAAGGTAACTTGTAATGGAGCTCTAAGTAACTAAGTTGGAGCAACAGCCGAACCCAATACTAGCGGTTCCATGCTTTCAAGGAGTTTGTTGCAGAGACCAGTGAAAACAGTGGAATCTGTTTCAAGTGGTCTGAACTTGACAAGAGCTGAAGGGACTAGATTCTGCTCGTCAAGGGTTATGGTTCTCTCCCATGTTGCGGGAAAATGAGGAATCAGCTGCCGCTTGATCGCTACAGGATTTATTAGCTCGAACTCCAAGCTGGGTTCTTTCAGTGCCAAGCTGACAAACTAAAAGGCAAAAGACAAAGCATTGGATTAAACCAATAGAACTTTCTAATAGAACTTGAAAAAGAGCATGTAATACTAAGCTTGACTAGTAGAAAAATATGCGTATGTATGAGATAAAAACAAAATCCCATGTCTGAGACCAAACAATAAACCATAGATTGGGTATGAAATCTGTTTGATGGCTCATGGCTGTCAAAAAGAGCTAAAAATCCAGTAATCATCAGCTTTGAAGAATGAAGATCGTCAGGTCTGGCTAAATCTACGTGGTCTAGTCAGGAGTCATAGTAGCGGAAATTGTTCAACCGTTCATATACATTGATCGTTTCAAAACCAAACTCAGTACCCATACTACCCAGAAAATCACGAAGACATGTGGCCCTTATATCATTAAGTATTCTCCTATTGATATTAGGCAATTTAAAAGTAAACTGCAATCATAAGAGAGACAATGAAATATTATAACTGTTGGATGCTTTTGCTGAACAAGAAGAATGCCTGTGTAAGCCAACTTGATTTTTTCCCCTTTTGTTTGGTGCTAAATCAACCCTTTATGAAGCAAACAAGCTAGAATGCATAGCGCAAAGCTACAAAGAATCAAAACTGGAACAAAGCCTGATGAAAACGACAGCAAAGGACATGCCCCTTGAAGACAAACAAACCAAGCCAACTGAAACTGCATTCACTGAAATAGAATAAAGGGAGGATTTGAAGTTGGTAGATGGGTTACAAAAAAGCCTCATCTCCATAAATCATACGAGTAATGAAAGATCCAAACATACCAAATTTTCTAAAATCAGTGTAAAAAATCAGCAAATCCCAAACTTGTCATAGCCATTGCAAAAGTCAAAGCATACTGAATGAGGCACAAGAAAGGACAAGCGCAATGAAGACTCTCAGTTCATCAATTTAATAATCGATTTCCCAACAGTCAGAAAAACATAAGAGCAAGTGAACTGAAAGTTGTGCGCATAGGCCACATCCTCAGGAGTGCTTTGTTCTGCTTCAAGGATGTCTCATGATGGATTTTGAATTTAGCCATGTTTGAGTTCATCTTGGTCACAAGTCAAAGTATTTTGTTGCTATACCAGGGTGTATGTTCTTTTGTCTATTAGTATCCTATGTTGGGCTTCCTTTAAGGCTCTTCTTTCACTGTAAAGGGAGTTTGGCTGCAGGGTGGAAAGGTTTCAGTTGAGGTCCACAACTTGAGAGGTGGCAGATTGGCTTCTCTATCAAGTATTCCAACCAGTTTCGCGTCGATTCACAGCATTCCTGTGTTGGTGGCCAAAATGTTTGTGACAAAATAATTGTGACAAAATGTTTTATTGACTGTACTGGAGAGGAGTTCCAAGCACCTTTTTCTTCACTGGGACGACACAGTGATACCAACTAGGGATGGAGGTTTGGGAATGAGGAGGCCGTGGCATTGTTGGCACATGGTTCTGCAGATTCGGTTATGAGAGTGACGAGATATGGATTATGGAGGAGAGTTGTGGTAGCTAAGTGTGGAGACAACTGAGCCATTGAGAGCCGTAAAGGTGTCTTACCATTATGGCAGGGGGTCGTGGAAGGATATTGGTTGGTGTGAGAGGACATTTCCAAGCTTGTAAGCTTGGAAGCATAGGTCGTCAACGAGGAGATGGAAGCTAGAGCTTTTGGGTTAAATTCTCACATGGGAGGCATCGTGGCTGATTATATATTCTTTCAACATGGAGTTCAAGAGGTTTCTTAAGGATTAGCTTTTGTTTAGTTTTGTCGGTTGTTGGCATTGTCGAATGACCTTAGAGGTGTTGTGGGCGAAGATCTAAATATGGAGGGGCAGTAGTGGTTGGTTTGATGTTTCATCCTTCTAAAAGCTTGTCAGAGGAAATCCTAGAGGGAAGTTTTTCTGTAGGACCATTTGGTGGACAAGATTCCCAACAAAATGTGGTATTTTTGTGGATAGCAGCTAGATGGAAGATCTTAAGAAATCACGATATGTTCTAAGAAATTTAAGTCCTTACTCCTTAGTGAATTGCTAGTGCATGTAAAAGAGGGGCAGGGACCGTTTCCCACCTTCTCACCCTTTGTTTTGAGGTCATATAGCAAGCTATGTAGCTTGATCTTTGCCTTGTTTGGGAGGCTCGGTTCCAATATGATGTTGTGGGGTAATTAGGAAGCTAGAGGGAGGCAGTAATGGGAGGCAGAGGCAGAGGGCTTGCATACTCGCCTCGTTATGTCTAATGTGGGTGATTTGGAGAAAGCAGAACCCTACATCTTTCTAAGGCATTCAGCTGCCTATTTCTCAGATTTAGGGCCATTTTTTGAAATATTTTGTAAGATCGTTTTGCAGATTCATGTCATGTATAATTACAACGGGGCTTTTGGGTTTTTGACCCTTCTTTTTGGAATGTAGTTTTATTGGTCACTCTCTTTGTATACATTTGTTTATGTAACACCTTCATTTTAGAAAAGTTTGGACCAAAATGCAGGCCAAATATAAGGTCCAAACTACAGCTTAATCCAATAGACTAAATGTGTCACAACTACATCTACTCCTAGAGCCTAATTGAATACTGCTGAAGTCATACCAACAATTGACTATCCAGTCAACCCTGCAGCCTTTCCTTCTTCTGTACTGAGAATATAATATCTCACATTCTTCTAAAGAACTAATGTAGAAATGATTTTCTTTATTTGTCCTACATTCTGTACATCTATATATTCATAGAACTTCTCTCATTCCTGATTTTGAAGGATGGCTGCTTCATTTTCTGTCAATATACTAGATTCAACTTCTAGTTCTAACACAAATTTGTCTCGTCTGTTCGATTACAAAAGAGAAGACATCGTATGGTTGGTCATCAAATTCAAGGCCAACTGGCCAACCATTTGAATTCGAGATGACAACTTTTTTTGATAGACAAGCATGCCTACCATATATAAATAAAGCATTGTAAGCATGCAAAAGTTGCATAACCAAATGCACCTGTATCAGCAGAAAAATATTGTTTGATCAAAGAATCCCAAACTTGCAATAATGCCCATCAACCACTTGAAAGTAGATATGATGAAAGGAAGGAGAAATTACTGGGCTTGAATTGAGAAAACCACGAATGGTCAAATATTAAAGGAATAAAGAATCGATTACTAGAACTGACCTCGTAGAGAGCACTAGTTGGCTCCTGAGGAGAGAAGACACCTTGAAGCACCACTCCATCAGGAAACTGGACCCGGATAACAGTTTTTTTTAATCTTTTCCTCGCAGTTTTTGCCAGCTTTTCCTTACATGACTTGGGGATTAAAAGTTGTGATTCTTCTATCTTTTTCCGCCTCATATCTGCATCTCTTTTAGCCTCGCCAAGTGAAAGGTTATAAAATGAGTCCGGGAGCTCAATTTTAGCAGCTACACTTTCCGGGACAGAGAAGAACACCCGTATCTAGTTAACAAAAAATGGTAAGGAGCATCAGGAGCAGATTATGGTAAGAAAATATCGATAACCAACAATATCACAAGAACTTAAACGGCCAATAACTTCTAAACAGAAAGATTCAATAGCTAATGAAGAGGAACAAACTGATGATGTCCATCAGAATGTAACAGAACACAAAACCAACAATAATCACACGGGTAGACTTAGGCAAACATTCCAATGCATCACAATCTTGAAGCCTGTAGCAATAGGTAATCTTCAAGAGAAAGGAAGAAAGAAAGAAATCGACTCCTCCTATTAGAAAACTTTCCATAAATATCCTCCTTTTCCATATGATACATACACATGGGGAAAAGATTAACAAAGGAAGAAATAATAAAGGAAAAATAATTCAGAGTAAATGTTTAACAAAAAAAAAAAAAAAGGCTACTGAGGACGAGGGCCCCTCGGGGATGTTGGTTTTTTTTTTTTTGCTACTTCGGAAATATCTCGGGGATGTTTCTACTACTTGAAAGGTGCTGAAAACTAAGTTGGGGCCTTGGGGGTGCATTTTGGGCAGGTTCCTTGAAAATTGCAGAAATAGGGAATATAGGCAATCGTCTCGGTTACAACTTCCCTTGCATTGGTTTATTGATAGGCGCGCAAAATGTTCACATAAGCGCCCCTAATTTATGCTTGTTAAGTCCATTTATTTTGCTACTTGGAGTTTAAAGCTTTGTTTCTGTATTGTAGGTATTTGGAGGCTTTGAAATAAAATAGGTGCGAAGTCCCATTTTACTCGGTGTCGAAGCAAAACTGTGGTCAAATTAATTCTAATAAGTGGGCCCAATGCTATACCAATTAATTGGAGAATTTGGGACTGGCTCGTTGGTAGTAATGACCAAGTTTGGAAGTTGATTGATGAATACATACTAAGGGCATTAGATTACAAGTTGTGAAGGGAAGAAAATCAAGACAAAAGGAAGACTATTTTCTTGCTTAGGAAACTGAATTATTTCGTGGACAATTTAGAGCTTGAATGGAAACTTTGGAAGCTTGGAATAATTTCCATATGAAAAGATGCATTATGGACAGCAACCAACTTGGAAAGAAAAATAAGAAGCAAGGGGTGGCAATTTTAATATAAAAAGAAGGCAGTAGCCTTGGGATCATATCATGCATTACACAGAGAAACGGCAGAGAGCAGTGCATCACAGAACCGAGAGCCTTGCTCCGTTTGAACAATTCTTTTCAAGGACGGCTAGACAGAAGCAGATTAGAGCAATGACTTCCACGACGATGTCCGGCTAAATTCCTCCTCTAGGGCGTAGATGAAGCTCGAACTCCTAGTAACATTATTTATGTTTTGATTTAGCGTTTTATTATTCGAATCATGGTTGTGTGACTTGAGGATTTATTTATGATATTAATTCTTCCCATCAAATCTTGTGTATGATTCTCTAGATATTATGCACGTTCATACAACAGTTTTTAATTGTTTGTGATAACCGAGTAAGATGGGTTATACTCCGTAAGACGCGCCATGCTATTAGACGAGCCATGCCATTGAGACAGGTCGTACTAGTAAGACGGTTCGTGCTAGGCGGCGATACCCCATGCTATTTGGTGATTCATAAAATTCTTTTGGCGATATAGTAAGGGCCCGCGAACCCTAACGATATCCGGGTTGATTTGAATAATTAACCTTTATCATCGCATATGAATTGTTACAACGTGTAGAGTGGATTCGAAACCCTAGAACTTTTCTCCTATAAACTCTCTTCACTTTTAATTGCTTTATTTTTAGCTTTCATAAATTTAGGAAACCAAACCAAAATATCTTTTTTTCTCGAATTAATTTAGAAATTGATTGAAACAATTGTAACTTAGCCTATTAATCCCTGAGGACGATACTCGGAATATTTGCCACTATTCTTTAGTAGTAGTAATTGTTTCATTTTATTAATTATTTTTGGTGTGAAAAATGACCTACCATTTATTATCACTCCGAAACTAATACATAAGCCTTGATGGCCTCTAAAGACTAAACTGACTGCCAATTGATTTTGATTTGGATGCTTTGACAGTCTCTTTTGGTTTAAGGATTTGAAAGTTGGCATCATTGAATGTAACTATAAGTGGACCCCATCCAAAAAATACGATAAGAAGCACAATGACAGGCACCCACTAGTTGTGCTGAATTCCAAGCACAAATACCATGTCACTCACGTTCCACCAGGTGCTCGTAATGACGAGAGTATAAGCACCGCCTAGAAGTGACTCTAAATGGAGCCTACATAAAACTATGAACATAATTACGGATGTGATTCAGCTAATTACATGTGCAATGTCCATAAACCAATTCTGTTGTAGATTTTGGCAGGGGTTGGTTAGGCTGAATTCTTGGTAGATGATGTAGATATTGACTTTTGTTTGGCAAGTAGCAAACAGCATTACAGTGACTTTTGTATATATAAAGAAATCTTGTCACCTCCAATCACAGTTCATGTTACACAACAATGCATTAATAACAAGTTTCGCCAGCATAAAGGAAAAACATAACGAACAACTTGTAAAATGATGTAAAGAACATAGCCACCCAAAAATTTAAGACTGTCCTAGATAACCTGGTACAAGAATTGCCGTGGAGCATAAATGTAAAACATAACAGACAACTTCTACCATACAAAAAATGTCGTAGAGTTTCCATTTCCGCATTTGCAATTTTAAGAAGACGTGTCTAAAACTTTAAAGAGATTAAGAGACCTAAAAGGTTTAATAACAATACGTGGCCATGTCTGTCACCGACAATTTTAGGGTTTTATGTGCCACGGTGCCCTTACCCTGTGTCGATGTGCCATATGTATGCATAGCTCCATGTATCAATGTCATGAAAGCAATCTAATAAGCAATGGTATAATCCAAGTCCTAGTTACAAGGTATTTTGACTCATGCTTCCTTCAAGTTCAACCATACTTAATTTTCAAATTGGTAGTTTGTGGACAAAAAGAGACAACCATACTTAAGAAGAAAATAACAGATCATTGTACCTGTCTGTCGACCTTAGTTGGCTCAACTGGTTCAACTGTTTGTGGAGCTGCAGAAGGCATCGATTCAACCTTTTGCGGTTCCAATAATGATATTGCCGTCTTAATTCCAACTATTTGCTCCTCCGAAGGAAGTTCCATTACTGCCCACATCTCCCCATCTTCCTCTCTCAGTCCAAACCCAACACCCTCCAACAACTCGACTCCTCCTGTAACTTCACTAATGGCCTCCCGTATCTTCGGATTGCCCATCCGAACTCTCCGAAACTTGGCATTTTGTGGTTCCTTCACAATATTTCTCAACAACTTAAGGACAATCTCAACTGATCCATCGGAAGGCTTCCCCGAAACATATGCACCAATAAAACTGACATGAGTAGAAACTTCTTCAGAGGGAGGATGAGAACGGAAACAGACTCGGAAACTTAACCATTTCTCAAAGAATCCCTCGCCGCGTTCTTGTTTGATTCTTTTGGGTGCACGGCCGAAAACAGGACATTCAAACACATTAAGAGAATATCCATTTTTGTTACTGTTACCTGAAGTGATCAGCGAATCAAACGGATCAAACCCAGTTGCTGCTGCTGTTGGTCTCGAAATCGAACTCGAACTAGTTTCACTTTTAGGCATGTTATTATTCACTTGGCGATTCGAATCAATTTCTTTTTGAGGCAATGGCTTGGGATTCACGGGTTGGCTCGGGCGAGCCGGAATCGAATCTGTGGGGCCCGAAGAGGAGGAACCCCAGACTCTGCCGTATAATAAGAATGAGTTGTTGACTTTCTTCATGAAAACCTTGACCTTGTCCTTCGTATCATCCATTCTTATTGCTCAATATAACACAATTTCAATCAAAACAATAACCAGATTCAATGAAATCTTTTCAAGAATCCACGAAAGCACGGAAAGAAGGAGAGTTCTTGGGTTGTAGAAGATGAATCGAAGGAATAATCGATGAGGTTCTTTATGGGTTTTTTCCTTTTGGATACTATGATGTGTATTGGATTGGGGAATGAATTTTTGTGTTTCAAAAGAGAAATTTTTAGGCTATGTTTGGAAGTTGAGGAAAGAAGTGGAAAAGAAGAGAAAATTTAAAAATTTTCCTCTCATTTGTTTGGTTTCCAAATAGAAAGAGAAAGGAAAAGGAAGAGAAAGGAAAAAGAAGAGAAAATTAACTACTTTTTTTCTCTCCTTCTCTCTCCCATGAATGCAAATTTTCCTCTAATCTTTCACAAACCAAACAAAAGAAAATAGCAAGTTTCTTCCCCATTTCTTTCCCTTTTCTCCTTTTTTATTTTCTCTTCTCTTTCTCTTCTCTTCCACAACTTCCAAACACAGCCTTAGGGTTTTCTGAATGGAGAAGAATTTGGCTACTGTTTGGCGGCGATGGAATTAATCCCTTCCCAAGTTAAAAAAAAAAATATAAGATAATTTCCGGCAAACAAAATTAATTAGGAATTGTGAATGTGTAAAATATAAGACAATTTAGAATGAAAATTTATATTATTTGAGTTTTTGTGTTATGTGAAAAAAAATTGTCACATACAAACTGTTATAATTTAGCTCTGTATGGATGACCATATTGATAGTACAAAAAATTGGGCTAAAGGACAGATTTAATGGCTTAATGGGCTCTTGGTCCAGTCCACTTTTTTAAAATGAGCGCAATCCGTTGATTGCAATTGTTTCCTATCTTAGGTCCTCCAACGGACAAAATTACCCTTTAGTAGGAATATGCGTGCCTCTCTCTATTTTTGCTCCCATGCTCCCTCTCTCATTACGTGTTCTTCTTTGACGTGCAATGAAATGATGGTACTTCGTTGCAATGGTAATACTCTTTTCAACGTTTAGGCTTGGGAAAGTGGTCCCATTTGTATTTGTTTATTGTTTATGCACTGATGCTATGTGGTAGTTCTGCCAAGCACAAAAGCTATGTGGCTATGTCTGCTACCCTAACTGCCACAAGTCAATCAAAATGAAATGGGTGGGACCCATTGAAGTTAAATCATACTATGGATAATATGTACTTTCTCCGTCCCAAATTGTTTGTCCTTTTAGAATTTTCGTGTTTTTTGACGCAAAATCTAATATATTAGCATTCAATTTTTTTCAAAAATTTTAACACCAATTTAAAGATTGAGTAGAAAATATTGGTTTAAATTTAAAAAAAAACAATTTTTACACCAATTTTTCATTTTTTGCGTGCAAAATGCACGCTTTCCCAAATGGAGCAAGCAATATGGGACGGATGGAGTATATAATGGTCTTTAGTAATACAAAAAGACGTATCATTTTTGGATCAAAAAATAAAATGCTTTCGAGCATAATTTTTAAATTTTTTTGAAACCAAAGTAAAGAGCTCAATGAGTTATATAATTGCCGTCAATTTTTTTCTTTTTAGATTCATCTCGTCGTGGCAATCCAATAATCCACAAAAATCGACGCAAAACTAACAAATGCATAACAAATTTTACTAAATACAAAAAAATAAACCCACAAAATTTGGTTTATTTTTTACCAAAGCACCATGCTTGAGGAACTAAACCCACAAAATTATTTGATTACCATATATGTTTGTTTTGGTGGCATGATACAAAGTACAAATCTACAAATATTTGGTAATCGGGAAAAAAATACGAAAAAGATAACAGTGTATGTGCTAAGTGTCCCTTTTGAGATTGCGTGCATTTTCAACGGTTTGTATATTTTAATTTATAATAGTTTTAATGAGGTCCACATTAAAAGACATAAGCTATTGAAAATGTACGCCATCCCAAAGGGACACTTATTTTGGAATAATTTTATACTTTTCTAATTTGTCTTTGTCTCGTCAAGATGAATCAGTAAGTTGACACAAAACTAACAAATACGGGAAAAAAATGGAACAAAGACAAATTAAAAAGTCACGTATCTTTTTTTTTTTTTTTGCCCAAGCCCACCTTAAGTGACGTTTCATTTGTCTTTATTCGATTTTTTTTTATAAAAAAAAGAAAGAAAGAAAAATTATTTTTTTCATTTGCCATTATTTTTTTTTTTTTTTGCATTTATTAGTTATGCGTTAAACTTTCTTAATGATTCGTCCCAACTTGCGACATTTTGATTTATTTTTGTCTTTATCCAAAAAATTGTTACATATTTGGTAATCTGTTGTTGCTGTTGACATGAACCAAAGACCATTGCAACAGATTACTATATATATTTGCTATGGTGGCATGATACAAAGTATAGATCTACACAGATTAGGTAATCTATTACTGTAAATGGCATGAAACGGAGGCCAGATTACATCAGACTACCATATATGTCTGCTTTGGTGGCATGATACAGATCTACACATATTTGGTAATCTGTTATTGTTATTGGCATAAAACAAAGACCAGATTATAACAGATTACCATATATGTCTGCTTTTGCTGGCACGATACAACGTACAAATTTTCACATATTTGGTAATCTATTGATTTTATTGGCATAAAACAGAGGCTATATTGCAACAGACTACCATATATGTTTACTTTATAATATTGTATCGAGATGCCTTAATATTTAAGTCCAAGAGAGTGCACAATATTCTCTTACTCCTGCAACTCACAAATTCTCAACTTACCTCCTAGTCTCTCAAAGGTTTTTTTTCAAAAGAAAATAAAGAGGAAAAAAAAAAGCACTCTAGTGCATTTGTAACGGCATTTTAGCATTATTCCTTACTTAAATATTGAATTGAAGTGGGTAAATACGAAAAATAACTAATAAATGCATTTACGCTAATCAATTACCTATATATTTCCTTAAACAATCAACATATAAGGGTATTTATGCCATCAATTTTTTGGATATTAGAAAAAATCAATAGATAACGATATATGTGTTAATTGGGAAAAAAAAACCAAAAAAAGACATGTTTTGTATTAACAGATAAGGTTATCTGCGCAACCAGATATGAAAAAAATGAAAAATTCATTTTCTATGTTAGCCAAACAAGGCTCTTCCCGGAGCGTCAACAAATTAGGTTATCTACGCAACCAGATATGAGGAAAAATGAAAAATTCATTTTATGTGTTAGCCAAACAAGGCCCTTCCCGGAAAGTCAACAGATTACATAATCTGCGCCATTAGATATGAAAAAAAATGAAAATTTCATTATTTGTGTTAGCCAAACAAGGCCCTTGCAGGGTATTTTTGTCACCTATTGGCCAAATGTCCTGTTGGCCTTATTGAAAAAGTTGATGTCCTTATTCCATTAATAACCCCTATACTATGTCCTCCTCGAAAAAGCTCTCCTTAAATAGGATGGTTTCATCTGTATCCTTTTGGCTATATAAGGCCATCGGCCAGAAAGAAATATACACACAAGCAAAGAGTGAAAGAAAAGGCAGAGAGCAAAACACCACTCTGAATAATATTTGAGTAGTCCAGAAGACTAACTTTTCTACATATTTGTGTCCAGCATTTTGTTTACTTTCCAGCTCTTGTTATCTGCTTGGTTTTATAACACGTTATCAGCACGAGACCCTAACCAACTGAGAGAGGTAAACAAAATCTCGTACTCTATTCCTACACATTTGATTTTATGTACTGTCTTATATCTTTTCATCCTAAATATCAATGTATATGGGATACTGATCATATGAATGGAAAAAAGGGGAAGTACCTGAAGTACTAATCAATAATGAATCCGGAAGCATTCTACTCTTAAAAAAAAAAAATTAAAAAAAAAATATTGTACCAGAAGTACATATCAACTATGAATCCTGAAGTATTCTAGTTATGAAAAAAAAAATTAATTTGGAATCCTTAAGTATTCTAGTAATAAAAATAAATACTTGAAGTATTTTTAGCAACAAGGTGGATGGGTTTTTCAAATACTGAATCCACCACACCGCCTCGAACCCGTGACCTTCCATAAGGGAAAGCACGAGTTTGGCCACCGAGCTAACCCCAGTGGTTGAACATATTCTAACATGTTTATTTATTTATACATCTTCTCAATCGTTTCAGCATTTCAAATTGTAGATGAATAATAGAGGTGCAAATTATTCTACTGTGTTTGCAAAGAAATAAAAAAAAGGAACACAAGTTCCTCCCATTACGTTGATAGCTTTTACGTTGTCATCATTTTGCAATTGTCAGTAGCCTAGCCAATTGTTCTTTTAATTTGTTTTAATATATATATATATATATATATATATATATATATATATATATATATATATATATATATATATATATATGATGACAAATATGTTTGCCCCTTATTCACATCCCTCTGGTGCATGGAAACTAGCACTAAAATTTGATAGTCATAAAAGAGGTCTTCCTGACCATCTTATCACATCACAGAAGTTTGACATTTTTTTTTCTCTATGTTATGCACAATAGGGAGTAACCGACAAATATCTTTCCATGTATTTTTTTTTTAAAAAAAAAAAAGGGGAAGAAGAAAGAAGAAGTCAGAATCATTTTCTTTTGATTTAATAAACTTTCTATTTAGAAAGTATGATTTCTTTGACATATTATGCATAATTCAGAGTAAATGTTATAATCTACATATTTGTGATTATTTCAGTATGATCTTGCAGATTTATTATAGTTTACCTCTTGACTCTGTATTGTTCTGTTTTAAAATGGAATTTTTTTTTGGCCTAATCAGAGTATATTGTTTTATAAACAATGTCGAACTACACGAAATTGGAATTTGCTGCACTTGATATTTCGGGAAGAAATTATCTGTCATGGATCCTTGACATAGAGATTCATCTCGAAGCAATGGAAATCGGGAAAACGATCACAAATGGTAATAGTGCATCCCTGAAGGATCGCGCAAGGGCCATGATCTTCATTCGACATCACCTCCACGAGGACCTGAAGTCCGAGTATCTCACTGTCAAAGACCCACTAGTTTTGTGGAACAACCTGAAAGAAAGATATGGGCACCAAAAGACAGTCATGTTGCCTAGAGCTCGTTATCATTGGATGCACCTAAGATTTGAAGATTACAAATCGGTTAGCGAGTATAATTCTGCCCTATTCAGAACTGTTTCACTTATGAGACTGTGTGGGGAGAAAATTACTGAAATGGATATGTTAGAAAAGACATATTCCACGATTCACCCCAGAGACATGAATCTATCACAAACATATAGACAGAGGAGCTATGAAAAATACTCGGATTTGATATCCTGTCTCCTGGTAGCTGAGCAAAACAATGAATTATTAATGAAAAATCACGAGTCTCGTCCAACCGGATCTATACCTTTTCCAGAAGCAAACAGAGTTTCATTCCACAGTCAGGGAGGTGGCCGCGGCCGTGGCCGAGGTCATGGGCGTGGACGCGGACGGGGGCGTGGTGGCCATAACTACCAAGTCCGTGGAGGACACATCAAGAAGCCCAGCAAGAAAACTGATTTTCCCCGGAAGTGGAATAAGTGGGATAGGTCGGATGTCTCCCAAGGAAAGGGAAAGGATTTTCAAGCTAAACCTTTTAAGAATACAGAAGATTCATGTTACAGATGTGGAGTGAAAGGTCATTGGTCGCGTACCTGTCGTACGCCGAAACATTTGGTTGATCTTTACCAGGCATCCATCAAGGGGAAAGGAAAAGAAGTTGAAACCAATTTCCTTGATCAAGTTAACCAAATTGACCCTTTTGAACCTTTTGATTTTTCATCTTTCGATATGTCTGATTTACCTGCTGGACCTAGTGGGACAAAAGATGATTTCTTTGATGATGGACATGACTACCCTGATTGGTCCATGCATTTGGACTAATAAGTATCTTTGCTTATGTTTGAAATAATAGTCTAAGGACTAATCTATCTTTTAATAATGTTGTAAGAGATATGTCATGTTGTATTTGATTTTGGAATAAAAGTTTTCAAGATGTGTTTCAGTTACTTATTTGTGAAACCTTTAAATTTGTATTTTTTGCATTTAGGAGCATGGATACTAATGGGACATTATCAAATGCAAAGATAAATGGTGAAGATATCTGTCTGGTAGACAGTGGTACGACACATACTATTCTTCGAGATAACAGATATTTCAAACATTTGTCAAAGATAAAAGCTTACGTCAATACAATATCAGGTTCTGCAGACCTAATTGAAGGCTCTGGAAGAGCAAATATTGTTCTAGCAAATGGAACAATTTTGAATATTGACAACGCTTTGTATTTTACCAGATCCAAAAGAAATCTGTTAAGTTTTATGGGTATACGTCGTAATGGTTATCATATTGAAACCACAAACGAAGGCAGAAAAGAATATTTGTATATCACTTCTAATGTGTCTGGCCGGAAGCTAGTATTAGAACAATTTTCTGCATTATCTTCTGGGTTATATTATACGACGATTAGAACAATTGAATCATATACTGTGATGCACCAGAAGTGCTCCAACCCAAAACTTTTTATGCTATGGCATGATCGCCTTGGGCATCCAGGTTCAATAATGATGCGTCGTATTGTTGAAAATTCACAAGGGCATCCGTTAAAGAATCAGAAGATTCTATTACCCAAGAATTATCCATGTAATGCATGTTCACAAGGGAAACTGATAATTAGACCATCAATCTCCAAAGTGATTGTTGAATCACCATCATTTTTACAAAGAATACAAGGAGATATTTGTGGGCCGATACACCCACCATGTGGACCATTTCGATATTTCATGATTCTAATTGATGCCTCAACTAGATGGTCACATACCTGTTTACTGTCTACACGAAATGTTGCATTTGCTAGATTCCTTGCTCAGATCATTAGATTAAGAGCACAGTTCTCGGATCATCAAATCAAAACAATTCGTCTTGACAATGCTGGAGAGTTCACATCTCAGACATTTAATGATTACTGCATGTCAATTGGTGTTGATGTTGAGCATCCTGTTGCACATACTCATACCCAAAATGGTTTGGCTGAATCTTTTATTAAAAGACTTCAGTTAATTGCTCGACCATTGCTTATGAAAACAAAATTGCCAGTTTCTGCTTGGGGACATGCTATTTTACATGCTGCATCTCTGATTCATGTTAGACCAACTGCATATCATAAATATTCACCCACACAGCTTGCTCTTGGTCAACAACCGAATATCTCTCACTTAAGAGTTTTTGGTTGTGCTGTGTATGTGCCTATTGCACCACCCCAACGTACTAAAATGGGTCCACAACGTAGGCTTGGGATTTATGTTGGTTTTGATTCTCCATCTATCATTAAATTCCTCAAACCCCTAACAGGCGATGTGTTTAAGGCACGTTTTGAGGATTGTCATTTTGATGAATCAGTTTTCCCACCATTAGGGGGAGATAGGTCGAAGCCAGAAGCTCGACATGAAATTACTTGGAATGTTTCGGCATTATCTCATCTTGATCCTCGTACTAATCAATGTGAACTGGAAGTTCAAAGGATCATTCATTTGCAAAGTATTGCAAACCAGTTACCGGATGCATTTACAGATGCAAATAAATTAACCAACTCTCATATACCAGCTGCTAATATCCCAGCATGGATCGAAATTCCCACAGGACAAATTACTAGTACAACAACTGATGAATCTAAAGCACGCCAGAAGCGTGGGAGACCTGTTGGTGCCAAAGATAAACTTCCCCGGAAGAGGAAAATCCAAGGCAAACAAACTGAAGTCCCAGAAATAGCTGATACTCCTGAGGGGATCAAGCTAATAAATGTAAAAGCTCATGAAGAGGCTAAACCCGCAAATGAAAGAATGAATTTATCAATATTTCCTCCCACTTCTGAATCTCCTGAAGAGAAATCTCCCGAAGAATTATTTCCTGAAATGGAACGGGTACCTGAGAATAATGAGATCTCAATACATTATATGAGTACGGGAGAAATGTTGGACAGAAATAAAATCGTTGTCAACAACGTGTTTTCATTTAAGGTTGCTCTTGACATTACTAGAAGTGATGATGAAAGTGAACCACAAACTGTCGAAGATTGTCGACGCAGAAATGATTGGCCAATGTGGAAAGGAGCAATTCAAGCAAAATTGAACTCTCTTGCAAAAAGAGAAGTATTTGGACCTGTAGTTCAAACCCCTGGAGGAATACAACCAGTGGGATACAAATGGGTGTTTGTGCGAAAACGCAATGAGAAAAATGAAGTTGTGCGATATAAAGCACGACTTGTTGCACAAGGTTTCTCGCAGAGACCTGGAATTGATTATGAGGAGATATACTCTCCCGTAATGGATGCTATCACATTCAGATTTTTGATTAGCTTGGTAGTTACAGAATGTCTAGACATGCGTCTGATGGACGTTGTGACAGCATACTTGTATGGATCACTAGATGCTAACATATACATGAAGGTCCCCGAAGGATATACTATGCCTGAAGCATGTAGTTCAAAACCCCGAAGTGTTTATTCGCTTAAGCTACAAAAATCTTTATATGGGTTAAAACAATCTGGTCATATGTGGTACAAACGCCTTAGCGACTACTTGTTAAAGGAAGGATATGAAAATGATCCTATTTGTCCATGTATTTTTACTAAGAAATCAAACTCTGGTTTTGCAATTATTGCGGTTTATGTCGATGATTTAAATCTCGTGGGAACTTCGGAAGAGCTCATAAAAACCGTCGAATATTTAAAGAAAGAGTTTGAGATGAAAGATCTTGGCAAAACAAATTTTTGTCTTGGCCTACAAATCGAGCATTTGGCAACTGGAGTTCTAGTACACCAGTCGACATATACAGAAAAGGTTCTCAAACAATTCTACATGGATAAATCACATCCATTGAGTACTCCTATGGTTGTTCGATCACTTGATGTGAACAAAGATCCATTTCGTCCCCAAGAAGAGGGAGAGGAAATTCTTGGTCCGGAAGTACCATATATGAGTGCCATTGGTGCACTTATGTACTTGACAAATTGTACACGACCAGATATTGCATTTTCAGTCAATTTATTGTCTCGATATAGTTCAGCTCCAACTCAACGGCATTGGAAAGGAATTAAACACATATTTCGTTATCTCCGAGGAACGGTTGATTTGGGTTTGTTCTATTCAAATGGATCGAAGTCACAATTAATCGGATACGCAGATGCAGGTTATTTATCTGATCCACACAAAGCTCGGTCACAAACAGGATATGTGTTCACTTGTGGTGGTACTGCTATTTTCATGGCGTTCTGTGAAGCAGACGTTGACTGCTACTTCTTCTAATCATTCTGAAATTATCGCAATTCATGAAACAAGCCGTGAGTGTGTTTGGTTGAGATCTATGATATAGCACATTCGGGAAAAATGTGGATTATGTTCAATCAAAGATAGCCCGACCATATTATATGAAGACAATGCCGCATGTATCACACAGATTAAAGCTGGTTATATCAAAGGAGACAGAACTAAACATATTTCACCAAAATTCTTCTACACCCATGATCTCCAGAAAAATGGTGATATTGATGTCCAGCAGATACGTTCTAGCGACAATCTGGTAGATTTATTCACCAAGGCATTACCAACCGCAACATTCAAGAAGCTGGTTATCGGTATTGGGATGTGCCCACTCAAAGACATATCATGCAAAGTTGAGGGGGAGTAATTGATGTTGAAAGATAGACGATTGTACTCTTTTTCCTTCGTCTAAGGTTTTGTCCCACTGGGTTTTTCCTTAGCAAGGTTTTAATGAGGCAATCTATAGATAGTTTTCACTTTGTACTCTTTTTCCTTCACCTAAGGGTTTTTCCCATTGGGTTTTCCTTGGTAAGGTTTTAATGAGGCATGTTCTTAGTATTTGGTCATCCAAGGGGGAGTGTTATAAAAGCTCTGTATGGATGACCATATTGATAGTATTGGAAAGTGTGATTGTAGGGTAGATATGAGTCTTAAATAGGATGGTTTCATCTGTATCCTTTTGGCTATATAAGGTCATCGGCCAGAAAGAAATATACACACAAGCAAAGAGTGAAAGAAAAGGCAGAGAGCAAAACACCACTCTGAATAATATTTGAGTAGTCCAGAAGACTAACTTTTCTACATATTTGTGTCCAGCATTTTGTTTACTTTCCAGCTCTTATTATCTGCTTGGTTTTATAACACAAACCATATTATGGGAGTTTTTTTTTTTTTTGAGCTGTGTAATGAAAAATAAAATAAAGAAAGTGCCGTGAATGTGGCCCATGGTTTTTGAAATGTGGCACACAGTTTTTAAGAAAGAGCCATGGAATGTGTTGGGCGAATGGAAGGCCGGCTGACCGGCCGATTTATCAAGTGGCTAGGAAACTCCATTCTTGCGCCGGAAAACTCCATTTGTTTCCCCTGGAAACTCCATTTTTCGTCGGAAAACTCCATTTTTTTGGGAGAAACTCCATTTTTTCTTCGGGAAACTCTATTTTTTTTATTCCAAGATCCATTATTGACGACAAGCTTTTCTCTTCTCCCTTCTCAATGGAAACCAGAACCATGTACTCGTATAAAGCCCTCCAAATTACCCGGATTTGGAGGGGTAAAATAGGTAAGAAAACAACAAATCCACCCTTGTTAGCTAACGATAGTGTAAAGACCCGTAAATTTTTTCTTGAATTTAACGAGAATACTCCAAAAATTTAAACTTTGGGGTTGGTGTGAAATTGCGAAACATAATATATATATATATATATATATATATATATAGAGAGAGAGAGAGAGAGAGAGAGAGAGAGAGAGAGAGAGAGAGAGAGAGTTAGCGTGCAATATAACTTGGATTTGGGCTTGATGGTAGCATATGATGAATTAGAAGGGGAATAAGTGTAATTATCTCATTGTATGTATACGTGTTAGGGATGGGCATGGGGAGGGTAGGGGGTGGATACCACTACCTCCATCCCCGATCCCCGAACCTATGTCAATCCCCATCCCCTCCCCGATCCCCACCGGAGATTTTATTTTAACCTCCATCCCCGCCCCGATGCGGGGAACGGGGATCCCCATGGGGAATCGGGGATCCAAAAATCCATGCACTTGTCATATACTCATATGTATGAAAGAGGTACATATTTTTTTAACTTAAACATATTTGTAAGATTGACTTAAAAAAATAAAAACCACATTTCTCAGAACATTGCAAACACTTACCTTCAACATTTCTTAAATCAATTTTGTTATCAATTTGGAGCCCAAATCAGAGAGAGGAGGGAGTGAGGAAAGTAGTTAGCTTGGCAAGGGTTGAGTGAGGGAGTGATTTATAAAATCATTTGGAAAGTACAGAAAACAATTTCGAAGATGAAATAATGAAAGCTTGGCAAAGGTTGAGTGACTTTACCCGTGAAATCCTTGTTAACGGGTTTCACTTTGGTAACCCCTGCACCCAACCCAGGAATAATAGTAGTTAGCTTCAACATTTCTAAGATAATACCGAGAGATAAAACGAAGCCTGACCATAGATATTATACCTATACATATATATGCATGAATGGGGATGCGGGGAGGGGAGGGGAGGGGAGGGGAACGGGTAGGGGCGGGGATTGGGGAGGGGATCGGGTAGGGGACTGACAATACCATCCCCTACCCGATCCCCAAATTTTTTTATAAATAATCCCCATCCCCTACTCCCAGAAAAAATCCCCGAATCCCCTACCCATTCGGGGAGGGGACGAGTTGGATCAGGGCGGGTCGGCCGAGATGGCCATCCCTAATATGTGTGGTCTGGGGAGAGAGAGATAAGAAAATCAAAACCCCTCCCTCCCACCGTCTCTCTCTCCTCTAAGTCTTTCGGCTCTCTCTCTCTCTCTCTCTCTCTCTCTACTCCTCCCACCAAATTTCAGCCCTAAATCCTCAAACCCTCTAAAGATCCATCAACAATACCACGTGTATACGCTATTGGGTTCGAGAAATCATGTGGGGAAGCTATGGTTCAGTGGAACTCGATATTTGGAGAGCTAGGATTTTCTTGGGGCCAAAATCGAAGGTCTAGCAATCGAGGTAGGGGCTTCTTCTTGTTAGTCCAAGGGTATTGAGTATGGATAACTTATATCCCTGACTTGATTGTTAAAATTTTGGGTTTGATCAAAATTCCATATATCGTATTCTTACTGTCTTGGTTCAATTCATATTCTCTTAAAAATCTGTTCTCCTAAATATATTTTAGTTGTTTGCTCTTTAAAATTTTGGGTTGAAATGTCAATTGGTTGCGTTTTGATTTGAGAGCTGACTGTGAGCTGTTTGCTGCTGCTGCTGCGAATTTTGTTCGGACGGGATCCCGACTGTCCGAGTGGTGTGGTCAGATCACACGGTTGTCTGGTTTGTTGATTCAGATACCCGTTAGGTCCTATTTAAGTCCTGATAGTATCGTGCCTTTGATTAGGGAGTGTTGTCAGTTACCTAGAAGTAATTGACCCGAATCACTTATTGGACTCGAGCGTTGTATAGTCCTGATCTAATCCGGGAATCCCGGATCCGGAATTCACCTTCCCGATATTTTTTTGAAAATCTGAGCCGTCCAATGTGTTCAAAAGGTGTTTTCAAGGGTCCACGCGGGAAATCTTCAAAAACAAATACCGGGAAGGGCTTGATCGGAGCAGTTTTTCACAAAATTGTAAATATACAGTTTTTGCGAAAAATTGCTTGGATCAAGCCCTTCCCGGAATTTGTTTTTGAAGATTTCTCGCGTGGACCCTTGAAAACACCTTTTGAACACATTGGACGGCTCGGATTTCCCAAAAATAATTTTTAAAAGCATCAAAACACCAAAAAACCTCCCATCCGGGATCCTTGATTGGATAATTGCCGTATATATAGATAGATATACATGTTGTGCTACTCCCTCATCATTCATCACCTCGTGCATCTAGAAAATTTGTACAAAGAAATCTCTACTGGGCAAAATGAATGCTCACCCTTTTATATTTCAGGTACTAATCAAGGAGCATGCGTCGGAGTGCATGGTGTGCATGGCATCTTTGTAAAGCATATAAGGAATGAGTCATCGCACTATTTCATGGGCACTCATTTTGGGTAGATAAATGTATAATTTTAATGTTTTCTTAAAAACAATTTTGATGAATGTAAATAGCTTAAATTTTTAATCATGTTTTTCCCATGGGGCATGAGTGCCCATTTAGACCCTAATTGGAGAATGAACAGGGAACGACTGTAGTGAGACAAGTGAAAGGTGAATTTATGTAAGACATGTGCTTGTTTTATTTAAAGATGTATACTTTTACCTCTTAGAAATTGAGGGCGTGACAGATAGGGTCAGGGCTGTCGTTGGCAACCGGGTGAAGCCTGATTTGCACTCCAAACAATGAAAAATAGTGAAAATAGTTGGGGTGAAGTTGGGGACGAAAATGGCAAGTCAAACACCGGCTGATGGTGGGCCCTGGATTACAAATTCGGGGCCAAGGCAAATCCGGGTGCTAACGATGTCGCCAAACAGGGCCTTATTTTCTTGCTAAACAAGCTCTTGTTTCTTTTATAGCTCATCCGGGTATACGGAATGGAGATCAGCGTAAGCGTCACCTCGTTGCCTTTTGTTTTGGCCTGCTCTTTTGTTGTTTTTTTGCATGACCTTGTTTGTATCTTAATCTAATGTTCCCTTTGTATTTAGCCTTATTTAATGGAATTTCTCTCTTCTCGTCCAAAAAAAAAAATTTGGTAAAAGGGGCAACAAAATTGCGCTTTCATGGGGACTGTTTTAGGGAATTACTCGTTGCTTGATAAGAAGAAAAGTAATTGCGCATATACATCGACAAAAATACCCCATATTAAAGGATGCCTTAATTCAATATTTCCCCCTCATCTCTCTCCTATCGTCTCTCTCTTCCAACGCTCCTTTTTGCCAAGTTCTTCCCACTCTCACAGCCAACGTACTTACTGGTCCCTAGAGAAGAAAATCCACGTTTTTGCATCTTGGTATGTTTTGGCAACCTTAATCTCACTCCTCACACTCTCTCTCTTTCTCCCATCGCTCTAGGGAGATAAACGTGATCGATTGATGTGAAATGTGTAAAGTGGAAGCAAAAATTAGCTTAAAAGGTGTCTAACTTGAGATAAAAATTGATGTGAAAAGAGAATGAAATAAAAACAAATAAGATATTTTCCTTCTACGTTCCTACAGGTATTTTGCTGGACATGCCCAATTTAAACAAGTTGTTTACTGCAGGCCATTGTCAATTCAAACACTTAAAAAATAATAGAGGGAGTATGTTAAAAGAGAATAAAATAAAAAGAAACTACCATGAACCCGTGGTATACATTTATATGATTAATTTTTTACTATAAATATATTTACTAAAATCTTTAGGGAATTTATATTGGCATTCATCTTTTCTCTATTAGTACTCTTTCTTTTTGTCTTTACATATAAAGTGCAAGAGTAAAGTTTACTTAATAAAGACAAAAAAAAAAAAGGGACGGCCAATAGAGAAAAGGGGAGTACCAATAACACTTCCCAATCTTTATAAACAAAGTGTCTCGATGTTAAATTGACATTTAGTCAGGCCAGATATATTTAAAATATCCATTGAAAGACATCGGAGATATTATTGTGTTAGTTTGATTATTTCTAGTTTTACAAATTCCAAAGGTCAATGAACAAAATTACTACTCTTATCATGTGGTATGTACGTTTTCAAAGGAATCTAGTCTTCATTATTTACATGGGGATCCTAAATTGAATTTTGAAGAAGAATTTAGAAAATTAGATCAAGACTCTAGTATGCGCGAGTGAAAATTACACTATTGCTGCCCATAATACTTTTCATGCTCGCATTTGAGTTTTGAAGACAAATTAAACGTCAAATTTCTATAGGTATGTGAATTATTTATGTTAGTTTCAAACTCCATAATAAGTACTATATTTTACCAATTTATGATACTAGAAGTGAGCAAAATTGTTGTACTTAAAAAATTACTGGTCCGTGCATTGCACAAATTCACTGCTAGTAAAACTCAAGCTATCTTTACTCAATGGACTATAACGTTTAATACATGGAATAAATAATAACAAAAGAGAAAATTTGGAAAATGTTTAATCCAAAGAGATTCCGAAATCAAATTGTAACGCCCCCAAAATCTGGGCACATTATTATTATTACAAATTATAAATAAAAGTTTAACTATAAAACTTAATACAATAAAGACTGTCTCCATCAACTATAAATATTACAATCAGGTCGGGTCTAGGGCTCCTTCTACCCTTGCGCCTGGTCATTCGATCCCCAAGCTGGCAGCACTGTCGGCTCCATAGGCCTCCTCTCCATAATATGCCTCATGTTCATCTCGATAAACTGGCATAATACGTCAGAGTCGCAAAGCAACATCGTGGTATTATGCCAGGGTTAGACAAGTACAACACCGTGAGCAACATGGCCAATCTTTAACTAGCAATTCTAGAACAATATGATCCAAACAGGTAATGCAGACTTTTTAAGATAATATATCATGAGTGCAATATGTCAGTGTCCATGCAGATCAGAGTAAATCAAGCGCAGTATAACAGTGTCTCGTTTCATCTTTTCAGTGTCAGCATTCTTCTTCAAATTTCAATCATGTTAGTATCTCACACCACTCGAAAGTTATTGGTCCACTTTCGTCTCCTTTCAACTGGCGGCACCAACCTTTCCGCTCGAGGCCTCGGGGGCCGTGCATCACCGAACTTAACAGCCTGTTTGCACGATCCGTTTGTCCCGCGACTCACACGACACGGTCCCAGCCGTCTAATATCACTGAACTTAACCAGTCTATTTATGAGGTCCGTTCACCGTGTTTTGTGCACGCTTAGCCCAAACCACCAAGTTCTCCCGCGAAGTTGGGGTGGAGCTCTCGCTGCACTACCGCATCCATTCCATTTCATCTCTTTTCATTTCATTTCCCAAAACAAATTTCTTTCCAATCCAAAACTCATTTTCATTCTCAACACCGTTTCTCATCAACAGCTATTCAATTGTTTTCTCGTAAAACGTACCGTGTCAGTAACTGTATCGTGACGTGATCATGCAGTATGCTCAATTATGCTCAAAACGTGTCCATGCAATAATTCTTGATAAACGTGTCTCATAAAATAACGGCTTTCCTACGTATAAAGTGTCACATAAAATAACGCCCTTTTATGCACTATCTTTTCCCAAAATAGCCTAGATTTCTTAGAAAATCTTTACTGATTGATTATTCATGAAGTCATTTCAAAACTTACTTGTTGCTTTTAAGAAAAGTTAGTCATTTTTTTTCTTTTCTGAAAAAAAAAAAAAACAGTCGGGCATTATAACCGCGTAATTTTGAAAAGTCGATTTTCACTTGGGCATTATGACTGCGTATTTTTGGAAAGTCTAGCTCAACTCGGACATAGTAACGACTACGCATGTCCATGAAAAAGTTACTTTTAGTCAATCTATCTTTCTACCGTAAGCTTTCAAGAACACTATTAATTAATTTTAAAAAAGTTATGTAATCAACTTAAAAGAACTCTTTAGTAGAAAATCATGCTTAAACTTAGAATAAATAACCTACTAATTGAAAGTAGGAAAAGCTACTTAAAGCACTAAACCTAGTATTTCAAGGTGTCCAACTTGCACACAGAAGCACATGCATGCTCACATCACCAACTTGTGCATGTGCATGCTTGCATCACTCCCTCTCCCTCGCTCTCACCCTCTCTCTCTCTCTCTCTCTCTCTCTAAACAAAATCCCACAATTGTAGGGAGAGTAGGAAAGAGTAAATGCTTGGTTAGGTTTTGACTTGGAGAAAAGAAGAAAGAAAGATTTTGTTGGTAGATAGGAAGTAAATCTAGTTTGGGTTGGTTTGGTAGGTTGAGAAATGCAATAAGTGTGGTACTTGGCTTTGAACTTTTGCTTGCATGGCTTGAAATATCAATTAACTAATTTAAAAAGAAATTTATAAAAGAAATAATCCAATTATTAGAAATTAAAAATAATTTATTGAATTATTAATCGAAATTTTATTTTACAAAAATTAGAATTGTTACACAAATTCCATCCGAAATCTTTACTTGAAGAATTTAACTCTTGCTCTCACTAGAAAGTGTACAAGGTCATCAACTAAGCTAATCCGATCGAGTTGGTTACTGTGCGATGATTCTAATATACCGTTACAAACACAGGGAGGTAAGAGCAATCAATTCGAATATTTGCAATGATTAATCGGGGATTACAACAACTAGGGCTGCCCAACGGATCATCTGATCCGCCAATCCTATCCAAACCAATTTGAACCATCCGAGGTATGTACGGATGGGTTGTGGATCGTCCAACACATAAGTTCACGGATCCGGATCGGATCCGGTTAAAACAGATCCGTCCGTGGCCAAATTTAAAAAAAAAAAGTAAAAAACAATCCACTACACTCGCTACATGTGTACGGTGTACACCTAACCCAGTAACCCTAATCTCTAACTCAACCTCTCAACTCTCAGTCTCTCACCCCGACCCTAATCTCTAACTCAGCCTCTCAACTCTCATTCTCTCCGCCTCCATCACTCCACACCAGCACACCCTCCTAAACCTAATCGATTCTCACTCACTCCCTTTCCTCATTCAGCGATGTACGCCTCCTCCGCTAGGAGATGTAAAGACGACAGCCTTCTCCTGGTATGACTCTCTCTCCTTCTCTCTCTCTCGCCGTAGATCGGCGACCACAATTGGGGTTTGCTCCGGTTGGGGTTTGCTTCGGCTGGGGTTTGCTCCGGCGATGTGACTCAGTTGGGGTTTGCTCCGGCTAGGGTTTACTTCGGTTGGGATTTGCTCCGGTTGGGGTTTGCTCCGGTTGGGGTTTACCATAGTTGATTGATTGACTTGATTAATGTTAGATTAATCCTAACTGTTTTGATTGATTTTCATGTTAGATTAATGTTTTTTGGGTAAAAGTATTAGATTAATGTTAACTAACTGTTCTAGTGTAATCTGGTCCAAATCCAAACAGTTGGGGTTTGAACTTTATGTGACTGTGTGTGTGTGGTTTAAGGATTTGAATGTGTAATGTTTGGACTCTTAGCTTAGGTGTGGAGACGGTTGAGTGATGATAACACATAGGTGTGGATTTGAATTTGTAATGTTTGGACTCTTGTTTTAAGATTCCTAAGTCAAAAAAATGTTTACTTAATTTTATTGTTACACCAGCAAATTGGCTCGTTTGAAAGCCCAAACCGCCGAATTGATCCCGAATCGATCCGCGAAATCCGTAACCGATCCGATCCATCCGTATGTCACCTACGGATGGTTCTCGGATCCTAAGAACCCAATTCCGTTCTGACCGGATCGGATCGGATCCGTATCCGAACCGGCCAAATCCACTCCGTGGACGCCCCTAACAACAACCATAATCAGGCCATAGCAATGATGAATAAAATATTTCAAGATACTGCAAGTTCGAATTCAACACTTACCAATGACCTATATAAACACGATCAATCTTCTGTCTGTGCATTTAAAAGCCAAAAATAAATGTTTTTTTGATTCTTTTGTTACCTACTTGGCGGTTTCATGCATGGATTTTGTTGGGTGGTCCTCTTTTTCTCAATACGTGTTTGACATGATTTTCCGGTTCATGTTATATCATCATGTGAGTGAATTTATTTTCTATTCTACCCTAGCGAAACCCTCTTCTTCATCTGCGTATATGACCCAAAAAATTAGCCTGATTCAACAGTTCGTAGTGACCCAAAAAATTAGCCTGGGACAATGCATTTACATGAGTAATTTTTTAGAAATTTGATTAGGTGCAACGCACCACACCCATTTTGGGTATTTGACAGACTTTGAAGTCTAAATTGTCTTACTTTTACAAATTTTCACTTTGTAATTAATTTTTTACTAACTTTTCTTCGGAAATATTATTTTTTTAACTTGTTTTTGGAAACAATAGCTTTTATGTATTTATTGTGTGTTTATTCTAATTATTATGTCTTTATTATGTATTTATTCTAATTATAATGAAATTAATACATTTTGTTTATTTAATTAATAAATTGGGGGCAATTCAGTCATTTGTCATTTTATCCTATTATATCCATCCTCCAAATCCCTCTTCTAAAAAAACCATCCAAACACCTCATTAAAAATACACCCTTCTTAAGAGGTGGACCTACCCTCATTACAAATCCATCCTCAAATCCGCCCTCATTACAATTTCACCCGAAATCAAATCCACCAGCCAAACGCCCTGTTAGGGTGTTAAGCATATTCCTTGGTAACCAAGGCAAGAAGAAACCAGTGAGACATTTAATAATGAGCAAAGCAATCAATGCAAATCTCGCAGAAAACAGCTTTTTCGACTCTCCACTCACTCTCTCTCTCTCTCTCTCTATCTCTCTCTCATTTGAATTCTGCTCTATTTTCACGCCTCTCTTGCAGTAACCGCCCACTACTTTCCTTCTGTGCAAGACCGGCCCAAGGGTTCGGAGTATCCTAGGCTTAATCTAAAAAATGTGTCCTAGGAGTACAACGCTTAAATAAGTTTTCCAGCAACAACCACAATCGAGAAAGCCAAAACAATATAAAATTTTACTATAATAACATAAAAATCAAAACAACACAATCTCCAAATACATATAATGCATGATTATCAATTGCTTTTAGGGACCGAAAATGATTGTTAATATTTGATCTAAGCAAAGAAAAACCCTATCGAAACAGACGAAACTCATAAAACTAATTTTCTATTAAACAAAACCCAATAAACTAATAATTTGAGTTTTCAACATTGCAAGCCGAATTAGTGAGAGGTCGGTGCATGGTCCCATACATGGTACATCCAAGATAATCCAACTAAACCCCAATCCCCCATTCGGTCCAGATTCCTCCAAAGTTGAATAATACCTTAATAAATTAAAGAATCAACAAAGAATGAAAGATTAAGAACTACCAGGAAATCTAAAAAAATGGACTATGAAATTGGAGCCTTGGAGGGTTTTTCTATTTTCAGTGCGACCGTGGGAGAGAGAGATGCTAGAGCCGAGAAGGGGTAGTTTTCTACATTTTCCCTTGTGTGATGTGCTGTGCCGACTGTGCTATCAAGGGTCTTTTTTAGTTTATTTTCACTGATGCAGGGCGCCTTATGAACTACAGAAAAGACATGCAACAATCGAACACAAACAAGAAAGTTTAGAGAAGACGCTCTCTAAACTCTTTTATCATTCAATAATACTCAAAACTGTCTCGCCCTTAAGGCTTACAACTTATTATATAGGAAACTGGAAACCCTATTTGATTTGCTCCGAAAAGGAAGCCAAATCAATTAAAAACGCAAAATTACCAAAAATGGAAAATTTGAAAATAATAGCAAAATAAAAAACTAGAGAAAATTCTAGAATGTTTCCCAAAAGTGCAGCTTAATTCGGATTTTCCTTGCGCAAGTAATTGACAAGTCAAATCTTTCCTTAAAAGGCAAATTTGGACATTCGGAGCCTTAAACAGCGACGAAAGCCCGAAAAACGACGCACGCCATGGCCATAGGCCATGGGTCTTGATCCTTGGGCCGTTTCGGGTCCGACCCAAGTGGGCCCAACGCAAAATTCCACAGTGGCATAATTACGATTTTGCCACCCGAGGCTTAAAATGACGAAAATATTCTTCCTCCATGGCTACTGCATCATCCTCCCCTTCTAAAAAGAAATTCGCCCTCGAATTTGCATCATCCTCGGACGAACTATCACCCCTGAATGGAATCAGATGCTTGACATTAAACACATCGGCAGTACGAACATGGCTTGGAAGCTTCAAACGATAGGCATTTGGATTGATCTTCTCAATAATCTCAACGGGGCCAATTTTACGAGCGGCAAGTTTGTTATACTCATGAGATGTATAACGGTCTTTAGTGAGGACCGCATAAACGAAATCACCAACCTCAAACTCCACCAATCGGCGCTTCTTGTTTGCCGCTGCTTTGTACTTGGTTGTACTATTCTCCAAACGCAACTTAGTCTTGGCATGGACTTGCTGTAAACTTGCCATGAAATCTTCAGCCTTGCCACTAGAATGCTTCAAGCTTGGAACAGGAGCTAAGTCGATTGGTGTGCGTGGGTTAAATTCATACACAACCTGAAAAGGAGAGAATCCCGTGCTCCGATTGACGGAATGGTTGAAAGCAAACTCTGCTTGACACAGCTTTTGATCCCAACTTTTGAGATGATCCTCCACCAAACTGCGAAGTAAATTGCCCAAAGAACGGTTCACCACCTCAGTCTGGCCATCGGTCTGGGGATGATAAGCCGTACTAAAATCCAATTGAGTGTTGGCCAGTCTCCACAAACAACACCAAAAGTAACTCAAAAATCTGGTATCCCGATCAGAAACGATAGACATAGGCAGCCCATGCAAGCGATAAACCTCCGAAAAATACAATTGCGCCACCTTAACAGCATCCGTAGTTTTCTTGCATGCGATAAAGTGTGCCATCTTTGAAAATCGATCGACCACCACGAAAACAGAATCATGACCACGTTGTGTACGCGGCAGCCCCAATACAAAGTCCATGCTAACATCGGCCCATGGCTGGGAAGGAATTGGCAATGGCAAGTATAACCCGGCGTTAGTGGATGTTCCCTTGGAAATTTGACAAATATGACACCCCGCCACGAACTTATAAACCTCACGCCGCAAGGTCGGCCAAAAATAGGAAGCGGACACCAATGCATAAGTCTTATCCCTGCCCACATGCCCCTCATCATGCAACTCCTTAATGATCTTCAATCGTAGGCTGGACTCCGGAACACACAACAAATTTCCTTTGAATAAGAACCCATTGTGCATGTGGAATTCTGATTGGGCTCCCCCTGCGATATCTTCAATGATAGTAGAAAAATATGGATCCGCAGCCAATAACTCACGAAAAGCATCAAAACCTGTTACTTTAGTGCACATCAAAACAAGAAAATTGGAACGTCGACTGAGGGCATCAGCTACTCGATTCAAAACACCAGACTTGTGCTTGATAGAGAAAGAGAACTGCTGAATATATGCTGCCCATTTAGCATGCCGACTGGACAACTTATCTTGAGCATTGAGGTGCTTCAATGCCTCGTGATCAGAATATAGAACGAAATCACTATGAATAAGATAGTGATACCAGTGCTTCAGTGCTTGGACCAAGGCATAGAACTCCACGTCATAAGTGTTGTAATTCATCTTTGCTCAATTCAGTTTCTCACTAAAATAAGCAACTGGTTTAGAATTTTGGCTAAGGACAGCCCCAATTCCAACCTTTGATGCATCACAATGCAGCTCAAAAGGCTGTGAAAAGTCCGGCAAAATCAACACAAGAGCCGAAGTTAATTTTTGCTTGATCAATTGAAACGCAGCAGTTGCTGCATCATTCCACTCAAACCTGCCACCCTTCATACAATCTGTTATAGGAGCCATGATAGTGCTAAAGTGCGGAATAAAACAACGGTAGAACGCCGCAAGCCCATGAAAACTGTGAACATCAAATAAAGTCCGCGGTTGGGGCCAGCTACGAATAGCCTCAACCTTGGACTCATCCACTGAAATCCCATCCTTGGATACAACATATCCAAGAAAAAGCTCTGTATCGGTTAAGAACACACATTTTTTGATTGCCCCAAATAATTTTTCAGCACGCAAAACAGTAAGAACTTCCCTTAAGTGCTGTAAGTGTTGTTCAGGCGTGGCACTATATATTAAAATATCATCGAAATAAATGACAACAGATTTACCGATAAAAGGGCGAAGGGCCTGGTTCATCATCCTCATGAAGGTGCTAGGCGCATTGGACAGACCGAACGACATCACCATCCACTCATAAAGACCCTCCCGAATTTTGAACGCTGTTTTCCATTCATCCCCTGGCCTGATTCGAAGCTGATGGTACCCACTCTTCAAGTCCAGCTTCGAGAACACCTTTGCATTACCCAACTGATCTAGCAGATCATCCAGCCTTGGAATTGGAAAGCGATACTTCACTGTGATCTTGTTAATGGCCCTGCTGTCAACGCATATCCTCCACGTTCCATCTTTTTTTGGAATTAACAGGGCTGGTACTGCACACGGGCTAAGGCTTTCACGAATAAAGCCCTTAGACAATAGTTCCTCCACTTGTCTCTGCAGCTCTTCATGCTCTTTCGGACTCATACGATAATGAGGCCGATTGGGCAAACTCGAATTGGGCACCAAATCAATCTGGTGCTGAATATCCCTCAGAGGGGGCAACCCATCTGGTAAGTCTGCTGGAAACACATCCTGAAATTTCTGCAGAAGAGGTTGAACCATTGCTGGAACATCTTCTTCTACCAAGGCCTTAGAACCCTCTTTCGCCACTAACACAAGAACCACCTTGCTTGTTGACAACTCCTCTTCAAACTGTATTCTCGTCAGAAGGGTGGTGCCCTCCCCAGTTTGTGGTTTGGGTACAACCTCCTTGGAAGGCAGCAACACAATCTTCACCCCTTTGAATGATAGCGCATATGTATTAGCGCCCCCGTCATGAACCACTTTACGATCAAACTGCCATGGTCTCCCCAATAGAAGGTGGCAAGCATCCATGGCCACAACATCACACCAGATTTCATCCCTGTACTTGGAACCAATAGAGAAAGCAACTAAACATCTTTTGGAAACTTTAACTTCGTTACCTTTCTTCAACCATGAAAGCTTGTAGGGACTGGGATGAGCCTCTGTCTTTAGACCAAGCTTTTGGACTGCCTCTTCCGCCACCACGTTCTCGCAGCTCCCGGAATCAATCACAAATCGACACACCTTCCCTCCAATGGTACAAGTAGACTGAAACACATTACCGCGGAGCCACGAATCGCCCTCTGCTTCACGCGGAGCATAGCACAATCGCTGAACAACAAATAACAGACCGTTATCCCCAACTACTTCTTCCACAACCTCCTCATCATATGCTGCCTCTTGCTCGTATGACCCGCATTGCTCATTCACAACTCCATTAGAATCCACAAATAAAGCTTTTCCTGGTCGCTCGCCCTTTCTACACTCAAAGGCATGATGACCAGGCTCGCCACATTTAAAACACTTCGATCCAGAACCAGAACCAGCACCTGCCCTAATTGCTGGCGGAGTAGTGGGGGGCAGGCTAGCAATTGGCTTGGCGGAAGTATTGCCAACCGTGGCTTGACGGAAGGCCGACGACTCGCCTGTTTCTCTATCTGCAACGCCTTTTGATATGCATCGGAGACAGAGAATAATTCGAACATATTTAACGTAAACTGAAACTGTTCACGCAATCCTCCCACGTACCTCGATACCAACTGCTCCTCAGTTTCTGCAAGATCATTCCGAGCTATCAATTGATGGAACTCTGTGGTGTAATCATCCACAGAACGCGAATTCTGACGAAGATTCTGTAGCCACTGATACATCTGACGCGAGTAGTTGTGGGGCAGAAAAGCCACCCGCATCTTTTTCTTTAATTTTTCCCACGAACTAATCTTGTCCTTTCCCTGCCGCAACCGAGTCTGCTTCAATTGCTGCCACCATGCCGCGGCTCTACCCCTGAATCTGGTAGCCACCAGCGACACCCGTTTATCCTCTGGAACTTGTTTGAACTCCAGGACTTCATCCATAGCCGCAACCCAATCAAGGAACTCCTCTGGCGTCAAACCCCCCTGGAACTCAGGCAAGTCGATCCTCAAACCAGACTCCCATGGACGGAAATCATGGTTATCAGCCATGATCTCCCGGCCTCTGCCCCTCTGTTGATGAAAGCCACCGCCGCCAGCCCTGCCAACGCCGAATGCCCCCGTAACAAAAGGGTTTTCAGCCGCTTCACCATCCGTACTTTCGTCCTCCTCTCGAGGCCGCCGATCGTATGGTTGATGGCGAGGTGGATTCCCCCCAACAGCTAGGGCAGCAACTTGTTCGGTTAAAGAAGCTATTGCAGCCGATAGTTGTTGGAATCGCGCCTCCGTTCGCGCCTCCTGCGCTACGTCATCTCTTTCATAGATGTCCTCCAGATTAGCGGTACGATCGCCTCCTCGACCTCCAGCACGTCCTCCGGCCATAGTCAGGATTGGAACTCAAAGCTCTGATACCAACTGATGCAGGGCGCCTTATGAACTACAAAAAAGACGTGCAACAATCGAACACAAACAAGAAAGTTTAGAGAAAACGCTCTCTAGACTCTTTTATCATTCAATAATACTCAAAACTGTCTCGCCCTTAAGGCTTACAACTTATTATATAGGAAACCGGAAACCCTATTTGATTTGCTCCGAAAAGGAAGCCAAATCAATTAAAAACGCAAAATTACCAAAAATGGAAAATTTGAAAATAATAGCAAAATAAAAAACTAGAGAAAATTCTAGAATGTTTCCCAAAAGCGCAGCTTAATTCGGATTTTCCTTGCCCAAGTAATTGACAAGTCAAATCTTTCCTTAAACGGCAAATTTGGACATTCGGAGCCCTAAACAGCGACGAAATCCCCAAAAACGACGCACGCCATGGCTTTAGGCCATGGGTCTTGATCCTTGGGCCGTTTCGGGTCTGACCCAAGTGGGCCCAACGCAAAATTCTACAGTGGCATAATTACGATTTTGTCACCCGAGGCTTAAAATGCCGAAAATATTCTCCCTCCATGGCTACTGCATCACACTTTATTTTCTTGGCCTAAATTAGCGCAAAAGTATTCCTTTTTTTTTTCGCATTGTCGCCACAGATAATTTGTGCCCCCTAGCTAGGATGCCTAGTTAAGGAAACCTCTGACCATGTCTTGTGCTATTCCAATGGAAAAATATGGAACTCTGGCAATATCCACTGATTTGTGCAACTGGGAGCAAACAAACTGATTGCTCAAAGGCCGGCACACCTCTCGGATGAGCGTGGCTGTTATATCTTTCAATTCATTTGTTGGGTCACTTTGCTCAACTGGAATAGTTTTCATTTCGGAAGGCATTCTGCGGAGTGTCCCTCGTGCAAAAAATGTGATGTAAAGTCAGTTGCTGGCAAGGCTGTTGAGTGACGGCATTATTGTGTTGGGTTTAAAAAATAAACAGGTTGGGAGACCTGCAGCAGAGGGTTGGAACTGCATCAAGGTCGGTACAAACTCAACCTGAAATTTCGAACCTAAGATTTTAAGAGGGAGCGAATCTTTAAGTTAAAAGTCTGAACAATGAGCTGCAAACGCTTACGATTTAATATATTAATGTTGGGTTGATGTGTCCCACAATGTTCCATCATTCTTTTAATCTTCAAAATTGACATGATAATGTGAGGGACTGGTTTTATGCACGTTGTTGTACCAATTTGTTCTTTCAAATGTTTACAGCAACAGAATGAAATTGAAATTTTGCAACTTTGTTGTCCATTGTTCCCTTATGTCTTCAATACTCGACAAGGATACGATGCAAAGTGATATATAGACATTGCATAATTTGCATGTATACGAGGAATAACTGCCAAGCTTTCCGTTTTCATTCAAAAATTAAAATTTCCAATCATACAAATATATAGTATCTCCCGATATGTATGGTAATATCAGCCACGTTTGATTTGCGAGTACACCGGAAATACATAATCTTAAATATTTAGGCAGCATAAGTGGATGGTGGGACTGGCCTCCAAAATTAGTCGAGGTGCATAATTTCAAATATTTAGGCAGCATAAGTGGATGGTGGTGTAACGCCCCCAAAATTTGGGCACATTAATTATTATTACAGACCATAATTAAAGTCTAGTCATAAACTTTAATACAAATAACATTGTCCCCATCTATAATATAAATAACAACCAGGATGGTTCTAGGTCTTCTTCTACCCCTGCGCCGGGTCATTCCCCATTCCGGTAGCACTGCCTGCTCCAAAGGACTGATCTCCATAGTATTGATCCTGTCCATCTCGATAATCTGACATAATACGTCAGAGTTGCACAAGCAACATCGTGGTATATATTATGTCAGGGTCACACAAGTGCAACACCGTGAGTAACAAAGCCTAGTAGTCTACACTACCCAATCTCTAATAACTAGCAATTCTAGAACAATGAGCTCAAAAACAGTAGTTCAGACTTGTGAACAGTGAAACCATGCAATGCACCATGCGTGTCTATGCGGATCAGAGTATCATGCGTAGAAAACAGTATCTCATTTCATTGTCACGTGTCAGTTTCTCAAAACAGTTTCTCATTTTGTTTCTCATCAGTCTTTCTCAAACAGTAACTCATTTCCTTAACTCATCACATATCTCAAATCATTTTCTCGTTTAGTGCCTCTTTCAGCATTCTTCTTCAAATTTCATACATCTCCCACCACTAGAAAGTTATTGGTTCGCTTACGCTTCCTTTCACCTGGCGGCACCAACCTTTCCGCTAGAGGCCCCAGCCGTCGTGCATCACCGAACTTAACAGCCTGTTTGGACGGTCCGTCCGCCCCGCAACTCACACGACATAGTCCCGGCCGTCTCATATCACTGAACTTAACCAGTCTGTTTATGAGGTCCGTTCACCGTGTGTTGTACACGCTTAGCCCAAACCTCCAAGTTCTCTCTGCGGAACTTGAGGTGGCGCTCTCGCTGTACTACCGTATCAAATCCATTCCGTCAAGTTCTCTCCGCGAACTTGGGGTGGCATCAAATCCGTCTCATCTCATTCCATTTCATTTCATTCCCAAAAGTTTCATTTCTCATTTCGAAACACATTTTCATTCTCATCTCTATTTTCTCATCAACAACTATTCAAACTTTTTCAATTCTTGTGTCATAACGTACCGTGTACGTGCTCAATGCCACATGCTCAAAAATTATGCTCATGCATTATTTCTAAAAACTTTCCTTATAAAATCATGCACTTTTATGCACAATTTTTCCCAAAATAAACATTTCTCTCCATAAACCTTATTTCTTTCAAAAAATTCAATTTCTCTCTTTTCCTTTAAAAACTCCACTTATTTCTTTCTAGAAGAAATAAAATTAGTAAACTTTCTTTTGCTTGCAATTTCTCAAAAATTGACTTTTTTTAGAAATTCATCACCAAAGGATTTAACCCATCTTTGTCATAAAATTTTCACACCAAAAATCTAGATAAACAATTAAAATCTTCTTTTTAGAAAATCCAACTTTTTCTAAAAAGTTTCTTCTAAACTTTCTTGAAAACTTTCTTTTCCATGAAACTTTATCAACCTTTTACAAAAAAACTTTTTAACACAACAACCCACTTTTATTTAGAAGAAATATTTCCACTAAATTTTTAATAGAAAATTTCTAGAAAAAAAAAAACTGATGTTGGAAAATTTCATCCACTCACTTTATTATTAAAACTTCTAATCTTTCCAAAAATAAAACTATTTAATCATGTAAAAACTTTGTTAGCAAAATTTATACACTTCCTAGAAATGATCAATCTCTTAATTTTAGGAAGAACCATCTAAGTAATAAATCAAGTTGGTAACTCTCCCAAATAAATTAGTAGTTTCGTGAAACTAGAAGCTTTCTAATAAACCATATTTAAACTTATCTTCTAATCTCTTCTAATCAACTTTAAACTAGTTTAATCTCATGAATCCAACCTCTAATTTCATGAAGAACCATTCTAATTAACCACTAATTAGAACCCTTAACCTTTTTTCAACATGAAATCATCTCTTTAATCTTTCTTAGAAACTAAGTAACAACTAAGAAACCTTAATACATGCATGATTTTGTTTAAACATGCTTCAAATTCCAACATGGAAAACTAATTAGAAATTACTAATTGAACTAGAAATAACTAATTAGAAAGATGGTAGAGTAAACTACCTCAAATTTCCGGGTGTTAACGGGAAGCCGATAAGCAATCCTTTGTGAGTGAGATGGCTCTTCTAATCAACCAACTCTCTTATAATAACTTAGTAAGGAGTTAATTAAGGTCTAAATGAGTTGACTTTGGTGGGATTAGAATAGGTTATTAATAGTTGGGAAAGAAGAAAGCACAAATATAGTATGTGGGAAAGGTGACAAGTTGACAATGAAGGGTGGCCTTAAATAGCCAAAACAAGGTTCTCTCTCCCAGTCTCCCTCCTCAAAAACTTTCGGCTCTCTCCCTCTCCCTTTTGGCCGAACTACTTGAGTGTAAATGTGTGCCATAAATTGGCACATGGGAAGTACACAAGTGGGTGTAACTTGCACTCTATACTTCTAGGTTCTAAGGTATAGGTACAAGTACTTGGGGTTCTAGGGAATCTAGGAAAATATGCTTGGGAAGAAAACATGCTATTATAAGGCCTCTTGTTGTGTGGAATTTTGCATAGTCACCTTTGTTGGGAAGAAAGCATGTATTACAAGTTTTTGGCGCCGTTGCCGGGGACTTATTATTTTTTCTATAACGAAATTTGGAGATTTGAATTGATTTTGCCCTTCTACTAGTTGTAGTTAGCAACTTTATTAGTTTAGTTAGTACTATATAAAGAAAAAAAAAAACACTTTGCATTTAACCTAGTGTTCTTACCATTTAATTCTCTATTATTTCCGTGTTTCATTTTTGTTTGTTTTTCTAGTACAAGTCTGACTTGGTTTTAAAGTGCAGTAAGACATACTTAGGGTACAAGTGTTTTATTGCGATATTTTTTAAACCACGGTAATTTCCTTGCATCCATTGTCGTTGGAGGCAGTAGCAACTTGCAGGTCAGTAAGTCTAATCTTATTTTTTTTATTCGTTCATTTTTTTTATTCCACTTTGGTTGTGTTTATTGTTAATTTTGTTTTCTTTACGGTGATAAGTGTTTAAAAAAAAAATTTGGTGGTTAGTTTTGCATGATCATTGGGTTTCATGATAATATAAATCATCTTGAATCAAAACTCCTCTAAAAAAAAGTTGAAAAATCGACAACAACTATAATTGATTAAAAATGGGAGACGTAGTCGAAAATAATAAAACTCTTTGAGATTTATTTGCTCCAATTTCCACAGACCCACCATCCTGCATAGTGTTACCCACCACCAATGCAACACACTTTGAGCTTAAACCGCAAATTATTCAATTGTTGCCCGCAAATTATTCAAAGATTTTCTCGACATATGCTCTACATTTAAATTCCAAATTTTTTCTGATGAGTCGGTTAGGCTACGACTTTTTCCTTTTTCTTTAAAAGATAAAGCAAAGGGATGGTTGAAATCTTTACCCTCAGGCACAATAACTTCATGGGAAATTCTTGTAAAAAAATTCCTCTCCAAATTTTTTCCAATGTCCAAAACAAATGAGTTGAGAAGAGAAATTGCTAATTTTTGTCAAGAGGAACATGAAAAGTTTTATGAAAGTTGGGAAAGATTCAAGAATTGTATTCTTAAGTGTCCCCATCACGGTTTCGAGACAAGGAGACTTGTTCAATACTTTTACAATGGTTTGACTCAGTCAAACCGTAATATGATAGAGTCCATGAATGGTGGTGGCTTGTTAAATCTTAGAGATCATGATGCGGCTTATGAATTTCTTGAAAATTTATTTGATAACTCTCAACAATGGGATTTTACTTCTCACCGAGACAAATCAACTTCTTCATCCAAAAGAGGAGGATTGTATGAGGTAAAAGAAGATACTGATATAAAAATAAAACTAGATAGTCTCACACGAAAGGTCGAGGCGTTAGCTTTAAATAGGACTATGGAGTCTGCCAATCGACTTCAAAGTGAAGTATGTTCTCATTGTGCTAGTCCCATGCACACGACACAGACATGTCCTTTCATGGTAAGATATTCCGAAAGCTTTAGTGAACAAGCGAATGTGCTTAATAACTATGGAAAATCTTTTGATAGTCCTTTTTCAGAGACATACAACCAAAATACACGAAATCATCCGCACTTTGCATAGAGGAACAACCAACCACTTACAAATGTAGGTGGTCAATCTTTCAACTCTCATAACCAATTCCAGAGTAATCTGAGACTTGAGATTCAAGAGGCTGTGAAATAGGGCGAACAAAAAATAAGTGAGAGAAAGGATCCTTACTAAACTCACAGAATCTGAGACTTGAGATTCAAGTTTTTACCACGCTTTACGCTCATCGTTAGTTCTAAGGTTCTTTTTGATAGCCATCAGAGAGTAAAGTTGTGCCTTGGTGTGAATCTAGGAAAGCAAACTAATTTGCAAGAGTGGAATGCCTTCTAATTGCAATTTGTGCCTTGGGGTGAATCTAGGAAAGCAAACTAATTTGAAAGAGCGGAATGCTTTCTAATTGCATTCCAAGTAGCTGAAGGTGCTATCAAATCCTTTTGGACCACTAGATGGTCTGCCCTATTCGTAACCTCGCTCCCGGACCCAAAATTTCTTGTTTTTCGCAGACCAAATTGCTTTCCAAAACGGCGGCACGAGAGTCATTATTTTTCAAATCATTTTAAACGGTTTCTCGGGTAATAAATCCATTTTCAAAAATAATCACTTTTCCAAAACAAATTATTTTTCGCGTGGCGCCATCCACAATAGTGAAAGTGAGGAATTGAAGAAGGAGAAAGGAGCTTTGACATTGAAGGGAAAGAAAAAGAGGAAATCCGATATTGGGAGTTCTGATTTGAATGAAGTCGATGCGAAGAAGAGCAAGTCAAATGAAGAGGATTTGAAGATAGCTAAGGTCGACAGTGAAGCGCTTTTGTTGAAAGAGATGATTGCATTGCGAAAGAAACCTGTTTTAGAGAATGAACCGGTGGTTGAACCTATGCCTTTGCCTAGAGCTGAAGGACATATTAGTTACGGAGGGGCACTAAGGCCTGGTGAAGGTGATGCCATTGCTCAGTATGTTCAACAAGGGAAACGTATCCCGCGTAGAGGTGAAGTTGGTCTTTCAGCTGATGAGATTCAGAAGTTTGAGAATCTTGGGTATGTAATGAGTGGTAGTAGGCATCAAAGGATGAATGCTATCCGTATCAGGAAAGAAAACCAGGTTTATAGTGCTGAGGACAAGAGGGCATTGGCCATGTTTAACTACGAGGAGAAGGCAAAGTGGGAACAAAAGGTTATGGCTGATCTGCAGTGGCTTGTGCAACGCCACATTGGACAGGATACTGGTCCATCCCATGATCCTTTTGGTGGAGCTGAAGGTGCTGATGCTTAATCGCCATGTATGTTCACTATTCCTTGATAGTGTGTGTTTGTGTGTGTTCTTTGTAATTTGGAGGATGAATCTCTATACGCTTGTGTGTTTGATAATTTGGACCTTGTTCACTATTCCTTTTGACTATGTGTGTGTGTGTGTGTTCTTTGTAATATCAGTAGCTTTTTTTCCCCCTCAGTCTAATATATTTGTGCCTGTTGCATATTTTTGTGGGTGTTTTGACTTGAAAAGCTTCGTCATCTCGATGATTTTATGAGTCTAGCTTGTGTTTTAGGATGGGCATTGTCCAAATTGTGTTAAGCATGTGCAATATGATGGAATACTTGTCAATTAAGAAGCCCCATTCATTATTTAGGGCCTGTAATATAGGTGCAATAGACATTATAGTTCCCTATGTTTACGCTTTCCTTACCTCCTCTTTCTTATTCTATTCCATACTCGCTAAGTGACTCAATGTTACTCATGTTGGAGGTAAATTGCTAATGAATCATGTGTATCGGGGTTTATTTTTGTTGCTATGTTCCCGTTTATTTTTGTTGCGGTGGTCCCTTCTTTTGCAGTGTATGGTTGTTTAAGACTTTCTTTGATCATGTTTGTCGGCAAGTTGTATAAGTATATTTTTCGCATACGCAGGCTTATTCACTAGTTATAAGAAAAGTGAACCTTGTGTCTTGTCGTGAGATGATGTATGTTTTCACTCTCATGACATGCCTTGAATGGGGCGAGTAATCTCGCTAAGATTTGGGACAGAGGAAATGATAAAGCATGTTAGATAATGCAGTGGACAATGAGATTAGCAATGTTCTAAAACTCGCCAGGCGCTAGTCGGGCGGAGAAGGGTCGCCTAGAGCCAAGGCGCCGACTTGTTGGCCGCCTAGCGCCCCAGGTGGGAACTAGACGCTGACCTGTCAGCTTCCTAATCTAGGCGTTGGACCACCACCTAGTAGAGGTGTCAAACGGGCCGAGTCGGCACGGGCACGACATGAGCACGGCACGTTCAATGGCGGCACGGCACGCCAGAGGCACGGTAAAAACCTGGCACGACACGGAACGACGGTATAAGTTAGCACGTGGCACGACACGGGCACGGATTTGAGTGGACACGACACGGGCACGGCACGGTATAAGGCGGCACGTGGCACGGCACGTCACGGGCTTCTACGGGCACGACACGAAGTCAACGGGGCACGACGCACGGCACGGCATGGATTTATTCTAGTACGGCACGGCACGGGCACGGGCACTAGCCCGGGCACGAGCACAGAAATTGGCACGGCACGGAAGTAGGACAAGCATGGCACGACACGGGCACGTTGTAGCGCGGACGCACGGTTCTAGCAAGGCACGTTGGCACGGCACGACACGGCCCACGGGCACAGCAGGAGGCAAAAAAAAAATTGTTAAATACTTTATTTCTATCATTGTATGTATTTTTTGATAATCCAAAAAAAGGAAGAATTAATTTTTTGTTATTTTAGTGAATTATATATTTTGATCAAGTTAATAAAAATTGAAGTCAAGACATGAACAAAAAAATTAAAAACAAAAAAAAGAAACAAAAGGGAAAAATAAGTTACAATTTTAAATTTTATATTATTTTATTTTATCTTATTTTGAGAGCGAGAGAGAGAGAGAGAGAGTTTGGACTATGGACAACAAAAAATAAATAAGTTTTTAAAACATTTTATATGATTAATAAATTTTAAATCAAAATTCAAACATGAAAAAAAATGTTCACCGGCATCGGCATTATACCGCACGTTCCCAAATATTACATATTTACATATGCTGATATTATACATTTATACTCATATAGTCTTATACATAATACATTGCTAGATTGCCTTTTATGAGTTTATCTAATAAAGATTTTGAAAAAAAAAATATTAATTTGTTTTTGTGAAAATTTTAAAAAATAAATAAATAATCTATGTTTGTTTAAGTAAGTCATGACTCATGAACAAAAATATAAAAAATAAAAAAAATAATATATTTTTTTAGAGAGAGAGTGAGTGAGATAGATAGTTAGAGAAAAAAAATTACAAATTGTTTTTATAAATAAAATGATAGAAATTCAAATTATAGGAATTAAATTCTTTTATTAAATTATAAAATACTCACAATAATAGACCTCCACTTTTCGGACCAAATTTCGACGATCGGAACCGTTAGATGTGTTTAAAACGTGTTTTCAATGTCCTACGCAAAGATTTGGCAAAAAATAGTGCTCGGAAGGGCTTGATCGGAGTAGATTTTCGTAAAACTACTTTACGAAAACCTTGTCCGATCAAGCCCTTCTAGCTAGTTTTTTTTTTCCCAAATCCTTGCATAGTATCTTAAAAACACGTTCTAAACACATCTAACGGTTCTGATTTTGAAAAAATTGATTAGGTGGCGTTGAAGTGGTGCGTTATAGTACTGAAATTCCACGAAATGCACTAAATGTGCTCTGATCGTGTGGTTGCCGATATCGGATGATCATCAATTTGGGCGAGAATGATAAAATCGATAAGATATTAAATCGTAACGGTTTAGATCGAACATTCGGAAAAACGAGTGTTTACCTACCTTTCAATTCTATACATCGAACTTACTTCTATATGAACAAAGTTACTATGTTATAGTATAATGTACGATAGCCACACAATCGCAACACAACTATGATGATCCACACCGTTCACTTTGTTTGTCTTGATGTTTTAATGACTCTCGCCAATTTTTGCGTCTATTGGATTTTGAAAGGTCCTTCATCGGAACACAATTAGGACGATCTTCACCGTTTATTACCAAAAAATAGCTTTTGGCTCCCACTTTTTGGCCCCCCGTGTCTAATCTGAACCGTTAAATATTTCAACATAATGTTTTGTATGGCTTTGCAAAAACCCAGGTCGATTGGATATGCGCAACTCGTCGATCCAAGCTATGCACATCCAATTGATTTTAAAATTTACAGTTTTGGATGTACCAATTACGCATATCCAATTGTTCTGATTTTTTGCAAGAGAGTACAAAACTTTATTTAAAAATTATTTAACGGTTCAGATTATTCACGCGAGATCAAAAAGTGGGACCCAAAGTGCCATTTTCTGTGCACTAATCTGTTACCGGTAGCCCTATATTTTAGGGGTATAAATACCCCATTATAACTACTGCAGCCACAGTAATTGCAACGCTAATCTCTCTCTCTCTCTCTCTCTCTCTCTCTCTCTCTCTCTCTACATTCTCGAACGGTCTCGAACTCTTGATCTCTCTCTCTCTCTCGAACGGTCCACCACCGATCGACCACCATCCACCACCACAACACCAGTCCACCACCGATCGACCACCATCCACCACTCCACCACGGATCGACCACCATCCACCACCACAACCCCAATCCACCACTGATCGACCACCATCCACCACCACAACACCAGTCCACCACCGATCGACCACCATCCACCACCAGTCCACCACTATTTGTGGCTAGGGTTTGTGTGTGTGTGTGTATAACAGTGTAACTGTGTAAGACTCTGAGTCTCCACCACTGTGGTCAACCGAAGGGTAAGACACTAAGACTCTGTGTGTGTGTGTTGGATTTGTTGATTTGTTCCACCGTTCTGATTATTTGATCTGTGTTTGGATTTCTGTAGATCAGTAGATGGATGCGAGTAATTTTGATTTTGGAGTGGGGGATCCTAACCCCCACTCTGAGTCTTCTGATGATGAACATGGTGGAAACCATGTCCCTGTTCATGTTGCAACACAGGGACAGGGTTTGGAGTCTGTTAGTGAAGCTGCCTCCACTGGAAGAGGACGTTCGGGTTCTACTCCGACTGCAGCTTCGACTCCTACAAATTCAATGGTTAGTGGTTCAAAAAAGAAACGCACATCTTGGGTATGGCAACATTTCTCTATAAATAAAAACTACAAAGATGAAAATGGTATTGATTTAGGGCCTAAGGCAATATGCAATTATTGTGGCATAGTATATGGATGCAAAAGTTTAAACGGTGTAGGGCAGCATGGTAGGCACATTCACGCTAAACATCCAGAAAAAATTGTGCATTTGAGTGGTGAGTCTGATAGTAGTATGCGAAATTTTGTTTATACGAAAGAAAAAAATGAGAGATGGACTTGCCCGTTACGTAGCATCAGCAGAACAACCATTTACGTTTCGTGATGATATTAGATTTGAACATTTTATTAAAACTTGCTTTTATCCTCCATTTTCTAAAGTTTCTCGAAATACAACCCGTAGTGATACGAAGAAAGCGTATTTTGAAGTTAGAAAATATTTGATTTCTGAACTTGCTGGAATTGGTGCAATCTCTTTTACTTCTGATATGTGGTCTGGTATAAATAATCGTGGTTATATGTGTGTGACTGCTCATTATATAGACTCTACATGGACTTTGCGAAAAAAAATTATTGCTTTCCGTTTAGTGGAGTTTCCTCATGATGCTGATCCAATTTTTGAAGGTGTTATGACTGTTTTTAAGGATTATAAAGTTATTGATAAAGTTTTTAGCCTTACTTTAGACAATGTCTCTGCTAATACTGCTGCATTACCATTGTTTAGAAGAAATTTGAATCCTGCATATTTTGGTGACTTATTGCATGTTCGATGTGTGTGCCATGTCATTAACTTAGTTGTGCAAGATGGTTTGAAACATATAGCACCACATATTTCAAAAATTCGAGCTACTATTCTTTTTATTGGTACTTCCTCATCTAGGCAACAAGAATTTGATAAATTGTGTGCTACATGTTATAATTTGAAGTCCAAACAAATGAATTCTGATGTTCCTACTCGTTGGAATTCGACCTATCTTATGTTAAAGTCTTGTAGGAAATATAGTGATGCAATATCTGCTTTTGTTAACCAGAGGTATTGTGGTGCTGCCTTAACTCCAGCTGATTGGAATATCGCTTTCGAGTTCATGAAATTTTTGAAAGTGTTTTATGTTGCTACCTTAGCTTGTTCGGGTGTTCATTATCCTACCTCTTCTATTGTGCTTAATCATCTTTACAATATTAGTCTAAATTTGCGTAATCATAGGGCACAACCAAATTTTGTAAATGCTTGTATAGATATGGAAGTAAAATTGAGAAAATATTGTGAGGACATGCCATCATTATTTATGTTAGCTGCAGTAATGGACCCTAGGATTAAGGTAGCTGGTGTTTCTGTGCTTTTAAGAGAGATTGGTACCAATTTAAGGATTAATACTTTACCTTCTTCTGATTCCACCACCACCACCGACACTCCACCTAGCCCACCACCACCACTACCACGCCACAACCAGCACACTACCACCACTATACCACCACATTGCACACTATTACTCCACTGCCACCACAACTCAACATCATTCCACCACCAGCATTAATCCACTGCCACTATTACACCGCCACCCCACCACCACCCCCGGCACCTCCCAATCACCACTCCACCACTACCACAAATACATGACGACCATTAGTAAAATTAAGAGACAATTAGAAGGAAAAAAAATTCATTTTTCTAATTCAGTGCTTAATATGTTTTATCAAACAACTTTTCAGCTTAAAAAATTTCAGCAATCAGTTTTCAATACTTAATTTTCAGCTTTCAGTTTTCAGTTTTATCAAACAGAGTAGTCTAATTAAAAATAATTTTTTTGACTAGGAATACATTGTGTGAGAATCAAGACAGAAGAATTTTACACTCTAAGGAAAGAATTGGGTTGCAAGTAAAAGATTTGGTTTAACAGGAAAGTTCCAATGGGTATCCAAATGAAAATCAATAATTACATTTTAAGGAAAGAATTGGGCTGCAAGTAAAAGAGGAAACTGTCCATATACAACTCTGAGGTAAGTATTATAAAATATAAAATAAACAAACAAAAGGGTTTGAGGAGAACGTTGCTTGTCTTCCCGAAGGAAGCAAAAGCTGAAAGTAAAAGAATATTGGGTTTACTTTAGAAGAAAACAAAATGTGGCTGGGAGACCAAATTGAACATCTTTTAGAAGAAAGCAAGAGAACTATAAGATAAGCAATTATGCATCGCAACTTGGACTTGAAAACCTCCCATGTTTAATTTGGTCTTCCAGCCACATTCTGTTTCCAAGTTCTTTGGATTTTCGGCAGGTTGCGTAACGGACTTTGCTGCTTTCCAATAACTCCATGACTACTTAGACTTGATTTTTGGCTGCAAACGTTTCAAGAGTACACAAGGCCTGAGAAAGAAGCATGATCTAGAACAACTGGTACATATAGCTCACCTTTTCCAGAGTCAGTTTTGTAAACATTTGAAAGCTTAAGCTTAATATGGACAATTATCAACCACTTTTTCACCAGAGTATAATTCTTCTATTTTTATCAGAATCTTGCGATTTGCTAGTTGATTAGTGATTCTTTTTGCAAAAATCTTGGGTGAATCTATTTCCTTGATGAAAATCTTACATTTCATACCAATTCAAGATTCTCACATTTGGGTAAAACAAGCATAGCAGAATATGTAAGATAGGAGATCAATGGATAATAGTTTATCGAAAGATATCATTTGTTCTGGCAGTCCCCAGAAACCCATGGGCTAACAGGATCCCTCTCACCACAGATGGATGGTAGCCATTTTCGTCCTCACTTCCCAGGAAGGATTCAACAAAGGGGCACGCACTAGGACCGACTAGCGTCTTTAAGAACCTTGGAATTTTGATCGAAATCCGACTAGTCGGGCAAAAGTCGGCGATTAGTCGGCCAAAAGTCGCTAGTGGGCAGCCGACTGACTTAGGACCCGACTTTTAGAACCTTGGAATTTTGATCGTAGATTGAAACTTGATGCATCTGTACATGTGGTTAATATCGGTCCATGTATTTTAATTTCAGATACGTAGCAAAGATGGCGAGGCTATGCTTCAATTGTAAAGGTTGCACAATTGCTTTCACAACACATTCGGTAAAATAGAACAACTCATCTTTCTGTATGGACCAACAAATTATGTAAATTTAAGAAATTAGTGGACGTTGTAGAACACTAACATTGGCAAGAAAATTACACTCTGACCCCAGCCCTACTTCAAATCGCAAGTCCTCAAACCAATAAAAAAAAAGAAAAAAAAGAAAGAAAGAAAGAAGAAGCAAGTATCAAAGTTCATGAGCCAATTCCAAAAGCGAATTATCGCGTATTCACGGCATGAAAGAAATACAATAAACCACTTAGTTCGTCAACAACCAATATCCAACTTACTAATTAATTGCATAAACTCACTTACTAAATAGCAGTTCCATCAGCATTGTGGAACTGAAATTGGCCACCATGGGAGCACATAAGGGAAGGTTGTCCGGTGGGGATCGGCGGCGGGATGCGCAAGTTTACATAATAACTTCAAACTTCTGCTCCGTAGGTTGCACTCAAGAATGCGGCCTGGCAAACCCAGAAACACAATGTCTCCCTCAATTGGGTGAAAAGCTAGCATCACTAAAAGGTAAGACCAAGTCCTGTACTCAGCAAGTTTAAGATCCTCCTCACATACCATTTCACTTACATGAAATTTGTGTACCAAACTCCATTCACCACTGTTGTAATCCACGATTTCCCAAACTCTGAAAGTAAATTGCCCAAACTCAGCATACGTGAGATGACCCCGGGACTCCCCAAAGAGATGACCATAGATTCTATTGCAACATCCCTTCGGGAGAGCTATGGTTCGGAACTCTTCATTAGTTTTTTTGAACGGATCGAAAGCGAAGATGTGGTTTCCATAGACATATCTCCAGTGCAGAATACCATTGCAAACGACAGCACCGTTTCCCCTGCCTTCGAAACTAAACACGGGCTTGTTCCCCGAAATCACAGAGTCTGTCCATTCCCCTGTCTCCGAAGAGAAAATCTCCAATCTGAGATCGGGGAAAAGCCGGGATTTGTGTTCGACCTTTACAATTTGCACCACCTTAAACCTACTGATGATGCCGCTGTTGAAATCTGGAATGCAGATGAAACCAATATTGATAACCTCGAAGGGGCAGGTTGGAGGTGGAGGGAGAGCAACCCAGTGCATTGTGACGGGGTTACAAACGTAGTAACGGTGCTGCAAATATATAGTTGTAGAGCAGAGTACCAAACCATTACTCGATGATAAAAAGTGAACAGGGTTTGTTGATTGGAACGACGACGACGGACGGAGACAAGTAAGGGAGAAACCAGGTGAATTCAAAACTGGGTGATTTTCAACATCAGTTGCTAATTGAACCCCCCTCAGAGTAACTGGAACTTTCCAATTAACTGTATCCTTGTACCGGAAAAAGAGGGCGAAAGAGGGTGGGAAAGAAGAGCGATGGCGAATGTAGCAGCGAGCGAAGTAAGGAGCGGAGATTGTATCAAACCAACGCTTGCACACGCACTTACATCGATTGGCTTCTTTTAGAGGGAGCCGTTTCAGAACTTCAATGATCAGTTCTTCAGTGAGCGTGTTGAAGGAGTCCAGCAGGACCGGCACCCATCTGATTAAACTGCTGCTGCAGCGTCCGACGGAACGACTGCCGAGCTCCGCCATCTATCTATGGAAAGCAAAAAAAAAAACGACGACTTCTTCAGAGGTTGTATTTACGACTATTTATAGTACTCCTGTCGGAAGAAATCCTTTCCTAAACAAGCTCGGCTTTCAGGGTAAATTTCAGTTGACACCCCCTCTGTTTTTATCATAATCACACTAAATACCATTATAAACTTAATGCTGAGATCCATAATTTATGTAAAGATCAATTACATTTATCATTCTCTAGTTTATACACAGATATGGGCGCAAACGGGCAACACCACCTAATTTATACGCGTTACCTTCATTTATCGTACAATTACTTGAAAGTTGATACTTGTTTTTCTCGTTTCGGGCCCGTAAAGCTAAATTGAGGAGTTTAGGGTGCCAATTGAATTCATCCAAAAGAAATTGGGTTTGCATGAATTTTAGCAGGGAGCTCTCTTTGGGCACATATGTAGTCTAATTAAAAAAAAGAATTGTTTGACTAGGAATACAATGTATGAGGTCTCAGCTTCGAAACCTCGTAGGTGCTATCAATTCCTTTGGGGTAATGAGGTCAGTCCATACAATGCTTTGCTCTAGCTTTAAATGGGCCCCCAGCTAGTAGACGGTGGGATTGGTCTCCTAGGATTAGTCGAGGTGCGCGAAAGCTGACTCAGACACTTGGTTAAAAAACAAAAAAAATGTATGAGAATCAGAACAAAAGGAATTTCACACTTTTAAGGAAATAATTGGGCTACAAGTAAAAGAATTGGTTCAACAGGGAAGTTCCATGGGTATCCAAATATTTATCACTGATTACACTTTAAGAAAAGAATTGAGCTGCAAGTAACTGATCATCACTGGTATCCAAATATCAGTATTGACTATTGACGCTTTTGAATGTCTGGATTCAGTTGAGGTAACTGATTCTAACCAGGTGCTTAGTGACGCAATTGCGGTGGTGATGGCTGTGCAATGGCGGTGGTGGTAGTGGTGGTGAAGCGGCAATGGAATTTTATATATTTTTGTGCTTAACTTGATATTTCATTCATATTGTCAATTCTTGCACTTGCGAACTCCCAGAGTTTGAAAAATACACTAAAATTTTGTATCGTACAAAACCACAGTAAATGGAAATTCACTTGAACTTGTGAGTGAGCAGCTCATGTTGCTCAACATAATAAAATAAACTAGGCCTAACAAGTTTTCAACCAAAATAAATACTTCCTTCATGAAACTCGACCTTCAAGGATCAGTTGTTGTCACCTGAACCCATTCCCCATCTATAACTTCATTCCATAACGTCACATTGTTATTCCCATCAGCCACAGCCAAGATGTTTCCAGTCAATGACCAAGATACCCTCCAAACAGGGGTCTGGAAATCCTTCAAAACCTTACCATTCCATTGATCCCCTTCTGTCTGTACTGTCCATATGATAACTCTCCCATCCTGTGAAGCACTCGCAATCGTGGACTTAGGGAGTCCCAAATTAGGCGCCCAAGCTACATCCCTAAACCAATCGGTATGCATTTGAAGAGCAGGGAAGCAATCCATCTTCCAAAATCCATTAGATAGCTTCCACACTTTCACGGTGTTATCGCAACCACCAGATGCAAGCTTTTGAACGATATCTAGCTGATCAGAACCAACGGGAGCACCTAGAGCCATTGATGGAGCCCATGAAACAGAAGTGACACCGGCCGGGTGGGCCTGGTCAATGTATGATGTATCCAAGCCGTCGTCTGATCTTGCAGTGTAAATTGAGATGTTCCCATCCGAGAATCCACAGGCTAAACATAGGCCCAATTCGTGAGGGGCCCAAGAAATGGAATTCACTGAAGATTTGTGATTGTCAAAAACATGGGCTTGGGTCCACTCATTGGGGTTAGTTTCCTTCCAAACTATGACTCTATCGTCGTAAGAACAAGAAGCAAGGAGGGAACCAGACTTTGGGTGAGCCCAGGCCCCCTGCCAAACAGGTCCTTGGTGACCACTTAAGGTGGCAAGAGGCTGAGACGTTGAGTTGCTTATCCCAATTATCTTAATGGTATTATCAGCACACGCCGTTGCAAGGTGCTTGCCATAGTAATCCATTGCCACATCATGAACAGTGTCTTGATGACCAGATTCAATCTTTTGAGAAGGCATTTTCTTCCTCCAAGAAAACAACAAATCTCAGTTCTTTGTTTCTGGCCGTTGAACTTGAATCAGTTCATCTCCACCGAACACCTACATGGCAACCCTCTTGAAACAAAAGCGAGATTGTGTTGATTTTTCTGAAACAAGTTTCACATTTTGCAGAATAAGAACAAAATATTTAATCAAATTTTCAAAAGGTGAAAAGAGACAGCAACTGTTTACAGAATACATAGCAGTAGCACTGATGACTAGCATGGGAATTAGAGTACTTACGAAAATAAATAAATAAAAAAAACAAGGAAATGAGAGTACAATAATGGATAACAACTTCAATACATTAGAACGATGCAATGGTTCGCAATTATACTTTTCCACCAATTGGAAAGGAGAACAAAATAAACCAAAGGCGAGAATCAAAAGATGATGCACATATTTTCTTTTGAACAGCGAGATGATGCACATAATAGATACAACTCGAGTCAAGGAACCGTACACAGATCAATAAGGAGGATAAATGATCCAACACTACATTACCATGTTTTTGCCCTATGAAGCACCGACACTCCTAGGAGGCGTCGTATTGCCGTATGGGACACGGGGACACGGCGGGGACATGCCTAAATACGTATGGGACATGCCACGTGTCCCAATTTTTTTGAATTTTATGACGGGGACACGGCGGGGACACGTGGGGGACACGGCTGGGGGACATGGCAGGGGGCAAATTGTAATATTTAAAAAAAAATTGGGGTTACTCTGTAATTTTTTTAATTTCAGGGGTCATATTGTAATTTTTTAATTTTTTGAAGTCAAACTGTTATTATCAATCTTTAAATTTTTAATTTTTTTATAATATATATTTATATCCCCTCACACTTAAAAAAACACTCGATTTTGTTCCAGGCCCCACTGTGATATTCCGAACCGTTGATTTTGTTTAGATGAGTAAAATAATAGGTCTTGTAAAAATTCAACTCAATTAGATATCGGTAAGTGCTTGATCCAAACAATTTTGCAAAAACTGTGACAGGAACTAGTATTTTTAAAATTGTTTAGATCAAGCACTTACCGATATCCGATTGAGCTGAAATTTTGCAAGACCTTTTGTTTTACTCATTTAAACAAGATCAACGGTTTAGAACATCACAATGGGTCCCAGAAGAGTGAGGTGTTTTTTATGTATTTTTTTAAGTGTGAGGGGAACCGGACCCATACATATATAAATATATGGACCCCCTTCTAATAAGGGACCCTTATTTAAGTTTCCATGCGGACCTAGGGGTATTTTTGACTTTCCGGACCAAATTTCGACAATCCGAACGACTCAATGTCTTTAAAATGTATTTTTAAGGGCCCTCGCGAGGAATCATAAAAAAAAATAACCAGGAAGGGCTTGATCCAAACAGTTTTCGATAAAAATTATATATGTATAACTTTTATCAAAAACTGTTTGGATGAAGCCCTTCCCGGTTACTTTTTTTGATGATTCCTCGCGGGGGCCCTTAAAAACATGTTTTAAAAACATTGAGCGGTTCGGATCGTCAAAATTTGGTCCAGAAAGTCGAAAATACCCTAGGTCCGCATGAAAACTTACATAAGGGTCCCTTATTAGAAGTTTAGTGTGTATATATATATATATCCCTGTTTTCAAAATTGTCGTAACCGTGTCCGTGTCTGTGTCCGTATTCGTATCCGTGCTACATAGTTTTTGCCTCTCAAAGAGGAAGTGTGAGAGACCAAAAGGAAAGCGAGCGTAAATAACGTTTTTAAATCATCATGAGCATAGAAACATATGCATTGACCGTATCAATTAAGGAGAGACCAAAGGCATCTGTTAATATTGATTCATTTTATACCCCTATGTTACATGGATCCTTTATTTTAGCTTAAGTATCCGTGTCCGGTGTCCGACACACGTATCCTTTTTGGACACTCGGATCCTCTAATTGTATGATATTTACAGAAAAAGAATACCAAATTAGCTAGAAAAGGATATTTCTAGACTTTCACATGGACATGAAATAGACAAAACACATTTTTCTCAACTCTTCTTGTTCAAATACATCCCTAAGTGTGGACGGCCCACGGAGATCGGTGCGGTTTCGCGTTTGAAAAGATTGAAGATTGTTGGAGTCGCCACCCGGATTTGAGGTCCGAACCCGAGAAACCGATTAAAAATATGACTCGTTTGCCTATTGATTAAGATTTCACTGATCATAGCGGAACCAAAGATTTCTCGGATTCGGAGATTTGGTTACGAGAGGGGAAGGGTTTTACGGCACCCCTCTCGCCCGGTCCGTGAACCAGTCTCTACTCAACATTTTGTGGGATTTTGGAAATGTTTGAAGTTCAACTTTAAACACGAAATGGGGGATACGGGAATGACAAACACGTAAATGAATATTAAAACACCAACTAAGTGATGGTGGATGCTTGTGCGAAGTGTACAATGCGATGATAGAATGGTATAAACAAAGAAAATGACAATGAAGGAGAAAAATATAACTTAAAACACCATTTTGAACAAAATTATTTGTCTTTCTGACACTATTTGCATGTTTTGGAGGGTTTTGATATAGAAATGAGAAGAACATAAAACTACAAAGTTGTAGCCCTTCAAATTATCTACGTTTTGATATATAATACGCCCAAAACGGAGTTTGGAGTAAAAAGTTATGGCTGAAACACTGTGACTGACTTTCTGTTGGGGTTTGAGCGCTCAAGGTGGATTGAGCGCTCAAGGGTAAGACCTTGAGCGCTCAAGCTCAAAATAAAATGCTTTTCTTGATACTTTTCAGACCTTGTAGGCTCATTTCAAGTATGAGGAACTTGAATGAGCCCACTGGTCCCCCTCAGCAAGACCAAAACAGTGATTTTCACTACCTTTTGGCTTGATCAAGGCTTGAACTTGAGGTTTTGATGGATGATTGAGTAGTGGCTTAGACTATAGGCTTGATTTGAGGTATTTTGGACAGAGGAGTGTGAGTATAGGGCTGATTGGATGATTGATTGAGTGGATGAGGGTGTATTTGAGCTTAAAATGGTGATTTTGGCTTGGATGAGGTGGGTTTTGGTTGAAGAGCTGGGTTTGGACGAAATGGGTGGAATGTATGGGCTATAAATGGCTTGAGAGAGGGGCTGTTGAAGTTGGTATCTTAAAGACCCATGTGTATTTGGTCTTAAAGATAAGATTTTTGGGTTGTAGACACCCCAAAATGAGCGTTCACGTACATTTTAATCCCCAATGATGAACGGAAATACCCGGAAGAACTCTCGGATTGAAATTCTCCAAGTCAACTCAGTCAACAGTACCGCGCGGTACTTATCTCTCAACGCACGGGGCAGCCAGTGTCACGTACAGCAGAGTTTTGAAAAATTGACGGCCAGGTGTGCCGCACGGTACACAAGCTGTGCCGCACGGCACAGTTTGTGTACCGTACGGTACTGTTTACGGGTTCCCAGTTTTCACAGGTTCCCAGCAAGCCGAAAGTGTTGACAAGGTTGGTTCCCCCGCCATGGCCGAAAGGGAAGATCATGGCCGAAAGGAATAGGCTATTCCCTATGCCATTGTCCCCCTGGGCAAGAATCAAGAAAGGATTGGGAACTACATTCGGCTCCCCAATCCTCTATAAAGACCGTCCGAACTCAATGAGAAAAAAAAACCCAGACGGCCGAACCCCATACGATTTCTGTGTAAGGAAGACCACGAAACTCCATTCTTGGATACCATTTTCATTGCCAAAACCCCTTAGCCGACATCACCCTCTCTGCCAAAGCAAAAATCCAAAGCAGAGACCCATCCCCTGTTTTTAGCTCCAAAACCGTGAGTTAACCATTCCAAATTAACCAAAGTTTAAGCCTTCAATCCCTCTTACCACTATACTAGAGTGAAAGTGAGATCCAGAGAAGGTTCAAACAGCATTCAGAAGTTCAATCCGTCGCTCAATCCGAGAGTTCGAAACCGAAGGTATAAACCCGTTTCGCCAAATTCCTTGAATTTGGTACCCTGAGGGGAGGGGTACCTAGGGTGGAATGATTCTTGGTATCATTTCCATGCTTGGTATGCCCAAATTATAGCAAGTTCAGTTTCATTTCACACCTCCCGGTCGCGTCGCACGGTGAAAACATCGCCTCGTACGGAGCGATTCAACGAGGAGAGACATCTCATACTCAATACATTGCTTTCTCCCTTTAAAGTAGTTCATTTTGAATGCATTTCATACCTTGTATGTGCCTCTGATGAATCATTTCGAAAAGCCAAAGTTTCAAACTGTTTTGCAGCCAAGTGTGCCGCACGGCACTCATACTGTGCCGCACAGTACACCTTGAGTGCCGTACGGTACTCATTTAAAAATTTGACCGTTAATTTGAAGAACAGTGCCGCACGGCTCACTGTTTGTGCCGCACGGTACATCCAATGTACCGCACGGCGTACTTTTCTGGTAAAAATGTGAAATTTGAACCTTCCCCTGCAGGAACAGTTTGAAGTTTGGATTTTCGTTTGATTTCTGTTAATTACAATATCAGTCATTTGTTTTTCTCATTATTATTATCCGCTTTGTTTGATTTAAATGTTTATCTGTTAATGTTCAGCAATAAAATTGTTTTCTAATAAAATCCCACAAATGTTTAGTAAAGACCGATTTTTAATCGGGCGAACGGGGTGCATTAAAACCCTTCCCTGTTCGTAACCTGGCTCCCGGATCCAAAACGAATCTCTGGTTTTCAATTGGTTTTATGAGTCATTCTCTCAAATCATCATCTTCAAAATTGGTTTCTCGGGTCCCAAACTGCTTTTCCCAAAACCCGGGTGGCGACTCTAAAATCTTTTGTTTTTCGAACCGTTTCGAAAAACCATCTCCGAACCGCGTGGAGGCCGACCGTCCACATGGGTGTTTTGGAGGTTGAAGATGATGGAAATGGATGAGAGGGAGGCTAAAACGTGATTGAAGGATGGGAGAGAGTGGGTTTGATCTGATGAAGGGTGTGTGGGAGAGAGATCATCAGCCAAGGGAGTGGAGGAGGTTTATATAGAGAGAGAAATGGGAGGGAAATGGGTTTAATTTTTGAATTGGGTTTGGGGGATGATTGAGGAGATGTTCAAGGGTCTAGGAAGTGTATTTAGGCAGTAGAAAACATAGGTAGACGCTCCTCTTGCAGTAGAATATCATGATTAGATGCTCTGCAGAAAACTGATCTGGATTAGAGTTGAGCACTCAAAGCCGTGGGCTTGAGCGCTCAAGGTGGGATTTTTGGGTTTGAGCGCTCAAGGTTGGGGCCTTGAGCGCTCAAGGCTGTTGCTCAAAAGGTAAAACTTTGCGGGGCCGCCCCGGGTGCTACCGAACTCCGTTCCATGCGTGGTTTGAAGCGTTGGAAAGCTTGTCGAGTGTACTTTCTAACCCAAGTGGTTTGAACCCAAGATAATTTGTACATCCAAGTATGTGACCATTTTACCCTCAGAAGGTCGGGAAAACAAGTCATTTTGGTAAAACGGACACATCTCCCTCATTTCAAAATGGATTGGGACATATTATATATCAATAAAGAGGGTTTTGAATGTACTAGAAGATGGTGTAGGCTTGGGTTTGTTTTGAAATGGTTTATGGATGGTTTGAAGGGTATTTTGGTCATTTTGGTTGGTTTAAGGTTGTTCTAGGAGGGTTTAGAATGGTTTAGGGTGGTTCGGTGAGTTCAAGCCTTGTTCTTAGCCTTGAGGTATGCACGATTGGTCTATTTCATCATCGGGAATGCTTGAGTGCATCCTGGGTTCAAAATCGGGGTGTCTACAGTTGCCCCTCTTGGACGGGACTCGATGCCATTGATTTGGTATGAGTGACGTCCAAGACATAGACAACCCGACTCATTCCCCGCGATACATCTCAAGTCACAAAGGAAAACATTAAAAGATCAATCGGTCGTGCTCTACGAGCTGCCTACGTACCCCATTGTAGGGATCAGACCGGCGTAGTTCTTCGGGGCAAAGGAATAGATTGATGATTCACTTGACAATGAACGATGAATGATGATGCACACAATAGATGATTGATGATGGATGGGTGATTGTTTGAATGATTGATGAGTAATGATTGATTGAATGATTATTGGATGCGTGGGTTAGGCGGCTTTTGAATGTTTGGGGTGCGCGGGTTAGGCGGCTTTTGAACGTTTACTAGATGCGCGGGTTAGGCGGCTTTTGAATGATTGGGGTGCGCGGGTTAGGCGGCTTTTGAATGTTTATTGGATGCGCGGGTTAGGCGGCTTTTGAATGTTTTTTGGATGCGCGGGTTAGGCGGCTTTTGAATGATTGGGGTGCGCGGGTTAGGCGGCTTTTGAATGTTTATTGGATGCGCTGGTCAGGACGATTGACTTAAAAGTTGTCCCTCGGGACAAATGATTTAAAAGTTTGGTCCCTCAGGACGATTGATTTTAAAAAAAAGTTTGGTCCCTCAGGACAAATGATTTTAAAGTTTGGTCCCTCAGGACGATTGACTTAAAAGTTGTCTCTCGGGACAAATAATTTAAAAGTTTGGTCCCTCAGGACGATTGATTTTAAAGTTTGGTCCCTCAGGACGATTGACTTAAAAGTTGTCCCTCGGGACAAATGATTTAAAAGTTTGGTCCCTCAGAACGATTGATCTAAAAGTTGTCCCTCAGGACAAATGATTTAAAAGTTTGGTCCCTCAGGATGATTGATTTAAAAAAAGTTTTTCAGGGTGTTTGTAAACAAACGAAATTATGCGAATCTACGAGCCTTCCCGGGTCGTGAAACGCCAAACAATCAAATCATGCGAATCAACGAGCCTTCCCAGGTCGTGAAACGCCAAACAAATGAATTATGCAAATCAACGAGCCTTCCCGGGTCGTGAAACGCCAAACAAATGAATTATGATTTTACGTGAATCGACAAGCCTTCGCGAGTCGAAACACTAAAAGCAAATGATTGTGATTGTGATTGTGATTGTGATTGTGATTGTGATTGGATTCATTCATATGCACCAGCTAGGTGGCTAAAGCGATTAAGCGTAGTTACCCTCTGAACAACGGGGAGGCTAAATCTAATGGGGCTATCCCTTGAGCAACAAGATAGCCAATGGTAAGATGATTGTCTACTGAGCAACGAGACAATCGAGGAAATGTGATTGCTTACTGAGCAAAGAGGCAATCAATACGCTACTGATCCAAACACATTTACGTGATGGACTTAGCGACACGACGGTTCATCAACAACAAATACTTAGAACAAATGATTAAAAGCATTAACTTGATATGATTGATGCACCAGCTAGGTGGCTAAAATGATTGGGGTGCGCCAGCTAGGCGGCTAAAATGATTGAATGCACCATCTTGAATGACATTATTGAAAATGTGACCATTTCTGGTCTCGAAGTTAATTTTGATTGAGATTCATTTTGAAGATGACCATTTCTGGTCTTGAATTTAATTGTTTGTCCCTCGGGACCATTGATTTAAAAGTTTGTCCCTCAGGACGATTAATTTAAAACTGTCCCGCAGGACGATTTGATTTAAAAGTTGTCCCTCAGGACGATTGATTTGAAAAGTTGTCCCTCAGGACGCTTGATTGAAAAACTGTCCCTCAGGACGATTGATTCAAAAGTTTGTCCGTCAGGACGCTTCATTGAAAAACTGTCCCTCAGGACGATTGATTGAAAAAGTTTGTCCCTCAGGATGATTGCATGTGACTCGTGCATCAACACTTGACGACAACAACGACAAGTCGACAACATTCCTTCTTTAAAAAGTAGGGGGCTCAATGGGGTGGCTTTTTTTGCTTTACTAACTTTCCCTTTTGGGCAGGGTTTAAGTTTGCGCTTGGCATGACTTGGGTTTTGGATTGGTCTAAGGCTTTTAGGCTCCTATGTTCCTGTCCTGGATTTGGGTGTATGCTTCCCCCAGAAATGGCATCAGGCTGGCATGCCCCAATTTCGGGTTGGCGTGCCTTCACAGATGATGAACCTCAATTCTGATTTTCTTTCTCGCCTCTGCTGATGGTTTTGGCGACCAATTGACCATGTTCCCAAACACGAGTTCTTTGATGCATTGAAATTGTTTCCACGAGTCAAGGATAGACAAGACAAAGGCTAAGGAATTTGATCGCCCTTTTGACAAGAGGGTGGACATTGATAAGACTGATAGGGTCAAGGAACTTGATTGGCCCTTTGGACAAGAAGGGCGGATTTTAACGGACAAGGCTTGAGGAATTTAATTGACCATGTTGACCTGACAGATAGGAGCAAAAACGTGTTGACTCGAAAGACATGGAAGACTACGTTGACTCGAAGTTCTGAAAGATGCCAAACATGTCTTACTATTAACTTCAAAATTGTCATGATAAAATTGAATTTTTATTTTGTGATTGTTTCACTCCATCAAGTGATGTTCATTCAAATCTTCTTATCAAAACACAAGATTTCCTGCCTGATGATGCCTCATTGATTTTTCTTCAAAATGCCCCAGTTTAAAGGGTTGCTGATGAAGACCTGTTGATATGCCCCGGTTTGGATTTTTGCTTTGAATGATGCCAGCGTTTGCACAATGCTTTGACTTTTGATTTTCAAGAGGGATTAGACTGTTCCCTTTTGATTTGAATTCCCACTATCAAGTTGCACTTTGCAATCTGAAAGGACTTTTATCTAGGTTATGATGGGGCCACGGTTATGGGCTTAACAAAGGAAGGATTATAGGCTCAAAACATCTCATTTTTCCTCGAAGTTATTTGGGCTGGCAGCTATCTTGGACTCCATTCATGCCCTTTTTGCTTTTTTTGATGGGAGCTTTCTTCTTTTCCTCTTCTTTTCCTTTGTGCCTGTTTTTGATTGGCACTTTCTTTCCATTTCACTTTTCTGTTCCATTTCTTCGGTGCTCCTCATCTTGTTGTGTCTTTTGCATTTGGCATTTTCATGTGCCAACGAGTTTGAGACTTTCATTCTTGTGATGGCTTGAATTCTTATGCACCTACATCTTGGGCACGTTATATTCTTTCCTTTCACCCCAACATGGGGGATAGCTGCCTAGCTGGGTTCTTTTTCAAAGAAATTGATTCAGGCTCAAAGGGGCTTGCAATGGATATTTATGTGGGGAATAAAACAAAGAATGCCTTTCTTCATCTTGAATTGCACAACTTGATAGGGAGAACTCATGTTTGCTCTAACTTTTGCCTAGATCTCATTTTGACGTTTGATCTAGCGAGCTTTTGCCTTAACTTTTGCCTAGGCCGCCCTTGCGGGTTTTCGACCTAGCAGGCTTTTCAAGTCATTGCTTCTTGATGGCTCTGGGGAATGGTCCATTGGAAATTCTCCTTGTGCGGGGCAAGGGTTCAATCAAAATTCTTCTCGTGTTTCGAAGTGATTATCATGTTTCTCAAATGATGGTGGAAAACAATTCCAAGTTGAGGGATTATTACAAAAATCCAAGTTTATGATGACAATTTCAACACAACAAGAGATGACATTGATTTTTGATAGTTACGACCGAACCATGAAAGGTTGCCTACGTATCCCTTTGTAGGGAATCAGGTCGTGCGTAGTTTAGGACTACAAAGTTGACTCTATTTTTGGTCTTTTTTATTTTTCTTGACAATAACAACAAGACACTACAGACTCAAGGATGAAAACACATAGATGGGGAAAACATAAACAGACTCGAAATACAAACTGACTCAATCAGAAGCGAAAATTGGACTCAACACTTGAAGACTTCCAAGACTCGTGAAACATTGAATTATTGCATGGCCATTGTTGGTTCATTGATTTGGCGAGGTATTCAATTTCGCCAGTGGAGTAGAGATGGATCCGTTGTCAATGAGATCTTGTATCTTATGGCGGAGGCGATGACACTCATCGGTAGCATGACCAGGCATTTGATGAAAGGCACAGAAGGCGTTTGGGTTGTGATAGGCTGGGAGCTTTTGAGGTAAAGGAGTTGGTTGAAGTGGTTTGAGAAGACCGGCTTCGTAGAGCTCCTTATACACCAAGGATAGGGGTGTGGAGAACTGTGAGAGGGTTCTTTGTGGTTTTTGAGAGCGGTGGGTTTGGACTGTGATTCTGTTGATGGGTGCTGATTGGTTGGAGTTGTGTTTTGTGGAGCTGGATGAGGTGTTTGCATATAGGGCGTTGTCATCCCTAGAGTTGATGTTCTTGGTTTTTGGAGTGGGGTCATCTTTTCCTAGAATGCCATCCCGCATTACTTCCTCAATTGACAGGCCTGTCTCAAAGTAGGTCTCAAAGTTATGTGCCTGGGCCATCACCATGTATTGGGCCAAGTCAGATTGCAAATTCTTTGTTATGATCCTCATTTGATCCTTGTCATTAGGACGATCAGTCATTTGCGCAACCTTTGCTCTCCACCTTTTTACAAACTCTGCAAAAGACTCCTTCTCTTTCATCTTGATACTTTCAAGCTCACGAGTAGTGACCTTGAGCTGCACATTGTACTCATACTGCTTTACGAAAGCAGCCACCATTTCTTCCCAAGTTTGCCGCCTTGAGATGTCAAGAGACAAAAGCCATTGAAGTGCGGACCCTGTGAGAGTTTCATGGAACATTTGGGCCATAGTGGGCTCATCAACATCTTGCAATGAAAGGGAGCTCACATATGCTTGAATGTGTCCCCTTGGATCTCCAGTCCCATCGAACTTCTCAAAGTCCACATGTTTGAATTTCTTAGGGAGTTTGGCACCTGAGAAAATGCAGAGTCTGTCCATGTCGAACCCGGTGATGGCCCGCTTTTCACTCTTGGTCACAGATTCTTCGAGTCTAGCAATTTTGGCTAACATCTCAGCCAATTGAGGATTTTCGGGGGGAGGAGGCTGTTCCAGATGCTCATCATTAGGAATCTCATGATTTCGAGCCCCACCGTCGGGTATTTGCTGCTGAGGCGGAGGCAACCGGCTTTGGATATTTACCATAATTGCCATGAGTTGGGCGATTCGGGTGTCATTCCGGGCCCTCTCATCTTGCATTTCCTTCCTCAGTTGCTCTATCTCATTCGGGGGATCTTGTTCCTGATCTGCCGACATACTTGTTTCAGACACTGGTGATTAGGGTCGAGATAATCTTTGTCGGGTAAGGTCTTCTTCTTTGTAGGCTCAATGGTTCAGGACTGACAGTAAAGCAAAAAGTCAAACTCAGATTGTGCCCCTGGTTTCATTGAAGGAAATGTCGTGCATGCGTTGTTGTCATGTCGTGTCTAAGATCTAGACTACCGGTCTCAGTCTCACTTAAGACATTGCACGGATGTTCGAAGCAACAACCACGGGTAAGTCGTGTCGGGCAGGTTAAATTCTAAACGTCGTGGAATCAGAGCCAATCTCCTTGTAGACCATCCGAGACAGAGCAATAAGGTTGTTGAAATCCGGATACAAATGTACTTAAGGCTAGTCCGAAACACGGGGAGCCGTTCGGGCACGGCGAACACTGGAGGTATCTCAAACTCCATGGATTTAAAGTCTCCTAGACTGACATCAATTCCTATAGGTTATGCTAAGGTTAACCTATGGTTAGTCTACCGGTTTTAAATCTCACTCAAAGTCACTGCACAGCTGATTGAATCAACACCACGGGTAAGCCATTACTCGGTGGATTCGGTTTGCCAACCTAAACCTAAAACGTTGGGACCGTAATCCTTAACTTTTCTTGGCCATCCGAGACAAAGCAATGAGGTGTTGCCATCCAGTTACAAGTGACTCCAAGGCTAGTTCAAAACACGGGAAGCCGTTCGGGCACGGCAAACACCGGAGGTATCCCAAACTCCATGGATTTAAAGTCTCCTAGACTGCATGTACAACCTAGGGTTAGTCTACCGGATCCAAATCTCACTTAAGATCACTGCACAGAAGATTTTCCAACACCCCGGGTAAACCATTACTCGATAGGTACAGCGTTTCAACCTAAAGCCTAAGTGTTGACGCCGTAGCACTTTTCCTGGTCATCCGAGACAAAGCAATTTGGATGTTGCAATCCAGATACCAATGATCTTAAGGCTAGTTTGAATCACGGGTGGCCGTTCGGGCACGACCAACACCGGAGGTATCTCAAACTCCATGGATTTAAAGTCTCCTAGACTGCATTCGACAGCTTTGGAAGATTGCCCCAATCCTCAAGTTTTCTTTTAAGCGATAAGTCCTTGATATCGGATGGTCGGATTTGGGAAATTCTGGTCCACACATATTCCGACAATGATCTAAGATCGGATGCCTAAGGGCGATTGACCCTCCTCGGGCCAAGGTCCCTTAAACCCGTTTAGATCAGTGTTTAGGAATTTTGATGGTCCAAATTTTCCCACGTCCGGCCGCCCTAAAGGCTAACTTGTAAGAACAACGTGCATATGGGATGCACGACTCATCATCGGGCCAAGGCAACCTCCTACTAATGCGGGGAGCCATTCGGGCACGGCGAACACTGGAGGTATCTCAAACTCGATGGATTTAAAGTCTCCTAGACTGTATTCGACAGCTTTGGAAGATTGCCCCAATCCTCAAGTTTTCTTTTAAGCGATAAGTCCTTGATATCGGATGGTCGGATTTGGGAAATTCTGGTCCACACATATTCCGACAATGATCTAAGATCGGATGCCTAAGGGCGATTGACCCTCCTCGGGCCAAGGTCCCTTAAACCCATTTAGATCAGTGTTTAGGAATTTTGATAGTTCAAATTTTCCCACATCCGGCCGCCCTAAAGGCTAACTTGTAAGAACAACGCGCATATGGGATGCACGACTCATCATCGGGCCAAGGCAACCTTCTACTAACTGCCGAGAACCTAACTTATACTATACTTGACAACGAGAATATGTACAGATGCAAGTATTTGCGTGTATGCAATATGGCATGCTTTGGAAAGACAGTAACACATAGCACGTAACAAGATGGAGCATATAATCTTAAGACTTGGGTGGGTTGCTAAACGTGGGGTTCTATGGTTAAATATATGCAAAGGCCGGTTTTGGTCACTGAGGGTACCCCGGACTCAAAATCAAAACCGCTTCCTACCGTTAAAAACGATAGTGACGATGTGATTTATCACGGTCGAGGGCTGCTGGGCATTTCGGGATTCCCTGTCACCGGCAAGCCGGGCAGGATTGCCAAAACACGCCAGCGGGGCTAAGAACCATGCAAGTGCAATGCAAAACCAAATTTCAAACATTTGAAAAATCCCACAAAACATCTTTCGAATTAAACCCGCTTTGATTAACACATATTTCAATAGAATTACACAAGTGTAATAGAAATTGCACAAGTGTAATTAAATAAAATATATATTAACCAATATCCCCAGCGGAGTCGCCAGCTTGTGGACGGCCCACGAAGATCGGTGCGGTTTCGCGTTTGAAAAGATTGAAGATTGTTGGAGTCGCCACCCGGATTTGAGGTCCGAACCCGAGAAACCGATTAAAAATATGACTCGTTTGCCTATTGATTAAGATTTCACTGATCATAGCGGAACCAAAGTGTAAAGACCTGCAAATTTGTGTTAAATAATAAAGATGTGGAATCGGACATGTTGTGTTGTTTGTTGTGGTGTGTTGTTGGCTGCGTGTTATTGTTATATGTTGCTTGTTGTGTGTGGTTGTTTGTGTGTTGCTTATTGTGCATTATCCTGTACATTTCTTAGTTGATTTGATTGTGTTCGTGGAATTGGGAATTGTGCGGTATTCGTTGTACATTTTATGAAATGTGTCTCGATATTGAGGAAGTATCTATCGAAGAAATCAAAATGCGTGGTTATGTTGAGAAACTGGAGCCTTTGGGTATGATGAGAAGTAAGGGGAATTGATTGTCAGTGAAAAGACTGGGATAAAGTCGTGGTGATCTTGATGTGGTGTTGAAATGGAAACTAAATGGTAAAGAGTACTTACGATCGATTGGAAACCTTCAAGCGTGGTTATGTATATGTGGTGTTGTGTATGCGCGAGGGTGTATTTATGTGTGTGTACATGTATGTGTATGTATGTGTGTGACGAGACATGCATTTAAAGAAAGAATGACTTTTAAAATTGGGCCTATGCCTTGTAGGTTCACTCACAAGCATGGTGCACTGCATATATATATAGGGTTTGTGAGGGATTTTTCTACTGGGCTAGTGTAGCTCAACCTATCAATTTTCAGGTATTCGATGAGGAGCATGGCGTGAAGTGCATCGGGAGTGCATGAAATCTTTTGAAGGCATCATTGATCATTGTTTCTTATTGAAACTTAGTAGGTACTCATTTGGGAGATGATCATTTTTTTTTTTTTAAAAACCAAGATGGGTTTGTAACCTTATACTTTCTTTAAAAATCTCCCTTTGTTTGGAATAATGTAATCAATTTATTATCTCCATTCATGTTTTCCAATGGGATAAAAGAAGAAGGTTTATGAAACATGGCACTTTATTTCTAAAAATGTTTACTTTTTATTGTTTAAAAATCCAGGGCGTGACAACTTGGTATCAGAGCATTAGGTTCGAAAACCTAGGAACCGTGGGGAGACTTGAAGTCTCGGGGCTGAAATCCTTGCATGGTTTTCACATGAAAGACATTGTTTTCACAAACATTGTGTGTTTGCATGGGTAACATACATCTACGTGGCATGGCATTTGTGTTTTCATAGGAGGATATGGTGTTGTTGAACCGTTCATTTATAACCTAGATGTGGTTGATTAAATGTTGAACTTTTGATGAACACGTGTTACAAAACGCCAGTTGGACTTATAAAAAGTGTTAATGTGAAATGATGGGCACAATTTTGAATGAAATGAAAGAACACGTGATGATTGTGAAAGTGAGGAAGCACATGATTATTTGAGGAAAGATGAGTGTGAGTACATTAGCATAGTAATACGCCGTGAAAAGCGTTGGTACGCCGTGAAAAGCGTTGGTTACGCCGTGAAAAGCGTTGGTACGCCGTGAAAGCGTTGGTTATTATTAGTATTACCCGGATATCGGGCCATGGGTGCACGGAGCCCGCGAAATCCGGCAGGGGTGTACGGAGCCCGTGAAATCCGGCAGAGGGATAAACTCCCTATATATATATATTTACCCGTCTATCGGGCCATGGGTGCACGGAGCCCGCGAAATCCGGCAGGGGTGTACGGAGCCCGTGAAATCCGGCAGAGGGATAAACTCCCTATATATATATTTACCCGTCTATCGGGCCATGGGTGCACGGAGCCCGAGAAATCCGGCAGAGGGATAAACTCCCTATATATATATGGGTGGACGGAGCCCGTGAAATCCGGCAGAGGGACAGAGTTCCTGTATATATTATTACCCGTCTATCGGGCCATGGGTGCACGGAGCCCGTGAAATCCGGCAGAGGGATAAACTCCCTGTATATATATTACTACCCGTGCATCGGGCCATGGGTGAACGGAGCCCGCGAAATCCGGCAGAGGGACGTACTCCCTAGACATGTGGTTATGGACTTGTGAAAGTATCGTAAATGTGGAAATAAGTGAAAGATGTGATAGATTTAATCATTGTGACACTTGATACATATGAGATAACACTGGGAACTAGATTGAGTTAATGAGAAAGAAAGACTTGAAATGTGATAATGGTGGAGTTCGGATACGTGAGGCACAATTGGTGAAACTTCTGTGTGAATGGGGGTGTGTAGTTGGACAGAATTTGGGGACACCTACAAGGGTAAAATGAATAAAGCTAGAGACACGGGTGGACACGTACTAGAACTTGTCATTAATGTGTTGAAATTTTGCTGATCATTACAGAAAGTAAATATGCGCTTTGTATGCTCGATATGGATTGTTTTATTTGAACTTCCTTCTTATGGATTTTGGTTATTGGAGTAATTGCTGTGTGATGTATGTGGGTGTCTTGAATCGAAATTTCGTGGTCGTTGTGTGTAATTAATGTCGTGTTGGCGCCCTACATCTATGGCTATTCGTGCATGAGTTTATGGTTTATGGCATAAGAAATTTCGAGGACGAAATTTTTGTAAGGAGGGTAGAATGTAAAGACCTGCAAATTTGTGTTAAATAATAAAGATGTGGAATCGGACATGTTGTGTTGTTTGTTGTGGTGTGTTGTTGGCTGCGTGTTATTGTTATATGTTGCTTGTTGTGTGTGGTTGTTTGTGTGTTGCTTATTGTGCATTATCCTGTACATTTCTTAGTTGATTTGATTGTGTTCGTGGAATTGGGAATTGTGCGGTATTCGTTGTACATTTTATGAAATGTGTCTCGATATTGAGGAAGTATCTATCGAAGAAATCAAAATGCGTGGTTATGTTGAGAAACTGGAGCCTTTGGGTATGATGAGAAGTAAGGGGAATTGATTGTCAGTGAAAAGACTGGGATAAAGTCGTGGTGATCCTGATGTGGTATTGAAATGGAAACTAAATGGTAAAGAGTACTTACGATCGATTGGAAACCTTCAAGCGTGGTTATGTATATGTGGTGTTGTGTATGCGCGAGGGTGTATTTATGTGTGTGTACATGTATGTGTATGTATGTGTGTGACGAGACATGCATTTAAAGAAAGAATGACTTTTAAAATTGAGCCTATGCCTTGTAGGTTCACTCACAAGCATGGTGCACTGCATATATATATAGGGTTTGTGAGGGATTTTTCTACTGGGCTAGTGTAGCTCAACCTATCAATTTTCAGGTATTCGATGAGGAGCATGGCGTGAAGTGCATCGGGAGTGCATGAAATCTTTTGAAGGCATCATTGATCATTGTTTCTTATTGAAACTTAGTAGGTACTCATTTGGGAGATGATCATTTTTTTTTTTTTAAAAACCAAGATGGGTTTGTAACCTTATACTTTCTTTAAAAATCTCCCTTTGTTTGGAATAATGTAATCAATTTATTATCTCCATTCATGTTTTCCAATGGGATAAAAGAAGAAGGTTTATGAAACATGGCACTTTATTTCTAAAAATGTTTACTTTTTATTGTTTAAAAATCCAGGGCGTGACACAAAGATTTCTCGGATTCGGAGATTTGGTTACGAGAGGGGAAGGGTTTTACGGCACCCCTCTCGCCCGGTCCGTGAACCGGTCTCTACTCAACATTTTGTGGGATTTTGGAAATGTTTGAAGTTCAACTTTAAACACGAAATGGGGGATACGGGAATGACAAACACGTAAATGAATATTAAAACACCAACTAAGTGATGGTGGATGCTTGTGCGAAGTGTACAATGCGATGATAGAATGGTATAAACAAAGAAAATGACAATGAAGGAGAAAAATATAACTTAAAACACCATTTTGAACAAAATTATTTGTCTTTCTGACACTATTTGCATGTTTTGGAGGGTTTTGATATAGAAATGAGAAGAACATAAAACTACAAAGTTGTAGCCCTTCAAATTATCTACGTTTTGATATATAATACGCCCAAAACGGAGTTTGGAGTAAAAAGTTATCGCTGAAACACTGTGACTGACTTTCTGTTGGGGTTTGAGCGCTCAAGGTGGATTGAGCGCTCAAGGGTAAGACCTTGAGCGCTCAAGCTCAAAATAAAATGCTTTTCTTGATACTTTTCAGACCTTGTAGGCTCATTTCAAGTATGAGGAACTTGAATGAGCCCACTGGTCCCCCTCAGCATGACCAAAACAGTGATTTTCACTACCTTTTGGCTTGATCAAGGCTTGAACTTGAGGTTTTGATGGATGATTGAGTAGTGGCTTAGACTATAGGCTTGATTTGAGGTATTTTGGACAGAGGAGTGTGAGTATAGGGCTGATTGGATGATTGATTGAGTGGATGAGGGTGTATTTGAGCTTAAAATGGTGATTTTGGCTTGGATGAGGTGGGTTTTGGTTGAAGAGCTGGGTTTGGACGAAATGGGTGGAATGTATGGGCTATAAATGGCTTGAGAGAGGGGCTGTTGAAGTTGGTATCTTAAAGACCCATGTGTATTTGGTCTTAAAGATAAGATTTTTGGGTGTTTTGGAGGTTGAAGATGATGGAAATGGATGAGAGGGAGGGTAAAACGTGATTGAAGGATGGGAGAGAGTGGGTTTGATCTGATGAAGGGTGTGTGGGAGAGAGATCATCAGCCAAGGGAGTGGAGGAGGTTTATATAGAGAGAGAAATGGGAGGGAAATGGGTTTAATTTTTGAATTGGGTTTGGGGGATGATTGAGGAGATGTTCAAGGGTCTAGGAAGTGTATTTAGGCAGTAGAAAACATAGGTAGACGCTCCTCTTGCAGTAGAATATCATGATTAGATGCTCTGCAGAAAACTGATCTGGATCAGAGTTGAGCGCTCAAAGCCGTGGGCTTGAGCGCTCAAGGTGGGATTTTTGGGTTTGAGCGCTCAAGGTTGGGGCCTTGAGCGCTCAAGGCTGTTGCTCAAAAGGTAAAACTTTGCGGGGCCGCCCCGGGTGCTACCGAACTCCGTTCCATGCGTGGTTTGAAGCGTTGGAAAGCTTGTCGAGTGTACTTTCTAACCCAAGTGGTTTGAACCCAAGATAATTTGTACATCCAAGTATGTGACCATTTTACCCTCAGAAGGTCGGGAAAACAAGTCATTTTGGTAAAACGGACACATCTCCCTCATTTCAAAATGGATTGGGACATATTATATATCAATAAAGAGGGTTTTGAATGTACTAGAAGATGGTGTAGGCTTGGGTTTGTTTTGAAATGGTTTATGGATGGTTTGAAGGGTATTTTGGTCATTTTGGTTGGTTTAAGGTTGTTCTAGGAGGGTTTAGAATGGTTTAGGGTGGTTCGGTGAGTTCAAGCCTTGTTCTTAGCCTTGAGGTATGCACGATTGGTCTATTTCATCATCGGGAATGCTTGAGTGCATCCTGGGTTCAAAATCGGGGTGTCTACACTAAGTACTATGATTTACAATATATAACCTGCTCTAGTCATGCAATATATACTACAAACAGGTGTTCGGGACGTGTCCCCGTATCTATACCCGTACTCCATTGTGGGACACATATCCCAGTATCCTAAGATTTAAGTCTGGGAAGGTTCGACACTTGGAAATGCACCCGCAACCGATACTCATACCCGAGTCCATGTAACATAGTAAACCGCACTACACTAAAGCCCCGTTGCTTGCCATGCCACCACAAATCCAACAACAAAATTAATAACTAATGACATCACATCCCTAAAAGTACAATTTGATTCCAAATTTTAGAGAAGTGCCTGAGAATTGAATGCGAAAATCTGAATCAGACGCGCATCTTAGAAACAATGGAAGGATGTTTCAAAAGGTATAACTTATGTGGTTGGAAGTTTGGATACCAATTCGGTAAGTAGGAAAAATATTAAGGCAACAATTGAAGGTAAATGCTTCTAGACTATGCCTCTTCAGTTGATTGCTCATGGACTAGATGTTTTGATATATGTGGACTCCACATGTAAATATAGGACCAACGTGCATCGAATAGTCACGGGCACATTGGACAACTGAAAAAGTAGACAACAAGAACACCCAAACCCAAGTTAAATCTGACCATGGAATTACCCTCTGTCTCTATGCCCACGTTTGGTCGTGATCAAAACATAAACTACTTTGATTGTTCTTTCTCTGCCCAGGTTTGGTAAGTGTACTAATCAGGGCGGGGTCGGGCCAGAATCCTAGAAAGCCACTGCTACAAACAAAGGCCCCTAAATTTTTAGTACTCCTGCATCCGCACCTGCGTTAAATCGATTCCGCCTTATACGAAGGCCATTAAATTGCCGGTGTGCATTCAAGCATCTAAATTGATCATTAAAAATAGCGGAACAGAGAGATAGACGAAGAGACGAACACACACACACAGGGGTACCTGTTCGATTTACGATTTGCGTTGTTGCCGATTGCAAAGGAAACCCTAGATTGTGTTAAAGAAATCCAACACTAACAAAGTTTGGGAACACTTCTTCATTCCTCCTCTTTCTGAGCATCTTGGAGTCGATCGATCGTGCACTGTTGAGTCGATTGGTGGATTTTGAAGCGGTGATAGAGACGATCGGTGGGAACAGAGGGAGAGAGAGAGCACAGTTCCATGGAAGAAGCGTCGTGAACCCTAGAAAACAAAACCCTGAACTAGTCCCTGGTGGTCCACGCAAGTGGTGGAGGGCGCTGGTTCGCCTCCTTCTCTCTCTCTCTCTCTCTCGTGTAAAAAGTGAGAAGGGACACAGAGGGCAATAAAACAAAAGTTGGGAAGGGGTATTTACAAACACCAAAAGACTCAATTGCCCACACTCAAAACACCAAATTACAGCCAATCCAACAGCCCAGATTTTCAATTGAAGGGCAAAATCGTCCCAAATTGCCAAATGACATACAAAAATTGAGAAAACCCTCTCTTATAGGTATTCTTCGGTATGGATAATGGAGAAATGTGTAAATCATTGGGGTCATTGACCAATGGCGGCCCCGCCCATGAATTATTCTATGAAGAAAAAAATAAGTCAAAATAGACAAACTTTTGAATTATTTTTGTGTTTATTCACAAAATTCTGGTAATATGTACCTCTCCAATCTTCAGTTCTGCACCACTAGCCCACTACTTTCTCTCTTGTGGATACAAATTTCTACGAACAACGTTTCTTTCTTTCTACCAGCAACTACGAAATGATAGCCTCAATTTTTTTTTATATATTATTTAGTACTTAGTACCTAATTTTTTTTTTATAACCGGATGTCTGGACCAGTTTGCGCTCAGTAAGTACCTAATGTTAGAATCATTTCAAAGATTTTTTTTGAATATCCATATAACTTGCTCCATAAACGCAAATATTGAAAGTTGGAAATTTTCTCGCATAACTGAAATATACAAAGTATATCAATGGAATTTTAATTCTAGCTATTAAGATAACATGAACAGCGATATAGACCATCCTCTGCAATCTCCTCCATCATCTCCATTTTTGAATGAAATCTCGATCTTCCCTACTAAAGGAAGATTTAGAGTATAAATAGAGTGCTATTATCCACTTAAACGGAGATTTGAAGATGGGTGAGAGATGTTCTTGCCATGCATACATAAAAGGGGCATTCAACACCAAAAACCATTTTCCTTTTGGGATAAGTTCACTCTTGTAACCTAAATCAATTCAACTTTTGGTCACTTATTACCACAACTCTCAATTCCTCTTTTTTTGACATAACACAAGGAGGGCACATGCCCTTATCCATTCTTTACGTGTGCCCTGCAAGCGGCAAACAAGCAAAATCCATGGCAAACCCACCATGAGTGGCTCGTGGGTCCTCAAGATGGGACACCATGGCTTTGAACTTGTGCTGTCCTCTAAGATGTCCCCCACACTAAAATACTACCCCTTGTGGAGATGTTATGGGCACCTTTTGGCCTCAAAAGACATTCAAAGGACTAGTCAAACTTCTTGCTCAAGGGATCCCCCGTGTGTCGAAATATTTGTTCATGATTCTCTTTCGAACCTGTAGTACTAATTGTTTAGTGGTTCTTTTACTTCTTTGCAACAAAATAATCGAGTGCGAGCATGCCAGAGAGAGTTTCAATCTCCTCCCTCAGATTAACTTTGGAAAAACCAAGTCTAATCAGGCGATTGTGTTTAATTGGTTCAATTACCTCAACTAAGAGGATTTTTCTTTATAAGTGAAGAAATACAAACCAATAACTTAGGAAACTAAAGAACAACAAAGAAACAAGATACTTCGATTGATAAATCAAAGATAAACTTACTTCGAAATTGTCTTCAACTTCAAATACAAGGTAACAGGAACTTCGAACAGATGATTGTTACAAGAACAACCGATAATAATCCTAACTACTTCCTAATCTACTTCCTAAACTACTTCGAACTGGGTTCGAAATCCTAAACTACTTGCCAATGAACAAACCAAGCATCATTTGTTTGATAGCTGTTTGTTGAAGATTTGTCCGGGGCTTTTTCACTCTTCATTCTCTTCAATTTATAGACACTGCTTACAGTTGAACTTCCCGCCCAATGAATTTGAATTTGAATTTGGCTTGCTTCGAACTCCAACTTCTACTCTTCGAGTTGGCAGTTTCTTCCTTCCTCCACGTCTGAATTTGAATTCTTCCTATTATATCCTGAAGTTTTGATTTTGAATCTACGCAGTTGCTCAAACTGACTCAAATAATTACGAGTTAAGGAGATAACTGCCTTTCAAGAAGTACGCCTCGTGTTCTAACTGCCAATTGTCTTGTTTCCCAAGTTTACACGTGGAGTTTATGTGTTTAGCAGTTAATATCATGGCTTCGAAGTCAATTTTCATTGTCTTTGACTTATAACTGCCAGTAACCGCTTTTCAAATCTGAGAAACAATACGACATCGTATTGACTCAATTTACTTCATTGATCCAGTGTATCTTTATTGATAGATATTTGCCAACGTTTGGCACTTCTGGTTACGTGTCAACTAGTCATTGGATTTGATAATTTTATATGTAAACACTAATAACCGCCAACCAGACAGTAGTTAAGGTGCAAATAACACCAAAATGTTAAGAAGTTGACAAGTTTCATACATACGTATGTACTATATACTTGCATACCTACTTTGATCTCTTCCTATAAATATATTTGATATTCCAAACATACTTTTGGAACATTACTCAACCGACTGTCCTAGTCCTATTTGGAACTTTACATGGCCCAATCTCATGGCCTATGTGGCCACTGGCCAAGAAGCAGCACCAAAAGGCCCACATATCAAATGGTTTTATTAGTCTAATAGGAAACCAGTCCATTTCAATACGTGTGTGAAGCTGGACAATCTGAGCCTACTTCAGGACTTAGACTAACTAATTGGGTGGGGCCCTAATTGGGGCCCAACCCACGAACATCAAGAATACAAATATCTTTACTCCTTCAAACATGTAGAGAGTGATGCAATGCATAGGGGGTCAGGTGGGCTTTGTAGCAAAACAAGTATGTAACACATGATATAGCTCTGAAGAACATTCTTTATTGTTGGTGCAAAAATCGTGTAATCGATGGAAGTGAATAAAAATATAGAAAACATTGGTTGCTTCAAGGCGCGTTACAATGTCGCTTTCCTTAAGACAATATTCGCCCCCACCAATTTGAGTGAATTTGGTGCGCACCGGGTTGCCGGCGAATTCGACTCCAAGATACAAGGAAGCCCAGTCCCAATTGACTGTTTGTCCAACTGCGTCATGCACAGACGAAGAAGAACCAGAATAGACTGTTTGACTGTTGACTGCTTGACTGTTGAATAGACACACCCATTAGATTAAAATCATTCACCAATTACAACATTTAATTTCCATTAAATATTTTGAAAATGTTCCAACACTTATAACCCAAAGTAAGACAAGAAAACCCAAGCGCAGTGATAGACTGAAAATCCAAGCGCATTTTTAATACCCTCAGCCACTTGGTCCTGTTGCAATCCAATCACTATAACACATTAATTCAGGGTTCAACAATCATCATTGCCCACATTGGGCTCAACAATCATCATTGATCAAATTCAGAATTAACAAACTTAAAAGGAAGCAACATTTTGTTGCCATTCAAGACCATCATAAGTTACAAATCACAATTCATGTGTTATTATAAGTTTGAACGTGGAGATAAAGGGTTGTGTCTGTGGCTTATTCATTTCACACTAAAAGGAGAGAGAGAGAGAGAGAGAGAGAGAGAGAGAGAGAGAGAGAGAGAGACACACACACACACACACCACACTGCCACACACACACACGCACAACTGAAGTGGGGGCAAACATCATGTTGCCACAAGTTGCCAAACCCACACACAGTCACACAACTGAAGTGGGGGCAACATCATGTTGCCATAAGTTGCCAAACCCACACAGAGTCACACACTGTTTGCTGCACTTGTTGCTTCACACACACACACACACACACTCACACACACTCACACACACACACACGTCATAACTGAAGTGGGGGCAACATCATGTTGCCATAAGTTGCCAACCCACTTCAGTCCACTTACTGGAATGAATAAGCCACAGACACAAGCCCCGCATAATAATGAATATTAGGCTAATCACTATCTATATCAGAGTCTGCATAATAACCTCTAAATTCTTCTTTACCTGAGCTTTTTTCAATTCCAAGGCGTGCATCCTCCCAATCTTTCAAGCACATGAGACAATCCAAAATGTCCAAAGCTAGTCTACTCCTCTTCTCATCCAACACTCTTTTACCTGCAATAAAAGCAGATTCGGAGGCCACTGAAGACACAGGAGCTGTTAGTAGATCACGTGCCATGATTGAAAGAATGGGATAAGTCGTTTGATGAGATTTCCACCATACTAAGATATCAAAATTAATCATGTCATTTGCGCTAACAGATTCTAGGTCCAAATATTTAAGAAGTTCAGTGCGTGAAGTTACAGAGCTACTTCCTAATCCTAAACTTGAACTGAGCAAAGACCAAGATGCATCATTACTTGTAGAAGAAGTCAAAGAAGAAGAAGTACATGTAGCAATTGCACCAAACTTAGCTTCATATCTAGCATACAATGCATTCAATAAATGAGTCACAACATCAGAAGAAGGTAAAGTATTAATCCCTAAATTGGTACCAATCTCTCTCTTAAAAGCACAGAAACACCAGCTACCTTAATCCTAGGGTCCATTACTGCAGCCAACATAAATAATGATGGCATGTCCTCACAATATTTTCTCAATTTTACTTCCATATCTATACAAGCATTTACAAAATTTGGTTGTGCCCTATGATTACGCAAATTTAGACTAATATTGTAAAGATGATTAAGCACAATAGAAGAGGTAGGATAACGAACACCCGAACAAGCTAAGGTAGCAACATAAAAACACTTTCAAAAATTTCATGAACTCGAAAGCAATATTCCAATCAGCTGGAGTTAAGGCAGCACCACAATACCTCTGGTTAACAAAAGCAGATATTGCATCACTATATTTCCTACAAGACTTTAACATAAGATAGGTCGAATTCCAACGAGTAGGAACATCAGAATTCATTTGTTTGGACTTCAAATTATAACATGTAGCACACAATTTATCAAATTCTTGTTGCCTAGATGAGGAAGTACCAATAAAAAGAATAGCAGCTCGAATTTTTGAAATATGCGGTGCTATATGTTTCAAACCATCTTGCACAACTAAGTTAATGACATGGCACACACATCGAACATGCAATAAGTCACCAAAATATGCAGGACTCAAATTTCTTCTAAACAATGGTAATGCAGCAATATTAGCAGAGACATTGTCTAAAGTAAGGCTAAAAACTTTATCAATAACTTTATAATCCTTAAAAACAGTCATAACACTTTCAAAAATTGGATCAGCATCATGAGGAAACTCCACTAAACGGAAAGCAATAATTTTTTTTCGCAAAGTCCATGTAGAGTCTATATAATGAGCAGTCACACACATATAACCACGATTATTTATACCAGACCACATATCAGAAGTAAAAGAGATTGCACCAATTCCAGCAAGTTCAGAAATCAAATATTTTCTAACTTCAAAATACGCTTTCTTCGTATCACTACGGGTTGTATTTCGAGAAACTTTAGAAAATGGAGGATAAAAGCAAGTTTTAATAAAATGTTCAAATCTAATATCATCTCTCCAATGCTTGGGCGGTTACGGTATCATATTGGACCTCATAAATAACCCAAGACTTTCCAAAGCCATAATAGATCCTCTGCTCATATGCTGGAGCAATTGCTTTTGGTGCTAGGCTTAAAGCTTCCTGATTTTCCCATAGTTAAGATTTCTAGCCTTAACTTGATGTTATCTTAGAATTAGCATATTCCTCACAATTTTTTTCCCTTTTTTGGGATCAATTTAGGCCCCCTACTTGCCATTGTTTTTCCTCTTCTATTTGTAATAAGGGCGTAAGTCCTCTAGGATATCTGCAATATGTGTTTCGGTTAACAATATTCTCCTCTACCAAAGAAAACTTCAGGTATTATGCAGAATAGGGAAGCCAGATTTAACATGATGTCCATGAAATCGGAATGCAAAACTAGAATATTTAAGAAAATGTTCATAAAAAATATAACACAATTTCAATGAGCGGTTCTGCTAACCACAGCCCACTGGGCAGCGGCCGGTGGATAATACATACATGATGCCAAAAAAGTTGTAGTTTCCATGCATTTTTCACATATCATTGCACTTTCACGGATATTTATACATCTTTCACAAAATCAATGCACACATTAAGCGCTGCCTAATGGTTAGCATTTTCCATGAAAGAAAGTCACCACCAAAAGTACACCGTTCAATATCCGAAAGGGAAATTCAAATTCATGATTTTTTCCAAAGTTCCAACAGGTATTATTGCAATTCATGACACACAGATCAACATTGTTTCTATACAGATCGATTTATTTAGAACACGAATCTCGATGCAAATATGCAATCGAATGAGAGCAGAGTTTTAAACCTGATAAAACGAAGAGGTTGAAGGATTTGCAGGAAAGTCTTCTCTGGTGAAATGTTGAATGAATTTGGTTGTGGGGAAGAAGACGAGTCGACACCCCTTATGCGAAAAAAGTAGGGGTGCTCACGGTCCGGATTGGCATAAATCCAATCCTAATCCGCGAGTCACGGTTTTTTGAAAATACAATCCGTGTCCGATCCAAAAGTCTCACGGTTCGGTTCCAATCCGAACCGCGAGTCACGGATCGGTTCCGGATTAATCCGCGGATTTTCAACTTATTCGGAAAAAACAACAAACAAAGGCAGTAAGCCACTAGCAAGTAGCAAATGCAAATGCACTAAATAGAAAGTTCAAAGTTGGAAACATTTCCAGATTAAGACAATAGCAAGACTAGCAACCGAGGCAAGACTAGCAACCGAGGCAAGACAATAGCAAGACATTTCTAGAAAGTTCAAAGTTCAAACTAGCAACACAATAGCAGATTAACACTTCCAGTTCACTCACAAACAGAGGCACTACCACATAGTTCTAGTTCACAAAGACAAAAGCAGGCACAAACAAAGGCAGTTATTGAGATAACAATATCACACCATAACTGATAACTCCTACAAAATACAAACCGTAAGTCTACTAAATTAACAATATCTATACAATTATAAAAGTGAAAATATTATACATACATATATATATATATAATTATATATATATATTTAAAAAAATTATATATAATAAAAATCTCACGGTCCGGATCGGTTAATCCACGGTTTCAAAATCAAAATCCGTGTCCGATCCAAAAGTCACGGTTTTTATTTTTTGAATCCGTGTCCGGACCATTAATCCACTGTTAAAATCCAAAAGGTACGGATCGGTTTGGTCCGGACCGGATTCACGGTTCACCGGTTTTTTTAAGCAGCCCTAGAAAAAAGGGTGGTGTTGTACCAAAAAAATGAAAAGAGGGTGGTGCATTAGCATGAGCAGCCCAATTAGACGAAGTGAGTAATTTGGTTAAATGAAAAGCCCATTTTGTTCGAGTGGATATTGAAGCCCACCAATCTCAACTTTGAGAAAACAGATTTTTACTCTAAGTATAGTAAAGAGACATCTAATTATCATTAAGGTAAGCCACTCTTTTTAATTACCATTAAGGTAAGTTACTCTTTTTTTGGGGTTTTAGCTTTAGGGTGCACTTTTCCGATTATAGGTTTTAGTGGTTTAGGAACTTTCATAGGATACCCTAGGATTTAGATTTAGGTGGAGTTTCTTGTTTGATTCATCCAAAAAAATTGAGATTTTATCAACCCTCCTCCTCAGGGGTAATTTTATCAAATCTTGATTAATCAAACAAGAAACTCACCCGGCACTTTCATAGGATACCCTAGGGTTTTAGACACTTTTCATACGTTTTGGGGAGTTGATGAGAGAGAGATTATGCCCATGTGGAGTGGATAGAGAGAGAGAGAGAGAGAGAGAGAGAGAGAGAGGGCTGCCTGACTTTTTACCTTAAGCGTGCTTTTTCAAAACCCAATCTGAGTTGAGCATGCGTTACCCAATAAATCTGTACCGGCCCGTAAACAATTGCAAGCGAAATACGGAAAGGAAAATCATTCATAGGCCTAAATATTTAAGTGAAAAATTAGAGGGAAAGTGTGTGGAAAGGAAAATGATGTAATCTTAAAGTCAATCAAATCAGACGCATTTGATGGAGGGGCGGAGCCAAGGATCACTGGCAGTGGGGTCAATATTTAGATGCGTATTTGATCTTCTTCTTATTAGCTCATACTCATTCCGTCCCAAATGGATGTCTATTTTAGGGATTCTAAAAAAATTAAGAGATGCAATCAGTACTCCTTTTAAACTATAACTTTTCAATAATGCCCTTCAATCATTACATTTTGTCCTTTTGTTATGACAACTTAATTAAGTTAGAGAGAGAAGGGCAAAATTGGAAAACTAATACTTTTTTTCTCTCTTGTACTTTTTAAAATGGACAAACAATTTGGAACAACAAAAACCATCCAAATGGTCACCATTTTGGGACAGAGGGAGTAAAAAATTAAATACTCTCTCCATCTCATTTTGTTAGTCTCTTATTTTATTTTGGGATATCTCGAGATATTAGTCCTTTTAGAAAAGTCAAAGAAATATTGTGTAGATTTCCAAAACTGACCCTCATAAATGTTTTAAAATGATTTTTAAAATGAGAATCGAAGGAAAATAATGATAAGTGGAACAAATTTTTTGAGGGGAAAAAATTGAAAATCCCAAAAGGGACTAAGAAAATTGGACGAAGGAATACATATTACTACTAGTAAATACCGCATGTGCTGTCATGCTCTTGGCTAATAAAGTTTGGGGTGTTTTGACTAAATAATTGAGTTAGATTATTTTTTGTCCTCATTCAATTTTTTTCTCATTTGTCAGTTTCGCGTCGATTTTTTTGTTGATTATTGGTTCATCTTGATGAAAGGAATCTAACAAGTAAAAACTATTATCAAAATCTTATAAAATTTCACCGAAGAAAAAAATAATTCAAAATAGAAAAACTTTTGAATTATTTTTCCTCATTCATATTTTTTTCTTATTTGTCAGTTTCGCATCGATTTTTTTTGTGGACTTTTCGTTCATCTTGTGAAAGGAATCTAACAAGTAAAAACTATGATCAAAATCCTATAAAATTTCACTAAAGAATAAAATAATTCAAAATAGAAAAACTTTTGAATTATTTTTTTGTTTATTCACAAAAATTTTAGTTTGATTAATAATTTTACACCCCTTCACATTTTCGTTGCACTGATATACCTAAAGCAAATATTACAAAGTAAAAATAGTATTGGTGACTTGAGTCCAGCACACAATACAAGAAGAGTCTTTCTGTTGTTAGCCCACTGTTGACAATAAGCAAATAAGAAAACAAAAAAAATTTTTTCACACTTTTAACATATTTTTATACACTTTTATACATTTTCACACATTTTAGATACAAGAATATGCAACAAGGAAAAAAAAATGCAATTCAAGTATTAAAAAACTGGTATTGGAAATGATTTGTTTTCAAGAGAAAAACTGAAGCTGTTTGGTTATAATTGTTTATTCTTAACTGTTTTAGTTGCTATTTTTTTATACTAGTAGTTTTTTTGCCTAAACCTGAATAATTCTAGAAATTTTCAACACGACTCGAACCCAACACGAAGTTAGTGGGTTAGGGTGAACTATTTCTGACACGAAACACGAATATGACACGACACGATAACACAAAAAGTTAAATAGGCCGGGTTAGAGTCGAGAAAATTCTGATACGAGATAACACGAGCACGACACGACATGTGAATTTATTTAAAGACACGATAACACGACACGAACTCGACAAGAAGTTAGCGGGTTAGGGTCGGCTATTTCTGACACGAAACACGAATATGACATGACACGATTTGAATAGACCGGGTTAGGGTGAGAGAATTTTGACATGGACACGACACGAACACGACATGACGCCCACCCCTAAATAATATACTCAACGATAATCAATTAACCAAACAGATCTCAATCTTTTCCAAAGAATCTAAAAAAAAAAAAAAAGATTAGCAAATCATACTAAAAAAAAGATTATTGAGGGTACACGGCACACTATTCCAAAAACCTATATTTGGGAAAACACAAACACAAATTGGGCTAACAAGGGTGAAGCCTAGAACACAGACTATAGAAAAACTAGTACTCCCTAGGATCCGGTCTGGCCTGTAAATCTTTAGCCTTCAGATTTGACTGGGCTTTGGGCCTTAAATGCGTAATAAAATCCCACCTGGACCGGCGCTGGTATCCCTTCCTTACTGCTCATTTGGCAAGAAAGGAAAAAATGGTTTTTTCATTTTTTCGTTTTGTCTTTATTAAAAAAAATTGCATTTGTTAGTTTTGCGTCAAGTTTTCGTGGTTTATGGTGGAAGCTAATTTTTGTTTTGAATAAAGTCAAAATTAAACCAATAAACTAGTTTATTTTGGTTTATTTTGGGCTTTATTCAAAAAAATATTACTTTTGACCATAATTTTACACTCTATGGATTACGTGAAGGATAATATGTACGTAATGGAAAATAAGTTCCGATATCAATACACATATCACGGATATCAAAATATTTTTTGTGATATCGATACACTTTTTACTCATTATCAGCTTAATTATCCCAAAAAAAAAAAAGAGGGCTGCATTTTAAAATAGGAGTAACTGGAAACTGCTTGTAATGTGCTCTTCTCCTTCTAAAACACGCTAGGTGTGCGTAGGTTAGAGCGATTCGGCCGCCGACTTAGGACAGATTAAACCCCGCCCGTTGAATTTCAACCATGTTGATATCACGCCACGTCATCTTCCACCACAGGACGACTGTCTCGTTTTTTTTTTTTATATTGGTTTTTTACCTACTTCCTCTTCTCTATCTCAAATTTTTTCTCCACCTTTACTTCTTCCAACATTTTTAAAAATTGTTTATATTTTTAAATAAAAAATATTTTTTAGAATCAAAATTTTAAAAAAACATATGCATATTGAAAAATGGAACCAGGGAGTCTCGAGTGAGCAACTCCCTACAGGCGCGTAATGAGAATCTCAATCGTCCATTCTTATTTTTTATAGTTCAGATCTTAAATAAACTATTCACGCGAACAGTTTATTTATGATTTGGACCGTCCAAAACACTTTCAATGACCAAAATTTACTCATTACAGGGTGTAGTAACTACAGGGCCTCTGCTCCTGTGAAAAATATATAAGCAATTGAAAAATAACACAGATACATAAATGAAAAATTTGAGACAGATGAAATATGAGTGTTTTAGGTCGTGGGCCCCGGTGATATCGTTGTCGGGACATGCCACTAAGATCTTTCCACCAAGGTTGTCAATCCCGTACCGTACCGGCCGGTACATACCAGATTAGAGGAAAAACGGTACCAAGCACCTCACATTCCGTCCCGCTCTCAATACCGGGCCTTACCGGACGATACCGGCAATTTCGGAAGATACCGGCCGAGATGGTGATACCGTGATTTCCGTCCGAAATTTTGCAGGCGCACAAAGTAACCACTACCCAGCGTTCTAGTCGTTGATGGACAACGTTGATCACAACCAACAAAGCACAGATCTAGGCGGGATGAAGGATGGGGAGAGAGAGAGAGAGAGACAGAGACAGAGAGAGAGAGAGAGGTGATGGAGACAAACCCCAAACATTGAAATCAACCTCCGTTCATAACTCGTCCCTTTCCTCGCCTAGAAAATCAAAGGGTGTACTCAGAGAGTTTAGATCGGCCATGGAAGACCTCCGAGAAGAAAAAAATTAGATCTGTTTTTGTGAGAGAAGAGAAGAGGCAGAGTTTAGATCTGTTTTTTCTGATATAACCAAGGAGCCCAGGAAAATCATCCTGTGTGGTTGCCACAAATCATCCTGTGTGGTTGCCACGGTGCAACAAAAAAGTAGTACTACAAAAGGTTCTTATTGTACTCCTATTTTCTATTATTTTTTATTATGAATTTCTTGGATATTTTTTACTCACAACCCTCTATATAAAATATGTTTTTCATAAAATAAGCTATAAAAATATAAAAAAATATATTTTGTATGAAATATGCTATAAAAAATATAGTTTGTGTATAAAATATGCTACAAAAATATATTTATAATTATATATAATGAAAATAGCGCTAAATTCGAAACGGTATCGGTACCAGTCCGGCACCGGTACCGTACCGTACCAGTAAGAAAATCGGTACCTTGTCCGGTACGAGATTCAGAACCTTGCTTCCCACTATCCCAAAATTAGCGTGCCGTATACACATGTCGTATGCGATGGATGGATTGTATGCTTTGGTACATGTGAGATAGCTACATGACATGTTGTTTTGGATGGAGTGGGTACACGCCCTCGTCTTGGAGTTGCATACTAGACAATTCTTCCCCTCAATGAATGAACAGTCTAAGATTTACCAGCATACACCCACTTGGCCATTTTCAAAATCAACTTCTCTATGCCGCAAATCTTGTTTTCCATAACCACTGTCAAACTCCAACCTAGAAAAGAGATTTAGGAAAAGGCTACAATACATACTCCTTAGCGTTTTAAGGGTATGTGCCATGTCGGCCCATCGGCCAAGAGTCATGGGCTTCAGTAAAATAGAACGATTTCCAAAAAGGCAAGGAGCTTATCATTAACATTTCAAAAGCCTCCGGCATTACAAAAGGTTACCAAGGACTGGATGGTCTTCCCAAAAATGTTAACCAAAAGATCCTAAGCATAGTACTTCCGCAATTTGCTTGCATTCCATGGATTGGAGATTGCAGTGCCGTCCATTTCCGAGAGCTTGTAGGCGCCGTGGCCCACCTTTCGGTGATACGGTAGGGACCTTCCCAGTTGGGCATGAACTTTTTTTTTCTGGTCCTTCTGGACCACCTCCCGAAGGACTAGGTCGTCGACGTTGAAAGGACGTAGCCGTACACGTTTATCATAGCCCCGAGCAACCTCCTTCTGATAGGATGCGTGATTGATGTGAGCTGCATCTCGGAGGGTATCGATCTCATCTAGCTCGGCCGCCAGGTGCTCTTCGTTCGTTTGGGGGGTTGAATGCTTTTGTTCGAGATGTGGGGAGGGTTGTCGCTAGGGGGAGCATGACCTCGATGCCGTAGGCTGTGGAGAACGGTGTTCGGCCCGTACTTCGCCATGGAGTTGTCCGGTAGCCCCAGAAAACCTTGGGTAGCTCTTCAACCCATTTGTCGCACTTATTGGTGAGACGACGCTTGATCCCGGCAAAGATGGTTTTGTTGGTAGCTTCAGCTTGGCCGTTGCCCTGTGGGTAGGCAACCGTGGAGTGGTAGACTTTGATGTTGCATTTTTTGCAGAGGGCTTTAATTCCCTCGGCGACGAATTGGGTGCCATTGTTAGAGATGATAGCATAGGGGACACCGAAGCGGGATATGATGTTCTTCCAGAGGAACCGCTCGACGTCTTCCGCCGAGATGGTGATGAGTGGTTCAGCCTCGACCCATTTAGTAAAGTAGTCTGTGGCGATGATGAGGTGCCGGAAGCCTCCGGGTGCCGTAGGTAAGACACCTACAAGGTCGTGCCCCAGTGGGAAAAAGGCCAGGGGTTTGTCACGGGCTGGAGTGGCAAGGTTGGCTGGCGGAGCAAAGAAGAGTGCTTCTGGCAGGCTTCACAACGCTGGACATATGCTTCGGTGGATTTACGCATGGTGGGCCACCAGTAACCCTGAATGCGGGCTCGGTCGGCTAGTGAGCGACCGCCTGAATGTGTGCCACAGCTGCCCTCGTGAAGTTCATGGAGAATGGTCTGGATCTCATTGTCATGAACCACACGGAGGTCGGGGCCGCAGTAGGAGCGCCTATAAAGCTGTCCGACAGGATTGAGGAAATAAGATGCCGACTGACAGCGTATGCGGTGGGCCTCTTTTTTGTCAGAAATGAGCTGCTCGTCGCGAAGATAGGCGACCAGAGGATCGATCCAAGTGGAGCCGAGAGGCCCGACACACATCACTTGCGGAGGGGTCTCGAAGCTCGAAGTGTCGATTTCGCCGAGGTGGATGGTGCGGTTGCTAGAGAGGTCGGAGCATACGGAGCCCAGACCGGCGAGGGCATCGGCATGGGCGTTGTTTTCGATTTGATAAGCTCCTTTTCCCACTTTCTTAACGACTCAGTAGAGACCGTTCCAATTGAGCATCAGCTTTTTTTTCTTATGCTTATCCGTAACTTTCTTGAGTACCAAATCATCTGGGCAAAACGTTCTCAACCGAACCGTTTTGTTGAATCCCTTAGCAACCTCCTACTGATAGGAGACCAATTTAACCTGAGCTACATCACGCTTCTCCTCGGCCAGGTCCAGGTCATGGCTTAAGGTCGTGTCATTAGTGGTTTCATTAAAGTACTCGGTTCGGATAGTAGGTAGCCCTTTTTGAATAGGGATTACAGCTTCAATACCATAGGCAAGGGAATAGGGGGTTTGGCCTGTGGAACGTCTCGGAGTAGTCCTGAAAGCCCACAGAACGTGAGGAAGCTCCTCTACCCATTTTCCTCTCTTTGCAGATAGTCTACATTTGAGTCCAGCCGTGAATGTCTTGTTAGACGCCTCGGCCTGGCCGTTACATTGAGGATAAACAGGTGTGGAGTTGAAGAAGCGTACACCAAGCTTGTCACATACCTCTTTCATTTGTTTGCCCGTGAACTGCTTTCCATTATCCGAGACAATAGCGTGCGGTACTCCATACCGAGAGATGATGTTCTGCCGAAGAAAGCTCTTTACGTTCGCTTCGGTGATGAAGACAAGAGGCTCGGCTTCCACCCACTTGGAGAAATAGTCTGTAGTATTGATTAAGTAGCGAAATCCTCCTGGAGCAAGTGGGAGCTCTTCAACAATGTCCAAGCCCCATTGGGCAAAGGGCCATGGACTTGTGATCGGTTGAAGGTCCTCGGCTGGCTGGTGAATCATAGGCTTGAACAACTGGCACTTGTGGCACTTCCGAACGAACTCTTCAGCGTCTTCCTTCATCTTTGGCCACCAATACCCCTGAGTAATGGCTTGGTGGGCAATAGAACGTCCCCCCGAGTGGCAGCCTCCGCTACCGGCATGGAGTTCTTGGAGTATTGAATGGACTTGATTTTGATGGACCACCATGAGGTACGGTCCTGTCCGAGAGCGTCGATATAAAGAGCCTGTTGGGGAGAGCCAGTAATTTGCAGCCTTGCATCTGATCCGGTGGGCTTCTCGTCGATCTTCAGGTAGCTTGTCATCCCGGAGGTAAAAAACTAATTCGTCCATCCAGCTTGGTCCGAGCTTGATGTTCAGCATTTGCATCCGAGGTGGGTCGAAGCTCGGAGCTGAGATTGTTCCGAAGGAGAAAGTTCATTACTCGGAAGCTTTGCATGATGAGGCTAATCCTGCAAGTGCGTCAGCGTGGGCGTTGTGCTCTCGGCCCACCTGGTGTACTTCAATGTCTTCAAACTGCTCGGTTAAATTCCTGGCTATGCTTATATACTTAGCCATTCTTTCATCCTTAGCATCATATTCTCTGTTGAACTGGTCACAACGAGCTGAGAGTCGCTGTAAACCATTAGGGTCTTTACCTCCATTGCTTCGGCTAGCCGAAGGCCAGCGATTAGGGCTTCGTACTCGGCCTCGTTGTTAGAAGCTGGGAAATCAATTGTGATTGCGTTCTCATGAATAACGCCCTCGGGGGAAATTAGTACGATGCCTGCTCCAGCTCCTCGCTGGTTTGAAGCTCCGTCCACATGCAACTTCCAAGCATTGTCGTGGAACATGTGCCAAGTAGAGAATGGCACGATTGCTTGGACTTCATCCTTGTTCTGACTCTGTTCTTCTTCCGAGACAGGTTTAGGTGTAAGTTCAGCGTTGTCAGCTTCTTTAGTTGATTCCTTGTCTGAGACCTTGTCAGTCACATCTTCGATTGCCACGGGAGCGTCAGGGTCTTTAGTGGGTTGCTCGGGTGGGGTTGGGCTGGGTTCTTTTTCTTCCTTTTGTTTTTTCTCCTGGTGTTAACTCGGCAATAAAGTCAGCTAACACCTGCGCCTTTATAGCTGTTCTCAGCCGATATTGGATGTCAAAGTTGGCCATTTTGCAAGACCACTTCGAGACTCGGGTTGAGAGATCATCTCTTCAGAAGAGGGTCTTCAAAGGATACTCGGTGAGAACAATGATTGTGTGAGCCTGGAAGTAAGGGAGCAGCTTTCGAGATGCAATGATGAGAGCGAAGGCCACCTTTTCAAGAGGAAGGTACCTTGTCTTAGCACCAGTCAGAGTCTTGCTTGCGCAATACACTGGTCGATGCTCGGTTCCCTCTGCTCGGACGAGAACCGAGCTGACCGCGTGTGGAGAGACAGAGAGGTAGATGAATAAATCTTCGTTTTCCCGAGGCTTCTCCAGCAATGGCGGCTCGGATAAATAGGTCTTCAAGTGCTACAGAGCCTTCTCGCATTCTTCGGTCCATTGGAACTTCCTCTTGCTTGTCTTGATCGATTGGAAAAGAGGACGGCACACGTCCGCCGAGCGACTGATGAAGCGATTGAGAGCTGCGGCCATCCCTGTAAGCCTTTGAACTTCCTTAATCGTACTTGATGAAACGAGTTGTTGTATAGCTGTGACTTGACTCGGATCTGCTTCAATGCCTCTTCTAGTGACCAAATGGCCAAGGAATTTCCCTGAACCAACTCCGAAAGAGCACTTCTCGGCGTTGAGTTTTAAGCCATGCTGCTTCAGTACTGTGAACATCTTGGCGAGGTCAGCAATATGGTCTTTCTCCAATACGCTTTTCACCACCATGTCATCGATATATGCTTCCATCGTGTCCCCGAGCTGATCTTTGAACATCCGAGACACCATCCTTTGGAAGGTGGCCTCGGCGTTCTTCAGCCCGAAGGGCATGACTTGGTAGCAATAGAGACCTCTTGGTGTGATAAAAGTGGTCTTTTCCATGTCCTCTGTATCCATAAAGACTTGGTGGTAGCCCCTATACACATCCATAAAGCTCAGCCTAGCGTGTTCTGCCGTAGCGTCCATGAGTTGGTCTATTCGAGGAACTGGGAAACAGTCCTTTGGATAGGCATCATTAAGGTTCGTGTAGTCTACACAGACCCTTAGCTTTCCATTCTTCTTTGGGACTACCACCATATGCGCCAGCCATGTAGGGTACTGGACTTCCTGGATTGCTTGGGCTTCCAATAACTTATCAATCTCCGACTCAACCGCCTGGGCATGAATAGCGGAGGACCTTCTCGGCTTTTGAATTACTGGGTGTCTCAACTGGTCAACATTAAGCTGGTGTTTGGTGAAGCTCGGATTAACCCCATGCATCTCGTATGGAGTCCAGGCAAACACCTCAATGTTTGCCTTGAGAAAGGTCACCATCTCCTCCTTTTCGGCCTCGGTTAGAGAGGACCCGACTAGGAAGAAACGGCTTCCATCCTCATTGATTGGGACTGTAACGAGGTCTTCTACGGATTTTGCCTCGGCGGGTCTACCGACATCTTTTAAAACTGGCGCATCGGGTACCTCCACCCACTGCACCTGCTTCGGTTTCTTCTTTTCCTTTCTGCCCACGGTTGAAATGTAGCATTTCTTTGCAACTATCTGATCGCCTTTGACATCCTCCTGCTTCCCTTTTGCTCCAATAAACTGTAGCATCTGATGGTATGTAGATGGCACGTCTTTCATCGCATGGAGCCAGTTTCTTCCCAATATGATGTTGTAGGGGCTCGGGGCGTTGACGACAATAAATTCTACCTGTTGCGTTACCGAACCAGCAGTGACGGGTAGAGTGATTGTGCCGAGCGGATACACTGGTGTACTGCTGAAGCCAATGAGAGGGACCTCGGAAGGCTTAAGGTCCTTACTGGTGAATCCGAACCATTTAAACAATGAGTAATACATTACCTCGGCGGCGCTTCCTTGGTCTACCAAAATCCCTTCCACCTTAGATTTCCCAACCTTGAGTGTAATGACGAGAGCGTCATTGTGAGGAAACTGTACCCCCTCTAGATCTTTCTCGGTGAACATGATTGTCCACTGAGACTCCTTGGTCGGGAACTTCCACTTCGGCTGTTGCTTAACCGAGAACATTGCCAATGCTTCGGTTGCCTACTCGATCTCCTTGTGCACCCGAGCCTCTAACATTCTTGTAACCGGACCGTGATTCACATGCATTACCACCATATCCTCCTGGGTACCCCCAGCTGCAGCTGCCCCTTGGCTCTGCGCCCGAGCTAGGGTCTTGCCCTGGTCAATGTAAGCGTCCAGGTTTCCAGCCGAGACAAGAGTTTCCAAGTACACCTTGAACGGTCTGCAAGAGGTCGTATAGTGGCCTTGTTCTCGGTGGAAAGTGCAGTAGACCTTTCTATCCTTAGTTTTATCTTGAGTTCCCATCTTGTGGTCCGGCCAATGAAAGAATCCTTCATTCTCAATCTTCCGAAGGAGCATATAGATTGGCTCGATGAAAACCGTGCGCTCGGCCACAAAGTCTCTTGTTTTGGGGGGTTTCTTTGCTGCTCCTGCTTTAATGGTGTTCACTGCCTTCTTCTGATTTCCCGAGACATGGATATCCTTAAGAGTTCTTCAAGCTCGATATATTTGTTTATCCATTCCATCAGGTCATCCATGTTCTTTGGTGGGTGCAATATCAGATCTGTAAAGACAGGGCTCTTGCTCTCCAAACCGTGCTTGAAGTGGGTCGCAGCGAGAGTCTGATCACAACCCTGGACCTGGTGAAACATCTCCCAGTACCTAGCAGCATACTGGCGCAGAGTTTCGTCTGGGTGTTTTCTTAGCCCGAGAAGGGAGTCTACCTCCTTCTTCTGTATATTACTTGTTACGAATCGAGACAGGAAAGCTCGCTCCAAAGCCTCGTAGCTTCCAATAGATCCTTCCTCCAATTTATTGAACCAGAGGGACCCGAGAGTCCCGAGACTCATTGGAAATACTTTGCACATGACTGCCTGATCCGAGGTGTATAGATAGATAATCTGTCTGTAGTAGATAAGGTGATGATACGCGTCCGTGAGGGCATCGTATCGGTTGAACTTCGGTAGGGTGAATCCAGAAGGCAACGTCGCCGAAGCGATCTCCTTGGCGAAAGGAGAGTTTGCTAGCTACTTCAACCGTTCGTCCACACTCGGTAAAGGAGGGGGAGACGAGAGATGAGGAAGGGACGGTGTAGTAAACCCGTCGCTGGTACGGGAATGCTTCTTGGTATTAGTTTGGTGATGCTCATCATGGCGGCGCTCGTTGTGATGCGTCATTTTTTCGTCTCGGTGACGAGTCCGCTGCCGGTGTTCTTTCTCTTTTCTTTTCCCCCCAGCGTCGTCATGGTGAGCTTTTTCGTCGGTTCGGTAGGCGTGACGCTTTCCCGTATCTCCGTCTCGGATGACGGTTAGGTTTGGCTCTTGTGGAGAAGTTTTCTTCAGGTCCTCCACTCGAGCTCGGAGATTATCAGAGTTTGTTGGCTAAGGAGGCGTCTTATGGTGCCTTCGACCAGAAGAGCGCTCGGTTAGGGCAACCTCCTTCGGGTCCTTGCGGAGATAGATTGGTTTGTACTGGCCATCTTCGAAATAGTATACCGTCTCGTGGGACGCCGATAACTGTGAATATGGTGAGCGAGCGCTCGACTCCGAGATTTGTGAGGAGTAGTGCCGAGAGGAATCACCGTGGTTTCCCCTCGAGAGGTGCTTGGTCGACAGGTTCCCATGCCTAAGCACGAGAGCCTTGCTCTGAGCCCTCTTGTTGTTGGGGTCACCAATGCGATCCTTGGCCGAGCGCCTCTGACCGGAAGCTCCACCATATGATGTTGCAGTAGCCTCCACTGCAGCTTTCTTCCCGACCGTCTCAATCAGCTTTGAGATCTGAGCCCTCATTGCTTCCATCTCGGCGTCTCGCTCCTCGAGATGGTGAGTGAGTTGCTGGATGGTGAGTTGTTGCTAGTCTAGGCTCAGTGTGAGTCCGTCATGACCCGGAAGAACAGAAACCAAGATACGAGGGGTTGATTTTGGATCTTTAGAAGAGGAAGGGTGGATTCGAGTAAAGGGATTTTGGTGAGTCGGAACGGTTGGGTGAGTTGGTTGGTTTTGCTCGCCACCCATCGTGAGTCAAGATATTCTAGAGAAAGAAGGAAAGAGGTGGATCTAGGGAGGAGCACCGGAGGTTCGGGGTTGAGTCCCCAGCAGAGTCGCCAATTGTGGTGTCCTCAAAATTCCAAAAGAACCTCTTGAACAGTTCTTGACCCGAGTGAGTAGCGAGTGAGCTTCTTGATCCACCTGCACGCGTAGCACACGCCATTAGCACCCAACCTGGACGTAATGTGGCCAGGGAAGGCACTCCGACGGTCTAGTCAGTGATCGGAGAAGAAAGGTGTATTGAGAGTAGTTGTAGAGAGAGAAAGTGTTGTGTACCTCTTTAGGGCTCCTTCGCTTCATTTTTATAGGCTCCCTAAGTACAGGGGCAAATCAGTCATTTTGGCTCGGATGACGTCACCCAGCGTCACGAGCCAGATCTGTAACCATCGCATGCACGCGTCCTTCAATCAGAATTAGGCACGTAGCGTAACCGCTTCGAGTATCGTCATGCTGACGTTGGGACAGCTGTAGCATGCACATGTGCCTTCCCAAGTTTGTTATGAGTGTTAACCGCCTCGGGTGACATCACAAAGGACGTCACCGGCATCTCGGATCACACTCCGAGCTATCTCGGGAATGATCCGTCTCGGTTGACTCGTCCGGTTCGTAGTTCATTCTGGCCGAGACACACCGGTTTGTCTCGGATGGGACCGTCTCGGATGGCCCATCATGTACGTCTCTATTGAATACGGACACGTGGATTATTTTTGCCAAAACAGCATACTTTTCTTTTTGGTTTTTCTTCGGTTTTTGGTAAACATTTAAGGCATTCAATGATGATTTGAAATTTGCCATGTAGTTTGAATCATGTCTCTTTCAAGTACAAGAATAACTAGCGGCAAACCCATGCTATGCACAGGACGAACTCAAGTGCACTGGATTTATGTGAGTCTTGAAGTAAAGATATTATACATTTGATTTAATTTTTAAATCCAAAAAAAATTCTCTCCGTCCCAATTGTTGGTATTTTTTGGTTTCTAATAAAAAGTTGTCATTTTCAAAAGACAAAGTAAACTACACATTTTGACAACATTTTTGTATAAAAGGTTTTACGTGTTTCCCATGAACGTTGTATTATTCATAAGGCTCATACATAATATAGAAAAAGGGAAAAAAAAAAAACAATTTACCTACCATGATTTTTATTCAAAATAGTAAAAAATAGAAGAGGAGATGTTAAAATGTCATGTCACTTCCATTCATGGATATGAGTTTCAACCAAGATTGATATATTACTACAAACGATTTAGATATCATGAATTTCGAACCAAGAAAGTTTTCATCAACAATATATCTTTGATGACGATCTCGTATGGGGTTAGCAATCTGTAGCAATATGGACACCCGTGATTGCTAAAATGGATTTTCTTGGATAGCTCTTGGTTTTCGTTTGTTTTCCTATTGCTTGACCGACCAGGTGACTAAAAATAAAGACGCGTCCCAAGCGTAGGACTCTCGACCAGTGCAGCACAATATCCGGAAGTACCGGAGTCGAACCGCAGAGACGACGAACAGTGTTTGACTCAAAAGTGTGAAACTATAGTTTAACCTGGCTCTTAGGTAGCCACCCCTTGTTTGATGAGATTAATTAACTAATTTACCGACTAATTTACTAAATGCAGATTAAAAATGAGAGTACAGCTGAGGGAACCTGGCGTCCGCGACTAGCCTAACCAATGTTTACTCGGGCCACAATTACCCTTTTTACTAATTTTAGAATAAGAAACGGGATCCCTAACAAATGCGCACCACCTGTCACCAGATTCCGTGCGCATTCGAATTCCGGCGATGCCTGGGTTTTGTTTGTTAGAAGAGTTTTCGTCTCCTAAAATTGCTCAAAACTTAAGTTAATTCGGCCCCGAGGTAGATCATCAATTAGTCTAGTGGCGAGGCGCCTTCGCCCGCAGCCGCACTCTATACGACTACTCGCTCATGATGCTCATAATAACAGAAATTATATTAAGCCTAGATCTAGACATGCTCTGAGAATTAAAAATCGGAATAGAAAACAATACCGCAGATTGCAAGGAGAAACAAACTTGATTATCAATACTGCACACCAATCCGGAAACTGGAAATCTGAAAAATCCGAAGTAATCTTCAATGCTGAAAGTTGAATGCACCAAGAACCGTAGCCGAAAACTAAGAACAATAAAACCTAAGTAAAATTCTTCGAACCCTAATACGAGTTAAAAACAAGTATTTATATTAATTCCCGTAATCCTAACCAAAAACGATAAAAATCTGACACGAAGGCTGAAACGCTGCTGTTCGATGGCCGTTGAAAGGACCTCGGTAGCGCTACTGGACTTTAAGTGTAGCGCTACCGCTTGCTTATCACCTCTGGTCCGTACGACTTCGACCGTTTGACCGCTGATCGTTGACCTCTCGGTAGCGCTACACCACTTTTGGTGTAGCGCTCCAAAACCTTCTGTTCGTTTTCGTGCCCTTCTTGAGCACTCCAAAGAAATAGGGTAGCGCTCCCGACGGGTTACGATCACTTCTACGCGAAAACCACTTCATTCTCACTTAGCCTCCTCAGCCTACGTGCATGCATTCCCAATGTCTCGAAATTCGTGCCCACATCCCTAGATTACCTGCAAAACATGCTCAACACACAAAAACACCACGTGCGCATATCAAATGGAAAATGAAGCTCAAACCGCACGTCTAACATGCTAAATCACCCTACTTAGGCGCTCAAAAGCATGCTTTCCACGCGCCTATTAATCATGAGATGAAGGTATAGATAGATTTCAATATGAATGAGTTACTGCAACTCATAAAAATGAGTACGAAAACGGCATATGCTAGATTGAATTAAGGAGATGAAGGGAACTAAATTTTCTATAAGAATAATTTTGTATGTGAAATATAAACATTGTTCATCATAGCCAAATAGTTTGCCACTTCATATCAACATAATACCTGCAGAGAAAAGGAAAACCCAAAATGTATAGCATCATTCTTATATATAAAAATGATTGAAGGTAGCAATCAACCAAGCAAAAAATATCTGATACTATCATGATACCAAAAAAAAAAAAAAAAACACAGAGCATAGACTGAAAAAATTATACAGAAAATGAAAAAACGAAGTTCGCATGCATTGGATATAGATTGGTCTTGGTTTGACATGGCAAAGGGTGTAAAACATAGAGCACAAGGAAAGTCCAACTGTTTCAAATGAAAGCATAAAAGTACACAAAACTCATCAAACCACTGTGGCATTGGTAATACACTACAATAAACAAACTCCACCAACCTTTCTAACAAACTCGAGCCTGGAAATTTGGAATGGAGCAAGAGATCAGTCAAACCTTTTGCTAAGGATGAACGCACAGCGGTGCAATACGTCGGGGAATGACTTGAATGGTGGTCCGCAATTCGAAGAATTCGTAAGTTGTCACAAAAAATATACCGCTCGAACCCGTATGGAAGATTATTTAAAGCGGTGAGCAAGAAAAGTAGGAAAAAGAAAACATATTGCTTATAAAAATGAAGAAGACTAACAAAGTTGAGAACAGGCTTACCTTTGAGTGTGTGTGTGTGTGTGTGTGTGTGTGTGTGAGAGAGAGAGAGAGAGAGAGAGAGAGAGAGAGAGAGAGTAGGGGTGTGGAGAGAACACGATAGAGGGAGGAAGAGAAGTAGAAGGTAGGGTTTTGGGAGGAAGTCAAAGAGGTAATATTTTAGAGTTTGAATGGAATATAGTAATATTAACTTTTAGGATTAGTTATAGAATTTGAATGGAATATAATAGTTGTTGATTTTAAACTTTCCATTTAGGGGTTGAACGTGTTAAGACACACACACACCACACACACACACACACACACACACATATATATATATATATATATATATATATATATATATATATATATATATATATATATATATATATATATATATATATATATATATATATATATATGAGTGGTTATATGATTTCAAAATTCCACACTAAATCAGGATTTATTACTTTGAAATTCAAAAAAGATTTCTGACACTTGTTAATGATACAATGCATGCTAAAGTATTTCATCACAAAACCAATTAGTTTGTGTAAATTGTTGCAACTGTAGCTCTCTTCATGAAAATCCATCATGCAATACTACTCTCTTGAAATTAAAGATACACAATCCAGTATCAATCATAACCGGATAGTTTAGATGACTTGGTGATGGTTGCGTGGTTCTCTAATTTGATTATAAACTTTTTAAGCACTTGGAGTTTCAACAATTAGACGTTTATAAATTGTAAAACCATCAACTTACGTTATTGGAATAGTCATAGAATAGGCTTCGTTTGGAGAATTGTAATAATATTTCTAGTCTATCCTGATGAAGATTTCATATTCTATCACAATCATTTCTAAAAGATCTAAAAGAGATTATTAGAATCCGTTCGGGAACTTACAACTTGAGATTATAAAAAAGAGAAAACATTCTTTACACCGGCGGTGTAAACTAAAGTTTCCTCTAAATTGATTGCATTGCGCCATGTGTCCATGTGTACGTTTTGGGACCACTGTTTGGATACATAGCGATGCAATAGATTTCGAGGAAAATTTGGTTTACACCACCGGTGTAAAGAATGTTCTCCCGATAAAAAACACTTGTAGAAAAAATGGGTATAAAGTAAAACAAAGGACAAACGAAATTTGGAAGATGTTCCTAAGTCCTCTGTCGATCTCTTCCTCAAGACCGTGCATCGTATAAATGCTGCTCATTATTCCTCTCAAATACTTAATTAGTAGCATACTAAAATATTTTTGCCGGAGTTTTTTTTTTTTTCTTAATGGAGAGTTTTTTCAAATTTAAAAGTGTTCCACAATTCGAGGAGTGAAAACTTTCAAAGACTCTTCTACATATTCAATATTTGTAATATTCATTCTCACTTTTTCATTGCATTCATATAGTACAATATAGATATAAAAAATGTCAAATTGATAAGAAATTTTACATGAAAGAAATGAAATAACTAACCAATTTTGGGCCTTCATCGGCGTAAAAGCAATTTGGAGATGCAAATACTGGAAAAAATATGAAAAATATCAAACAAATAGCTAAGAACTATTAAAAAAAGTACAATATCTTAAAAGAGCCATCCAATGACGTGATACGGGCCTTCAAAGTTCTAGTATTTTCAATTGATTCATGATTCCATGGTCACGACCAATTGATTACATGGATCATGCGCTTGTCTTTGTATGGGTTGATCTCCTGTTAGAAAAAAAATTGAGAAATATCAATCACTACCAATTTCTATAGCTAAAGAAGTACATCAATAATTAACTACAGAGAGAGTGTGTAAATCAAAAGATTTAGCATATAAGATAATCCAAAGTAAGAAGAAAAGAAATGATAAAAGGTAATCAGACAAATGGGTAACTATAGAACACGTAAAATTTTTGAAATTTGTGTATAATATTCAATTTCATATTGGAATGGGTCTATTCTAGAATATAGGTTTTGTATTGTAGGTTTTAAAAAAAAAAAAATTAGTCAATTATGGAAAGGGTAATTAGAATATTTATGGATATACACTAAGATTCATGGTTTGAAATTTTAAAAAAGATTTATGGAATGTGTTATATTTACTTTGATAATGCTACATTGCTTCCTTTATAATTTTCATCACAACCCAATCAATTCATGCCACTTGTCGCGCTCACCGGCGCTCCTCGCGAAAACCCATCCTGCAATACTATATAACTAGCATCAAAACCCGTGCTATGCACGGGGCGAATCCAAGTTGCTCTGCCATTATATATAAGTTTGATAGATAGATATTCCCGTCAGTTATTGCTAGCGATGACCTGTGCTATGCACGAAACTTGCATCGTGTAAAATTATTAGTATTATAATTTAGTCACGCCAAATTAAAGATTCGTAATCAATCCACCAAGTCAACTAAAGCTCATCATACAATCAATTAATGTCAAATTATTTATAGCTTTTGATGTATGCATATTCACTTAATCAAATCATGTGTTCATGAATTTTGTACCTGCTATTGAATCCATTGAGTTTAATGTGTATGGTCTAACTTTGTGAAGAAATATTTCATTAGATTTTAAAAAGTAAATAATTTCAAAGCAAAAGTAATGGAGAGGCATATTTTTATTTTTATTCTTTTACAAAAAAAGAGAGGAGTCAAAATAACCCATGCAATGAATGAGACTTTTGAAGTGGGCAATCAAAATTAATTGCGATAACTATACATATATGTTTCAAGGAGAGCATCCAACAAACAAATCCCTGTTACCAACTAATTCAACATCATTTCATTTTTACAATGGATCCTACTAAAAATTATATAAAACCAAATTCAAAATATATGGAATGTTATCCAGCATATGAAAAAAATAGCAATAAACGTGCTATCATCACCCATGTGTTGCTCTCATAAAGAATAAATTTGCACATAGGATTTACAGAACTACGAAACTTTTGCATTTTCTTGTAGGAGTATCTTATCTATATGCCACATCCTCACCTTTTAAAAGTGTTCTTTGGGTCTCGAGTTTAACACGGATATGGGCATAAATGTGCAACGCCCCTCTAATTTATACTTGTCACATTCATTTATCGTATAATTACTTACAGTTTAATAATCGTTTTTCTCGATTATAGGCTTTGGCGCAAGTGATTGGCACGTGAAACTAAATTGAGGAGCTAAGGGTGCTGATAAATTCATCAAAAGAAATTGGATTTGCATGAATTTTTTAAGGGAGCTCTCATTGGGCACATATAATTACGGGCTTGTTTGATAACACATATTCAGCACTTAAAACTGAATCAATTAAATAATAAGTGATTAAGTAGGTTTGATAACCACATTTTATATTACTTAACAGATTAAGTACCACTTAAAATGTAGGCTAAAAGTTGATAAAATTAAGTAGCTCTGAGCTACTAAATTCTGGCTGAATTCTTATGTGCTTATAATCAACCATCAGACCACCGCCGCCGCAGCTGTCACCACCACCATTCATTCCACCGCCACATCCACTGTCACCACCACCACAACTACGAAGCCACCGCTCCACCACCACCGCCACTGCCACGCCCCCACAACCACCACCACTACACCACAACCGCTGCCGCCGTCCACGCCGCTACAACCACTGCTACCACCACCATTGCCAACTACTGCCACTACTATCACCATTACCCATATACCACCACCACCACTATTGCCATGCCACCGCCATCACTCCACCACCACCACCGACACTCCACCTAGCCCACCACCACCACTACCACGCCACAACCAGCACACTACCACCACTATACCACCACATTGCACACTATTACTCCACTGCCACCACAACTCACCATCATTCCACCACCAGCATTAATCCACTGCCACTATTACACTGCCACCCCACCACCACCCCCGACACCTCCCAATCACCACTCCACCACTACCACAAATACATGACGACCATTAGTAAAGTTAAGAGACAATTAGAAGAAAAAAAATTCATTTTTCTAATTCAGTGCTTAATATGTTTTATCAAACAGCTTTTCAGCTTAAAAAATTTCAGCATTCAGTTTTCAACACTTAATTTTCAGCTTTCAGTTTTCAGTTTTATCAAGCAGAGTAGTCTAATTAAAAATAATTTTTTGACTAGGAATACAATGTGTGAGAATCAAGACAGAAGAATTTTACACTCTAAGGAAAGAATTGGGTTGCAAGTAAAGATTTGGTTTAACAGGAAAGTTCCAATGGGTATCCAAATGAAAATCAATAATTACATTTAAGAAAAGAATTGGGCTGCAAGTAAAAGAGGGAAACTGTCCATTTACAACTCTGAGGTAAGTATTATAAAATATAAAATAAACAAACAAAAGGGTTTGAGGAGAACGTTGCTTGTCTTCCCCGAAGGAAGCAAAAGCTGAAAGTAAAAGAATATTGGGTTTACTTTAGAAGAAAACAAAATGTGGTTGGGAGACCAAATTGAACATCTTTTAGAAGAAAGCAAGAGAGACTATAAGATAAGCAATTATGCGTCGCAACTTGGACTTGAAAACCTCCCATGTTTAATTTGGTCTTCCAGCCACATTCTGTTTCCAAGTTCTTTGATTTTCGGCAGGTTGCGTAACGGACTTTGTTGCTTTCCAATAACTCCATGGCTACTTAGACTTGATTTTAGGCTACAAAACATTTCAAGAGTACACCAGGCCTGAGAATGAAGCATGATCTAGAACAACTGATACATATAGCTCACCTTTTCCAGAGTCGGTTTTGTAAACATTTGAAAGCTTAAGCTTAATATGGACAATTATCAACCACTTTTTCACCAGAGTATAATTCTTCTATTTTTATCAGAATCTTGCGATTTGCTAGTTGATTAGTGATTCTTTTTGCAAAAATCTTGGGTGAATCTATTTCCTTGATGAAAATCTTACATTTCATACCAATTCAAGATTCTCTCACATTTGGGTAAAACAAGCATAGCGAGAATATGTAAGATAGGGGATCAGTGGATAATATTTTGTCGAAAGATATCATTTGTTCTGGCAGTCCCCAGAAACCCATGGGCTAACAGGATCCCTCTCACCACAGATGGATGGTAGCCATTTTCGTCCTCGCTTCCAGGAAGGATTCAACAAAGGGGCATGCACTAGGACCGACTAGCGTCTTTTAGAACCTTGGAATTTTGATCGAAATCCGACTAGTCGGGGCAAAAAGTCGGCGATTAGTCGGCCAAAAGTCGCTAAGTGGGCAGCCGACTGACCTAGGACCCGTCTTTTAGAACCTTGGAATTTTGATCGTAGATTGAAACTTGATGCATCTGTACATGTGGTTAATATCGGTCCATGTATTTTAATTTCAGATACGTAGCAAAGATGGCGAGGCTATGCTTCAATTGTAAAGGTTGCACAATTGCTTCACAACACATTCGGTAAAATAGAACAACTCATCTTTCTGTAATGGACCAACAAATTATGTAAATTTAGAAATTAGTGGACGTTGTAGAACACTAACATTGGCAAGAAAATTACACTCTGACCCCAGCCCTACTTCAAATCGCAAGTCCTCAAACCAATAAAAAAAAAGAAAAAAAAAAAGAAAGAAAGAAGAAGCAAGTATCAAAGTTCATGAGCCAATTCCAAAAGCGAATTATCGCGTATTCACGGCATGAAAGAAATACAATAAACCACTTAGTTCGTCAACAACCAATATCCAACTTACTAATTAATTGCATAAACTCACTTACTAAATAGCAGTTCCATCAGCATTGTGGAACTGAAATTGGGCCACCATGGGAGCACATAAGGGAAGGTTGCCCGTTGGGGATCGGCGGCGGGATGCGCAAGTTTACATAATACTTCAAACTTCTGCTCCGTAGGTTGCACTCAAGAAGTGCGGCCTGGCAAAACCCAGAAACACAATGTCTCCCTCAATTGGGTGAAAAGCTAGCATCACTAAATGGTAAGCCCAAGTCCTGTACTCAGCAAGTTTAAGATCCTCCTCACATACCATTTCACTTACATGAAATTTGTGTACCAAACTCCATTCACCACTGTTGTAATCCACGATTTCCCAAACTCTGAAAGTAAATTGCCCAAACTCAGCATACGTGAGATGACCCCGGGACTCCCCAAAGAGATGACCATAGATTCTATTGCAACATCCCTTCGGGAGAGCTATGGTTCGGAACTCTTCATTAGTTTTTTTGAACGGATCGAAAGCGAAGATGTGGTTTCCATAGACATATCTCCAGTGCAGAATACCATTGCAAACGACAGCACCGTTTCCCCTGCCTTCGAAACTAAACACGGGCTTGTTCCCCGAAATCACAGAGTCTGTCCATTCCCCTGTCTCCGAAGAGAAAATCTCCAATCTGAGATCGGGGAAAAGCCGGGATTTGTATTCGACCTTTACAATTTGCACCACCTTAAACCTACTGATGATGCCGCTGTTGAAATCTGGAATGCAGATTAAACCAATATTGATAACCTCGAAGGGGCAGGTTGGAGGTGGAGGGAGAGCAACCCAGTGCATTGTGACGGGGTTACAAACGTATAACGGCGCTGCAAATATATAGTTGTAGAGCAGAGTACCAAACCATTACTCGACGATAAAAAGTGAACAGGGTTTGTTGATTGGAACGACGACGACGGACGGAGAAAAGTAAGGGAGAAACCAGGTGAATTCAAAACTGGGTGATTTTCGACATCAGTTGCTAATTGAACCCCCCTCAGAGTAACTGGAACTTTCCAATTAACTGTATCCTTGTACCGGAAAAAGAGGGCGAAAGAGGGTGGGAAAGAAGAGCGATGGCGAATGTGCAGCGAGCGAAGTAAGGAGCGGAGATTGTATCAAACCAACGCTTGCACACACACTTACATCGATTGGCTTCTTTTAGAGGGAGCCGTTTCAGAACTTCAATGATCAGTTCTTCAGTGAGCGTGTTGAAGGAGTCCAGCAGGACCGGCACCCATCTGATTAAACTGCTGCTGCAGCGTCCGACGGAACGACTGCCGAGCTCCGCCATCTATCTATGGAAAGCAAAAAAAAAACGACGACTTCTTCAGAGGTTGTATTTACGACTATTTATAGTACTCCTGTCGGAAGAAATCCTTTCCTAAACAAGCTCGGCTTTCAGGGTAAATTTCAGTTGACGCCCCTCTGTTTTTATCATAATCACACTAAATACCATTATAAACTTAATGCTGAGATCCAAATTTATGTAAAGATCAATTACATATATCATTCTATAGTTTATACACAGATATGGGCGCAAACGGGCAACACCACCTAATTTATACACGTTACCTTCATTTATCGTACAATTACTTGAAAGTTGATACTTGTTTTTCTCGTTTCGGCCCGCAAAGCTAAATTGAGGAGTTTAGGGTGCCAATTGAATTCATCCAAAAGAAATTGGGTTGCATGAATTTAGCAGGGAGCTCTCTTTGGCACATATGTAGTCTAATTAAAAAAAAGAATTGTTTGACTAGGAATACAATGTATGAGTCTCAGCTTCGAAACCTCGTAGGTGCTATCAATTCCTTTGGGGTAATGAGGTAAGTCCATACAATGCTTTGCTCTAGCTTTAAATGGGCCCCCAGCTAGTAGACAGTGGGATTGGTCTCCTAGGATTAGTCGAGGTGCGCGAAAGCTGACTCAGACACTTGGTTAAAAAACAAAAAAATGTATGAGAATCAGAACAAAAGGAATTTCACACTTTTAAGGAAAGAATTGGGCTACAGTAAAAGAATTGGTTCAACAGGAAGTTCATGGGTATCCAAATATTTATCACTGATTACACTTTAAGAAAAGAATTGAGCTGCAAGTAACTGATCATCACTGTATCCAATATCAGTATTGACTATTGACGCTTTTGAATGTCTGGATTCAGTTGAGGTAACTGATTCTAACCAGGTGCTTAGTGACGCAATTGTGGTGGTGATGGCTGTGCAATGGCGGTGGTGGTAGTGGTGGTGAAGCGGCAATGGAATTTT